>CM077210.1:38461264-38593764 GCA_039654625.1 Rhinogobio ventralis | reverse complement strand
AATAAAGGAATATTATCCCAGATAACAGGAACCGTTCATTCAGAGTTATCTGGTCTTTAATAATGTTCCCAAACATTAGCATAAAAAAACATTATTTATACATTGTTCATAGAGCGTTTTTAAATGTTGCTACTTGTTTGAGAACGTTCAAGTGTAACGCTCAGAGAACATTCAAGAGTAACGCTCAGAGAACATTCAAGAGTAACGCTCAGAGAACATTCAAGAGTAACGCTCAGAGAACATTCAAGAGTAACGCTCGGAGAACATTCACGAGTAACGTTCAGAGAACATTCAATAGTAACGCTCAGAGAACATTCAAGAGTAACGCTCAGAGAACATTCAAGAGTAACGCTCAGAGAACATTCAAGAGTAACGCTCAGAGAACATTCAAGAGTAACGCTCAGAGAACATTCACGAGTAACGTTCAGAGAACATTCAATAGTAACGCTCAGAGAACATTCAAGAGTAACGCTCAGAGAACATTCAAGAGTAACGCTCAGAGAACATTCAAGAGTAACGCTCAGAGAACATTCACGAGTAACGCTCAGAGAACATTCAAGAGTAACGCTCAGAGAACATTCAAGAGTAACGCTCAGAGAACATTCAAGAGTAACGCTCAGAGAACATTCAAGAGTAACGCTCAGAGAACATTCACGAGTAACGTTCAGAGAACATTCAAGAGTAACGCTCAGAGAACATTCAAGAGTAACGCTCAGAGAACATTCAAGAGTAACGCTCAGAGAACATTCAAGAGTAACGCTCAGAGAACATTCAAGAGTAACGCTCAGAGAACATTCAAGAGTAACGCTCAGAGAACATTCACGAGTAACGTTCAGAGAACATTCAATAGTAACGTTCAGAGAACATTCAAGAGTAACGCTCAGAGAACATTCAAGAGTGACGCTCAGAGAACATTCAAGAGTAACGTTCAGAGAACATTCAAGAGTAACGCTCAGAGAACATTCAAGAGTAACGCTCAGAGAACATTCTAAAGTAACGTTCAGAGAACATTCAAGAGTGACGCTCAGAGAACATTCAAGAGTGACGCTCAGAGAACATTCAAGAGTGACGCTCAGAGAACATTCAAGAGTGACGCTCAGAGAACATTCAAGAGTAACGCTCAGAGAACATTCAAGAGTGACGCTCAGAGAACATTCAAGAGTAACGCTCAGAGAACATTCAAGAGTAACGCTCAGAGAACATTCAAGAGTAACGTTCAGAGAACATTCTAAAGTAACGCTCAGAGAACATTCTAGAGTAACGCTCAGAGAACATTCAAAAGTAACGCTCAGAGAACATTCAAAAGTAACGCTCAGAGAACATTCAAGAGTAACGCTCAGAGAACATTCAAGAGTAACGCTCAGAGAACACTCAAGAGTAACGCTCAGAGAACACTCAAGAGTAACGCTCAGAGAACACTCAAGAGTAACGCTCAGAGAACACTCAAGAGTAACGCTCAGAGAACATTCAAGAGTAACGCTCAGAGAACATTCAAGAGTAACGCTCAGAGAACATTCAAGAGTAACGTTCAGAGAACATTCTAAAGTAACGCTCAGAGAACATTCTAGAGTAACGCTCAGAGAACATTCAAGAGTAACGCTCAGAGAACATTCAAAAGTAACGCTCAGAGAACATTCAAAAGTAACGCTCAGAGAACATTCAAGAGTAACGCTCAGAGAACATTCAAGAGTAACGCTCAGAGAACACTCAAGAGTAACGCTCAGAGAACACTCAAGAGTAACGCTCAGAGAACACTCAAGAGTAACGCTCAGAGAACACTCAAGAGTAACGCTCAGAGAACACTCAAGAGTAACGCTCAGAGAACACTCAAGAGTAACGCTCAGAGAACACTCAAGAGTAACGCTCAGAGAACACTCAAGAGTAACGCTCAGAGAACACTCAAGAGTAACGCTCAGAGAACATTCAGAAGCGGTTTATTAACTTAATGGGAACGTTAGCAGAACATTCTTCTGGGATAATATTCCAAAATAATCTGATTCTAATGACTAAGAATTATTTGTAATTTAAATTTAAATTTATTTATAAATCATGGTTGTATTTATTGTATGCAAATTTATGCTGATTAAATTCTTTTTTTTTTTAAATGCCGCTAATTAGAATATAGAATATTTTTAGATGAATAAAATGAATCCTTTTAGGCACAAAGATTTATTTTCATCCATCCATCCATTTAGACACTAGAATAAAACGCAAGCATCAGTTCAGCCGATGAGTGTAGATCAAGAGCTCAGACGTGCGGTGAGTGCCCTTAACCTGAAGTCATCAGTGCGGTTTGATGAGGCAGCAGGACGTGTGATTAGTGTAGCAGACATTACTACAGCGAGTCTCACACTGAACTACTGCATTATTATCATCAAACACAGAGACTGGATGAGACGCGAAGCTGTACACACACCAGATCAACTCCTAGATGCTTTGAGTCTACAGTCAGTCTTATTCATTCTAATTATTAATAGATGGAATTATTTATTAAACACTGTTTTTATCATGTCGATGTTTCCCTGATTGTGCAGGTTCACTAGAGTAATATATATAACTCTAGGGTTCTCGACTCGATTTTAAAGAACACTTTACGCCAAAAAGGTTTTATATAGAATTCTAGGGTTCTCGACTCAATTTTAAAGAACGCTTTAGGCCAAAAAGGTTTTATATAGAATTCTAGGGTTCTCGACTCGATTTTAAAGAACACTTTACGCCAAAAAGGTTCTATATGGAATTCTAGGGTTCTCGACTCGATTTTAAAGAACGCTTTAGGCCAAAAAGGTTTTATATAGAACTCTAGGGTTCTCGACTCGATTTTAAAGAACACTTCATGCCAAAAAGGTTTTATATAGAACTCTAGGGTTCTCGACTCGATTTTAAAGAACACTTCATGCCAAAAAGGTTCTATATAGAATTCTAGGGTTCTCGACTCGATTTTAAAGAACACTTCATGCCAAAAAGGTTCTATATAGAATTCTAGGGTTCTCGACTCGATTTTAAAGAACACTTCATGCCAAAAAGGTTCTATATAGAACTCTAGGGTTCTCGACTCGATTTTAAAGAACACTTCATGCCAAAAAGGTTCTATATAGAACTCTAGGGTTCTCGACTCGATTTTAAAGAACACTTCATGCTAAAAAGGTTCTATATAGAACTCTAGGGTTCTCGACTCGATTTTAAAGAACACTTCATGCTAAAAAGGTTCTATATAGAACTCTAGGGTTCTCGACTCGATTTTAAAGAACACTTCATGCTAAAAAGGTTCTATATAGAACTCTAGGGTTCTCGACTCAATTTTAAAGAACGCTTTATGCTAAAAAGGTTCTATATAGAACTCTAGGGTTCTCGACTCAATTTTAAAGAACGCTTTATGCTAAAAAGGTTCTGTATAGAATTCTAGGGTTCTCGACTTGATTTTAAAGAACACTTCATGCCAAAAAGGTTCTATATAGAATTCTAGGGTTCTCGACTCGATTTTAAAGAACACTTCATGCCAAAAAGGTTCTATATAGAACTCTAGGGTTCTCGACTCAATTTTAAAGAACGTTTTACGCCAAAAAGGTTCTATATAGAACTCTAGGGTACTCGACTCGATTTTAAAGAACACTTTATGCTAAAAAGGTTCTATATAGAATTCTAGGGTTCTCGACTCAATTTTAAAGAACGTTTTACGCCAAAAAGGTTCTATATAGAACTCTAGGGTTCTCGTCTCGATTTTAAAGAACACTTTATGCTAAAAAGGTTCTATATAGAATTCTAGGGTTCTCGACTCGATTTTAAAGAACACTTCATGCCAAAAAGGTTCTATATAGAACTCTAGGGTTCTCGACTCGATTTTAAAGAACGCTTTATGCTAAAAAGGTTCTATATAGAACTCTAGGGTTCTCGACTCGATTTTAAAGAACGCTTTATGCTAAAAAGGTTCTATATAGAACTCTAGGGTTCTCGACTCGATTTTAAAGAACGCTTTATGTTAAAAAGGTTCTATATAGAACTCTAGGGTTCTCGACTCGATTTTAAAGAACACTTCATGCCAAAAAGGTTCTATATAGAATTCTAGGGTTCTCGACTCGATTTTAAAGAACGCTTTACGCCAAAAAGGTTCTATATAGAACTCTAGGGTTCTCGACTCGATTTTAAAGAACACTTCATGCCAAAAAGGTTCTATACAGAACTCTAGGGTTCTCGACTCGATTTTAAAGAACGCTTTATGCTAAAAAGGTTCTATATAGAACTCTAGGGTTCTCGACTCGATTTTAAAGAACGCTTTATGCTAAAAAGGTTCTATATAGAACTCTAGGGTTCTCGACTCGATTTTAAAGAACGCTTTATGTTAAAAAGGTTCTATATAGAACTCTAGGGTTCTCGACTCGATTTTAAAGAACACTTTATGCTAAAAAGGTTCTATATAGAATTCTAGGGTTCTCGACTCGATTTTAAAGAACACTTTATGCTAAAAAGGTTCTATATAGAACTCTAGGGTTCTCGACTCAATTTTAAAGAACGCTTTATGTTAAAAAGGTTCTATATAGAACTCTAGGGTAAGTTTTTATGATAGACACCATTTCAAATACCGAATTGGAGAAGAAACATAATTATGTATTTATAAAATTAGTATTATAACTTTTCCTTGTGTGTAATAAATACAAAACAAAATGATTGAGTGTCATCTGTGTTATAAAGATGAGTTCATGTTCTTCACAGGGATTCTGGCCTGGATCACAGTCAACTTCCTGACCGGTGAGGCCTGCTGTTTTCTACACCGCTTTCAGTCAATAATGCTGAATTTTAGCTTATGAAATGCATCACAAATATATTTTTAGTTGTTTTAAATCTAGGCATGATCAAGTTAAATTTGTTTATACACTGAAAGTCAAACTCTGTTTTTTATATAAATAGACAACATTTTTATTCAGAGATTCATTTAACTGATGTATTTAAACAGAGTATCACCTGAATGTATTTTTGTCTCGTATCAATCTTAAATGTTTTATATAGCTTTTTATTAATTATGTGACTTTTGAAAGCGTCTCAGTTGAAGGAACGCTGTACGATCAAAGATTATGATTTTCTTCAGAATAATTGATTATTTGTGCATCAGCATTAAGTCACTCGCTGATGGAAGCGCAGTTAATATGTCATGCTGCAGTGACTCTTGTTTTTGTCCTTCACAGATGAGATCTTCATACGTGTAAAGTTATTTAAGTGTATTTGTTTAGTGTTTTTAATCCTGCTTTCAGGCCGCCTCGACCGCAGCTCTCAGAAGACGGTGGGAATCCTCGACCTGGGCGGCGGCTCTACACAAATCACCTTCCTCCCGAGGTCAAAGGTCAGCGACTGCTCAGTTTGAATAAGATACTAATGAGAATCATGAGAATTACAAACTAAACTCAAAGATGAAACCTCTGCATGCATCACAGTAATCAGATGTTTGTTTGTTTTTACTTATAGTATTTATTGATGTTTTGAATGAGCTTTTATGTGTGTGTTTTCGGACAAACTGTCAGAAACTGTATGAATGCAGCTATTGGTTGTGATGTTTGTATTTGCATATTCTGCCTCCTCATTGGTGCGTCACAGAAAACAGTTGAAAGTGCGCCGGCCGATTACATCGCCAGATTCCAGATGTTCAACTCCAGATATGAGCTCTACACGCACAGGTACACGCTGGAGTAAAGCTGGAGTAACAGCAGGTATCTGTGTGAATCAGGGTGGGATGCATCACTAAGTATTAAATGACTGTAATTTAATTACGTTTCCCTTCAAAAAGTAAAATGAGGGATTTCATTACAGTTACTTCTGATGTAATTGTATTGAATAGACTTTAGAACAATTCTATATAAAACTGTGTAATGTTAAAATTAGTGCTGTCAAATTGATTTATCATGATTAATTGCATATATGTGTGTGTGTGTATATATACACCGATCAGGCATAACATTATGACCGGTGAAGTGAATAACACTGATGATCTCTTCATCACGGCTCCTGTTAGTGGGTGGGATATATTAGGCAGCAAGTGAACATTTTGTCCTCAAAGTTGATGTGTTAGAAGCAGGAAAAATGGGCAAGCGCAAGGATTTGAGTGAGGAAGGGCCAAATTGTGATGGCTAGACGACTGGGTCAGAGCATCTCCAAAACTGCAGCTCTTGTGGGGTGTTCCCGGTCTGCAGTGGTCAGGATCTATCAAAAGTGCTCCAAGGAAGGAACAGTGGAGAACCGGAGACAGGGTCATGGGCGGCCAAGGCTCATTGATGCACGTGTGGAGCGAAGGCTGGCCCGTGTGGTCCGATCAAACAGACGAGCTACTGGAGCTCAAATTGCTCCAGAAGTTAATGCTGGTTCTGATAGAAAGGTGTCAGAACACACAGTGCATCTCAGTTTGTTGCGTATGGGGCTGCATAGCCGCTGACCAGTCAGGGTGCCCATGCTGACCCCTGTCCACCGCCGAAAGCACCAACAGTGGCACGTGAGCATCAGAACCTTTCATGGAAACGGTATTCCCTGGTGGCTGTGGCTCTTCCAGCAGGATAATGCTCCTGACACAAAGCACAAATGCTTCAGGAATGGTTTGAGGAGCACAACAACGAGTTTGAGGTGTTGACTTGGCCTCCAAATTCCCCAGATCTCAATCCAGTCGAGCATCTGTGGGATGTGCTGAACAAACAAGTCCGATCCATGGAGGCCCCACCTCACAACTTACAGGACTTAAAGGATCTACTGCTAACATCTTGGTGCCAGATACCACAGCACACCTTCAGGGGTCTAGTGGAGTCCATCAGAGGCGGGTCAGGGGGACCAACACAATATTAGGATGTTATGCCTGATCGGTGTATATATACTGTATATATTTATACACTTTTATGATTTGACGGCACTAGTTAAAATGTGTCTCCCAAAATACTTTGGTCAGTTCAAGAATAATTTATGCAACTGTATATTATTTATTTGACCTTGTTTTCTTCAACTGGTCGAGGTTGATTTGGGTTTTAGAAAGTAATGAGTAATGCAATACTCACCCAACACTTTACAATAATATATTCTTACAGCGTTTACAGCAAATGTTCATGTTTGTTTACAGTGCATTTACTGATATTAGCAGGTAATGTTGAGATTAGCATCAGCTAAGATTATTAAATGCTGTGGAAGTTTGTTCATTAGTTGGTTCATGTTAACTAATGAAAGCTTATTGTAAAGTGTTGCCATATAAATATTAGATTAAAAACTTGGAATGTTTCCTTGGAAACTAAACTGTCGAATTTTAAATATAAAAATGTAAACATTAAAGCTTAATAGGCATAACATAAAAATGACTAAATCTAAAAACAAGAGCTAGTTCAGAATATGAATCAATGCTAATAATATCTCTCGTTCTTCTCAGTTACCTTGGGAACGGAATCAAAGCGGCGCGGCTGTCGGCGCTGGGAGCGCTGGGTTCAGACGGTATGACATGAACACAGGTGATGCTCAGTCTGAGATCCGTAAGATCACTTCAGATGTTGATGTTTGCTGCAGGTCTGGAAAGGAAGGTTTTCCGAAGCTCCTGTCTGCCCAAGAAACACACCGGCGACTTCAGCTTCGGAGGGTTAACGTACCATGTCAGCGGTGTCAGCAGCGGTAAAACACACACATCTCACACACACATCTGTCATCTAGTGAGGAAGCGTGTGAACTGTGATGCGTTCTGGTCTTCAGGTGTGACGGGCTTTAAGACGTGTTATCAGGAGATGCTGAAGGTGGTGAAGGGCGTCATCAAACAGCCTCTGGAGCTGAAGGACAGCGCCACCTTCTACGCCTTCTCTTATTACTTTGACCACGCCGTGGAAGCCGGACTCATCGGTAAGACACAACGGCCAAATGATGAGGAAGCAGAACAAACCAGTTTGTTTGTGATCAAAAAGCTTTTTATTTCCAGACACAGTACAGAAAATCAACCTAATTCAGTGTTCCGGGTCAAAAATGACCCGCCTTTTAAAAATGTCTTGTAATTATGCTGTATTATCACCAAACATTGGATTTGATCTTTTGATCAACTTGTTTTCTTTCAGGTGGCTCAGGTTTTGTGTCTCTTTGGATCTGACTGATCGTAGGCCTCATTGATCTGAGTTTATGCAGATTAATAAGCATTTTCACTCAATAACTGAGGCCTACGATCAGTCAGATCCAAAGAGACACAAAACCTGAGCCACCTGAAAGAAAACAAGTTGATCAAAAGATCAAATCCAATGTTAAACACTCTCTGCTCTGTTTGTGTTGATGAATCTCAGATGAAACCAGAGGAGGAGCCGTGAAGATCCGAGACTTTAGGAAACGAGCGAAAGAGGGTGAGCTTTACGCTTCATCCTCATGTTCCCATCTTATACACTCACCTAAAGGATTATTAGGAACACCATACTAATACTGTGTTTGACCCCCTTTCGCCTTCAGAACTGCCTTAATTCTACGTGGCATTGATTCAACAAGGTGCTGAAAGCATTCTTTAGAAATGTTGGCCCATATTGATAGGATAGCATCTTGCAGTTGATGGAGATTTGTGGGATGCACATCCAGGGCACGAAGCTCCCGTTCCACCACATCCCAAAGATGCTCTATTGGGTTGAGATCTGGTGACTGTGGGGGCCATTTTAGTACAGTGAACTCATTGTCATGTTCAAGAAACCAATTTGAAATGATTGGAGCTTTGTGACATGGTGCATTATCCTGCTGGAAGTAGCCATCAGAGGATGGGTACATGGTGGTCATAAAGGGATGGACATGGTCAGAAACAATGCTCAAGTAGGCCGTGGCATTTAAACGATGCCCAATTGGCACTAAGGGGCCTAAAGTGTGCCAAGAAAACATCCCCCACACCATTACACCACCACCACCAGCCTGCACAGTGGTAACAAGGCATGATGGATCCATGTTCTCATTCTGTTTACGCCAAATTCTGACTCTACCATCTGAATGTCTCAACAGAAATCGAGACTCATCAGACCAGGCAACATTTTTCCAGTCTTCAACTGTCCAATTTTGGTGAGCTCGTGCAAATTGTAGCCTCTTTTTCCTATTTGTAGTGGAGATGAGTGGTACCCGGTGGGGTCTTCTGCTGTTGTAGCCCATCCGCCTCAAGGTTGTGCGTGTTGTGGCTTCACAAATGCTTTGCTGCATACCTCGGTTGTAACGAGTGGTTATTTCAGTCAAAGTTGCTCTTCTATCAGCTTGAATCAGTCGGCCCATTCTCCTCTGACCTCTAGCATCAACAAGGCATTTTCGCCCACAGGACTGCTGCATACTGGATGTTTTTCCCTTTTCACACCATTCTTTGTAAACTCTAGAAATGGTTGTGCGTGAAAATCCCAGTAACTGAGCAGATTGTGAAATACTCAGACCGGCCCGTCTGGCACCAACAACCATGCCACGCTCAAAATTGCTTAAATCACCTTTCTTTCCCATTCTGACATTCAGTTTGGAGTTCAGGAGATTGTCTTGACCAGGACCACACCCCTAAATGCATTGAAGCAACTGCCATGTGATTGGTTGATTAGATAATTGCATTAATGAGAAATTGAACAGGTGTTCCTAATAATCCTTTAGGTGAGTGTATATGTGCAATACCATTCATATTATACCACTTGTTTTGTTGCAGTGTGTAACCGTCCGTCCAAGCGCAGTCAAGTCAATCCTTTCCTGTGTATGGATCTCACGTACATCATCAGTCTGCTGAAAGACGGCTTTGGCTTTAAAGAAAGCACCGTTCTGCAGGTACGTGTGGGTTTCTGGGCCGTCGGATCTTCTCTAGGTTAACTGGTTAACACTGATCCGTGTGTTTGCACAGCTAACCAAGAAGGTGAGGAACGTGGAAACCAGCTGGGCTTTGGGTGCCGCCATCAACCACTTCCAGAAGTTCTGGATCCATTAAAAACATCCAGGAACCCGATCTCATGGTAGCCGTTTTCATCCATGACCAGGGCGAATCTCACGGAAACGTAGTCAAATAAACGAGAGCTTAACGGTCCTTTGGTTTCTCTAAGCAAAATGAAATCTGACCTGATGCGTGGGATGTGCCGTGTCCCGTCCTCAGGAGTTCATGTCAGACGCTTTGAGGTTTCTGTAAATCCGTTGTTTACATTACACAGCTTATGTAGTAATATTTGCATCTGTCTTTAATGTTTAATTTTTTTCCCCCAATTAAACATTTTAACAACATGTGCTTATGAAATTTTCAGTCATTATGTATATTTCTATCTTCAACACTTTAAGCACAAACATATTCTAAACAGAAACTGGGTCAGTTATAGTACTTCATATTGAGAGACAAATCTCATGAGCATATCTCAACCACAAAGAACAAATACGAGTTTCCTAGTTGGAATTCATTTTTACTACTGGGAATCTCTGAGATAATTTTGACACCGAGTTTCCGAGTTGGGCGTGCCATAAACGTTCAACATGGCAGAGGGGAGAACATGTATGAATAATCATTTGAAGCATATTGTGTTTTATACACAGTGAATCTAGCATGTATTTGACAACACGCACTTGAATGGAACGAGCTTGTATGCTGCTATTACATGCAATCGGAAATTACTTCCTTCCCACTTCTGAAGTCATGATTACTGCTGCCTTCACGGGATATCAGAATTATACTAAATACATACTATATACTAAATAGTTTCCTAGTCGAAGTTTCTAGTTGGAAATTGGACATGAACACCCTTAATGTCCATGTCGTATTTACTACTGGGAAACTCAGAGATAATTTTGACACCAGAGTTTCCTAGTTGGGCATGTCTTAAACTTTCAACATGGCGGAGGAGGAACGCTGGGACTGGGATTCTGTATGTTTTTCCACAACAGCTGCGTCGCCTTGTGTTGTTGTTATAGTGCATATTTACATATACGAATAATCATTTGAAGCATATTGTATGTTTTACACACAGTGATGCTGCCTTCACATGCTATCAGAATTATCGTAAATACGAGTTTCCCAGTCAGAGTTACTAGCTGGAAATTCCTAGTCAGAAATTCCCAGTCTAAGTTTCCTAGTCGGATTCAGAGCCATAAACTTTAAACATGGCGGAGGGAGGAAAGATTGCTGCTGTTACTGGGATACTGTATTTTTTTTTTTCCACAACAGCTTTCCTAGTCGGACTTCCCTAATTAGAAAATCCTAGTCAGAAATTCCTAGTAGGAGTTCCCTAGTTGGAAATCCCAAGTCAGAAATTGCTGAGAAGGATTGCTGCTGTGACTGCTGTTCTTTATTCGTTTTTCCACAACAGCTGCGTCGCTTTGTATTGTAGTTATAGTGCATATGTACATATATGAATAATCATTTGAAGCATATTGTATATTTTACACACAGTAAATAAATATTTGACCGAAATGCCAGAATCGTTAGCAAGCTGGGACCCGTTTCAGAAAGGAGGTTAAGTGGAAACTCTGAGTATGTTAACCCTGAAATGAGGGAAACTCTGGGTTTTCTGTTTCAGAATGGGATGTATGTTAAACCAGAGAAAGCAGGGTAAGTCGAGCCCGTTTCTGAAAGAGAGGTAACTTATACTCAGAGTCAGTTACCATGGTAACCTACTCGGTGAACCTAACCTGGTCAGGTTTACTTTGGTAAACCCAGAGTTTCTTTCGGCCTCCTCCCCGTTTTTAAAGCGTCAGCGGTGTTTAAATACTTCATTCACGCTGCACAGATGCTGTTCTTACGGAGTATTTTTTCTTACACTATTGGCAGATAATTTGCAAAATAAGAAAAATGCACTTAAATTAGCTTTTTTTTTATCCCTCAGGAAATAAGACTAAATACTTATGTAATTTTTTACTTATGTAGGAAAATGCACATTGATTTAAGAATCTTTAGATATTTTGACTGGAAATTACAAGACACATTCACTGTGAATCTTTTCATCGAGCACACCGTCACAATGACACAGACAGCCTCCTGTAGGTGAGGAGGGAGTTCTGCTGGCTATATCCACATGCATATTTATTTGAGCAGTACCATATTTTAATGATAGTTTTCTATATAATATCAGGGATGCAGAGGTAAGGAAAGTTTGCCTTTCTGAATATGTTTGCGTTGTTTCCTGGGCACAAACCCATGAGAGCTTTCACAGGATTGCCGGTCAGTGCTGTACAAATCAGGTTAAATGATGTTCACTTGATAACATCTTGTTGCAACCTCTGGAAGAAACCTAATAATTAGAATTTCCTTTAGGATTTCCACTGTGGTTGGATGCATCGATACGCATATTCCCATCATCACACCTCCCGAAATGAACCAGATTACTGTATGGAAGAATACCAGAAGGAAGGGTAGTCTGGAATATATGCCATACACCACAGGTGTTAAGTATTCACATGAGCATTTATCTGCTCATCTTTATTTGCTAAATACAAAAGCAACAGCTGTTTTTTTCCTGTTGGATTTTAATATTCTTCCTCATGTCCTCTTCTGCTGTCCGTGCAGGTGCAGCCTCTCTCTTCCTGCTGTTGCCTGAGCAGAAGTTAAATGTTATCTCATTATGTGAGAAGAGCATTAGACTATGAGGAAAAGCTGCTGCACATTGACAAAGACACTGAATGATAGTTAATATTTTAAATGTTTGTAAAGTCATGAATCCTACACCATTAACCTTTTATGCTTAAAGCTTTACCTGATTGAATTATATTTTTATACTTTATTTTTAGCTGCTACCACGTTCTTTTTTGCCCGTGGGATATGAATATTAGTTCAATAACTTGCCGTTCTGCCAGTTTTCACCTCTGATATTATATGTGTATGTTGATTTTTTTTAAGAGATTCTATGTAAAATACTTGATTTTACGGTTTTAAAAATAATTCAACTGAAAGCCCAGTCTCTAAAGGCATTTCCTCAGGACAGACGTTTGTTCGAGTGTTTCTGACAGTCGTGTTTTGTAGTTTGAGACGCTCCCTTCCTTTATTGGTTTGTTTTAAGTTTTTAGATTTCCAAAACTCTTCCGTTCCCTTGAATATGAAATGTTTCTATTGACAAAATTATGCACAAAAAATCAACAACGATGTGTTTCCTAAAATAGTTTATTTACAAAAGCAATGACTACAACAGCGCCACCACATCATCACTGTAGCCGTGCGCTGTCGTCATGGTGACCAGGTCATGAGGTGGCGTCAGAACCACGTCCGGATCCACCGGACCTGAAGCAGGAAGAGATGCTGTCAGTGCCGTTATCACAGAAGCTCATCCGTGTGTGTGTGTGTGTGTGTGTGTTTCTACCTTGTGTTCGTAACATGGCGTGATGCAGATTCATGTTCACCATAGAATCACTGCTGCCTCCGTCAGCCTCCAACAGGCTGCTGTGAGTGAGCGCTTCACCTGTCAATCACACACAGACACGCCCACACTGACACCAGCACATATACAGTACAGTGTGTAACTTAGCATGCATATGTAAATCACGTTACCCGTTTCCCTGCTGTGTCTCTTCTTCATGTGGACGTTCCTGCTGCCGCTCTGAGAGAACGTCTTCCCGCAGATGGAGCACACGTGCGGCTTCTCGCCTGTTTGATCGCAGGATATTATGTGCATTACTTCATGACGGGAGTCACACTGCATCTGATTTATTTACGCATATGAAAATAGTCCAGACTGGAACTAAAAAACATTATGAATCAAAGTGATTTGGCTGTTAACAGAGAACAAAACGTCATCAACACTACATTTACAAACGCGTAATACTGAGATAATACATTATAGTTCATGATTAGGACAGCACAAGTCATGTGACCGTACCAGAGTGTACGAGCATGTGTTTGCGCAGACTGGAGTATTCCGCGAAAGATCGACCACAACTGTCCACGTCACACAGGAAGGGCTTTTCACCTGAAACACCAGCAGTTTGAACAGAGCATTACTACTCATCATACACTGATCAAACGTTTGGAATAATCAAGATGTACACTGATAATAATCATAAAGCATCAGATCCTCATATTGAATGATTTGTGAAGGATCATGTGACACTGAAGACTGGAGTAATGATGATAAATTCAGCTTTGATCACAGGAATAAATTACACTTTACTATATATTCACATAGAGAACAGCTGCTTTACACTGGAGTCATATTTCACTGCTTTACTGTATTTATGATCAGATTAATGAGCAGGAGAGACTCTTTCACAAACATTTTAAAAAATCAGAATTATTCCAAACTTTTGACCGCTAGTGTATTTCTGTATATTGTCAGGAAATCTATCATTTTGATTGATTCTTCATTCTCTGACACCTAAAGAACCCCTCATGATGATGCATGAACGAGCGGATCCGTGTACCGGTGTGTGTGCGTCTGTGGTTCTTCAGGTTGCCGGCGGTGGTGAATCTCTTGCCGCAGCTCTTCTCGCTGCAGATGAAGGGCTTCTCTCCGTTGTGGATCCTCATGTGAACCTGCAGCCTCTGGAGCACATAGAAGCTCTTCCCACAACCCTCAGCGCCACAGCGGAACGTGCGGTCGTTCCTGAAACACACACACACAACCCTACAGCTGGAAATACAACAAAAACACAAAATCAAAATAGACTTCTTGTGATTTATGGAATATTGCAGTGTTTATGGGTGCACATCATTATTGTGTTAATAATCTTGAGTATAACTTCATCTCTTCTCTGATGACGAGGGCGGGGCCACCTGTCACTCACATGGGGGCCACCTGTCACTCACATGAGATCCACCAATAGCAAACCACAACCATCCAATCAATTCCCCACAGACACACTCAAGCCCCGCCCTACATTTGTTCTTGTTTGAGAAGCGATTCACTCAGATATACGGCACAAATGAGGAGAAATATATTTACATAAATAAAATGAAGCCTGTTTCAGAATTATAAAGATTGTTTTTGTTTGCATCGTGACTATTAAACATTTAAACCCACAAAATCTTGTTCTCATTACAGTAAGATATTTTTAAATCTATCAGGAAACTACAAGAATAAATATTATAAATCACAGTTTAAATATTATTTTGCACTTTTGTTTGACGCGATTTACAAGTAAAAAAAAACGATTAATCGGAATCATAACTTACAAAGTCATAATGCATGTTCAAAAATATATTAGAATTAGGGCTGTTCGATTATGGCAACAATCCTAATCGCGATTATTTGGGTCAATATTTAACATGATTATTGGTGGGTGATATGATCAAAGCCTTTATAAGGAATACTGGGTTCATTAACGCAAGTCCTCAAAACCGCTCCAGAAGACAACAGTCAGCAATACAAGCAGAACAAAGAGACGAATTACAAACAAAACACAACAGAAGCCGTGCTTCAGGAAGATGAACAGATCAGTGATAGCAGAAACTGAATGAACTAATCAGATCTTAAAGCACACTGCTATATTAAATACTAATCCTCATTTATTGAGTGATTTATCTCTGTCTTGTTGGATGAACTACGACTCCAGAGGGCATTAATGTTGGCTACTGTCACTTTAAGAGTGAATGCGCGGATCCAATAAACGGATACACACACACTCTTTCTCAGCGTTTACATTCACTTAAGACAGAGCCGACTGTGTTTACGAGGATACTTACCAAACGGCGCGCGTGTGTGTGTGTGGCTATTTGAGCGTTCAGGAGAGCATCTGAAGCTCTCGTCCTTCGTTTATGTGTGTTCTGCCCCGAGAGCGCCACGGGAACAGCGTCTCTTTCACGGGTTAATGCGCGTTTAATAGCGGTTTAATCTCAAGCACGTCCCGCGACTGTATTTACATCACTCTCTTATTCGGCTGATGTGGACGTTAAGTTTGGCTCAGGGAGGAAGGAAAGCGCTCCGCTGTGAAGGAGAGGAAAGTGCGGCAGCGGCACAATCATCGTTTGACCTCGATTATCCTGTTTTCATAATCGCTGGAAGCCAAAATCGGAATATGATTAATCGCACAGCCCTAATTAGAATGCATTTTATACAGACAGTGACTATAAAACATCTATTCTAATAGTTTAGAAAATTCTCAGCTAAAATCCCCCCAAAAAATCAATAAATAATAAAGTAGCACAAAATGAGCAGGTGAATTAATATTTGCAAAATATATTTAGACACTTTTTTACGACATGGCGAGGCTGGTGTTTTTTCACTGCAGTAATGAGATCAGAACATGTGTTTAATTCTCCTAACGATCCTAAACCAGGCGTCATGTTCTCTCTGTGATGTGACAGCGCCTGTGCTGTCCGTGCGTGGGTTACCGGTGTGTCTTTAGGTGGTACTTCAGGTGAGCGGGGTAGGTGAAGGTGCGGTGGCAGCTCTCGTACGGGCAGCGGTGGATCTTCTCCGCCGGGGTGCGCCCGCCTCGAGGCAGCGGCTCTTTCTTCGGCCCCTCTGATTGACAGCTGTGAATGTGGTCACCTTGGCAACGACAGAGAGCGACAGGCGTGATGCGGCACAGTGAGCGGCATTAGGGGTGTTCGGTGTGTGTCACGTACTGTTAGCGCCGGCCCGTGCTTCCTTCGCCAGCTGCGCGCGTGTGGCGGCGATCAGGCTGTCGTGGGCCAGTTCCTGGACCCGCAGGTACCACGGAGCGCCGGCATCCGCACTATCTCCGGCTGAGATCTCCTCCTGCGCCTCGTCCACGTCATCCTGAACGAACACCAGCGGCTCGGCCGACGCCGCCAATCCTACAAGCACAGAGTGTGTGTGTCAGTCACAGAGCCGCAGACACACAGTCTGGTGTCGTGTGTACTGTATGATGTGATGAACCTTTGGCCAGGCTGAGCAGGACGTAGGACGTGCTGTCATGATTCTGCAGGTCCTGGAGGATTGTGGGAGTTTGTGCTGGAGGCGAGGGCGACGGTTGATGCAGCTGAACCACCAGTGGGCTTCGCTCGGGGCCGAACTCTGACAGTGCCGGGGACACGGCATGGCTAAGAGTGCTCTCTGAAACACACACATCATATGAAAGACAGCCTTTCAAAAACATTAAAAATAGTAACGTTTCGAAACTTTTGACCGGTACTGTATATACACCGATCAGGCATAACATCCTAATATTGTGTTGGTCCCCCTGACCCGCCTCTGATGGACTCCACTAGACCCCTGAAGGTGTGCTGTGGTATCTGGCACCAAGATGTTAGCAGCAGATCATTTAAGTCCTGTAAGTTGCAAGGTGGGGCCTCCATGGATCGGACTTGTTTGTTCAGCACATCCCACAGATGCTCGATTGGATTGAGATCTGGGGAATTTGGAGGCCAAGTCAACACCTCAAACTTCCTGAACCATTTGTGCTTTGTGGCAGGAGCATTATCCTGCTGGAAGAGCCACAGCCACCAGGAAATACCGTTTCCATGAAAGGCTGTACATGGTCTCAACAATGCTTAGGTAGGTGGTTTGTGTCAAAGTAAC
This sequence comes from Rhinogobio ventralis, assembly GCA_039654625.1. Classification (NCBI taxonomy): domain Eukaryota; kingdom Metazoa; phylum Chordata; class Actinopteri; order Cypriniformes; family Gobionidae; genus Rhinogobio; species Rhinogobio ventralis. The sequence goes on along the minus strand of CM077210.1, from coordinate 38,576,398 downwards.
ATCCACATGGATGGCAGGACCCAAGGTTTCCCAGCAGAACATTGCCCAAAGCATCACACTGCCTCCGCCGGCTTGCCTTCTTCCCATAGTGCATCCTGGTGCCATGTGTTCCCCAGGGAAGCCACACACACACACCCGGCCATCCACGGCCATGCTTCTAACACATCAACTTTGAGGACAAAATGTTCACTTGCTTCCTAATATATCCCACCCACTAACAGGAGCCGTGATGAAGAGATCATCAGTGTTATTCACTTCACCTGTCAGTGCTCATAATGTTATGCCTGACCGGTGTAAATATATATTAGCAGTCATGAAATCTAAACCTGCTGAAGATATGAAAGCTGATGTTTTAGGGTATATCTCTTGACCTGGCAGGTCCAGTGGGCCGCAGGAGGACGAGTGAGCGGGCGGCAGCAGCGGGACGCAGGAGGGCTTGCTGTCCGACTCCTCCAGACTCTGGCCCAGCGGGATGGACGCGTTCTGCACAAACTCAACCAACAGCTGCACAGAACCAGAGACACACACCAATCAGAGACTTCAACACTCATACACTTCACTCACACCAACACTGGCCGCATTATTACATTAGCTTCACAAACACACACTGATCTACTATTGACGCTTCTTCTGAGACTTTAAGCAGTCTCTCCTCCTAGAGCTTTAACTCTACAATCACCAGACTCAGCTCAGACCTTCAGTCTGTTCTGGATTATGGTTTTCAAAACCACGAAGAGTCCCATAGACTTTCATTGAGGGGGTCAAAACTTTTGCAGAACAAGTATTTAAGCTATCACTAGCAAAGCTATCCTACGACAACATGCTCAAACATGCTAATTCACGTTAACAGCATGCTAATCATGCTAACAACATGTTAACAACGAGCTAATTAATGCTAACAAAATGCTAAAACATGCTAACAAAGTGTTAAATCATGCTAGCAATGTGCTAATTTGTGCTAATTGATGCTAGCAATGTGTTAATTCATGCTAGCAAACATGCTAATTAATGCTGGCAAAAATGCTAATTAATGCTAACAACATACTATCAAAAATGCTAATTAATGCTAACAACGTGCTAGTAAAATGTTAAATCATGATAGCAATGTGGTAGCAATGTGTTAACATTATTAACACATTGTTAACATGTTAAATCATGTTATCAACATTCTAATTCATGCTAGTAACACAATAAAGCATGTTAACACCATTATAATTAATGCTAATAACATAAAACATTTACAACATGCTAATTCATGCTAGCAATATGCTAATAATCATGTTAACAACCTGTTAACTCATGCAAATAACATAAACCATGCTAGCAAAACGCTAACTTATGTTAGCATAGTGCTAATCACGCTGACATAATGCTAACAAAATGCTATGTCATGTTATCAACATGCTAATGAATGCTAGTAACATAAAACACGTTAACATGTTAATTCATGCTAAGGCTTTGCTAATAATAATGCTAGCAAACATGTTAACTCATGCAAATAACATAAAACATTCTAACAAACATGCTAATTTATGCTGACAAAATGCAAACTCATGTTAGCATTGTGTTAAATCATGTTAGCAAACATGTTAACAATATGCCAATCATGCTAACAACATGATAGCAATGTATTAAATCATGCTAGCAACATTTTAAAACATGTTAACAGTGTGTTAAATCATGCTAGCAACATGTTACATCATGTTAACATGTTATCAACATGCTAATCATGTTAAAAACATCATAAAACAAGTTATATAATGATAACATCATGCTAGCAACATGTTAAGCCGCGGTCACACTAGACTGAGTATGCGAAACACGTCGTCACGTGATGCGGATTCACAGCTCAGAGTTCACCAAGCTTGAACTTTGGAAAACAGCGAAATGCGAAACTTTCCGCATGAGCTTGTGTTTCCGGTCTGACGCATTCACATGCATTTGAATGGACGTCAATGGAGTGAAAAGTGCAGTGTGACCTCCCCTTAAGAAACATGCTAATCATGTTAACAACAAGCTAGCAAAATGCTAAAACAACGTGACAAATAATGCCACTCATGCTAACAACAGGTAGAAACGTGTTAAATCATGCTAGCAACATGCTAGTAAGATTTTTTTTAACTTTCTCGGAGTAAAAAGTTATTTAAGCTTTAAGATCTGGCTTTGTCAAATCAACGATTGTCATCAAACTTTACTCGTCTAGTTCTATTTATATCATTCAGGGCTCGACATTACAGTTCACCCAAAAATGAAAATACTCTCCCTCAAGTCATCCTAGGTGTGTATGACATTCTTCTTTCAGACGAACTTCTTATATTGAAGAAGTCCTGGCTAATCCAAGCTTTTTAATGGCAGTGAACGTGGCTCTGTTTAAAGTCCATAAAAGTGCATCTGTCCGTCATATAACTGCTCCACACGGCTCCGGGGGTTTATAACGGTCTTCTGAAGCGAATCGATGCGTTTGTGTAAGAAAAATATCCATATTTAAAACTTTATAAAGTAAATGATCTAGCTTCCGGCCGATCGCCTTCCGTATTCAACTTACGGAAAAAGTGTTGCGCCTCTCGCAGTTCAAAATGCTTACGCTATGCCTGGCGACCCTGCACACCAGTTACGCTCGTCAGACGCAGCGTAAGCATTTTGAACCATTGCTTCAGAATAAATCATATTTACAAAAAAATAATAATTTTGTCCGGACAAGCAAATTTTTTACTCGGACAAGTGAGTGACAGATTTAGCTGTCCGAAGGCCAAGCACGTGAACAGGCTTAATGTGGAGCCCTGTCATTCATGAGTTCTCTAGAGAGAAATGAGCAGTGTGAGAGCAAAACAAAGAGCAAAAGTTAACATAAATAAAAAAAACTGACAATTATTAATATTAATATATTAATTTATTGCAGCATAACACATTATAATGTCTGTCGTCTCGTCAGACAGTAATACCTCAGGTTTGGAGTCAAGTTCATCAGAAAGCATGGATTCAGCGTAATGATATCTGATAAAGAGAGAGAATACATAAACATATGATGACGTCATCAGCACATGCCTTGAATCTTCATCAAAACCTCACTTTTTGTGATATCAACTTCAAATTCGGAACACAACTTTGTTAGACATACGGCTTTAGTTTTATAGCGATTTATTTTGTAAAATATATATTTTGTGTAAAACAAAACAGGCAAAGATGTTACCAGAATGATTGATTACCCGGTTCAGGCGGTCAGAGAGAGGTTTCGTCCATAATCTGACAGAACTGAGGGAATAAAACACATGAAACATGAATTATGCTGAATATATAACACACACATCCACCAAATCAACATCAAGCTATTTACATTAGGCACGTGTGAATAACTGAATGAATGAATGTTGACATGCTTCTAAATCTTTCACAGGGCAACCTCAGCTCACAGTGTTTGTTCACAGAGCTGTGATATTATTAATGATTGAGTATTATAAATATAGTGAAGCAGAGAGCCTGAGCCACCGTTAGCAAGAGCACAATCACCATCATTCCGCGCGCTTTTATACAATTAGACACCTCAAACATACCTGACAGATGATTATGATATAGATGTATCTTTATACACTATCTTAGCCTTCATCGCCGCTGATGTTTGACAGTGAGCAGCAGAAGCTAAACACAAACACAAAGACAGAGCGCTAGCACTTCCGGGTCACGCGCGGGCGCTGAGGGCTGTACTTCTGAGGGGAAAACTATTGATCTGAATACTGATCATGTAGTATTATAATGGAAATTAATGCCTGCTTTGCCTTATCAAACAAAAAGCTGCGTTTCAGTGAGCGATACGCTTTTTGAATCCGAAAGAATCGGTTCAAAAGAACGCGAATCAGGCATCGTTAATGGAGTCGATTCTTTCGAATGATGCCTGAATCTCTGAGTCGATTCTTTGAAGAAGAATCAGAAATGACGAGTACATGATTTCTGTGAATATAATGTATACACTGACATTATGCTGAGGAAATACAGGGGCACATTATATATTTTTTTGTTTTTTTAATAACGGCATGAAAACATTTGACTGTAGTATTCCGTAAAACATCTGAAAACATTAATAATAAAACCATTTCAAGAAACAGTAAATTAATATTGTGAAAGTTTAGCCAGTTTTGGTTTTTATAAAGTGTTCAATAAACCATATATAATTATAATTCAACAATCAATTGAATCGCATCAAACACTTTATTAATCGATATAAGAATCGGTCAGAGAATCAGACTGATTCTTTTGAACCGATTCTTTCGCGAAGCCAACATGTTTTTGATGACCAGAAAGTTATGCCTACATGATTTCTGTGAGTAATGCAATCCTGAGACTCATTTGACATTATTTTAATAATTTTATGACATTAAAACATTTGACAGTGTAGTATTCAGTAATCCAGGTTTTAAAGTGGGAAATAATAAAAAAAATACTTTAAAACAAACAAACACAGAATTAGTAAGCGAGTAACGCCAAGGTTTGGCCAGTTTTGGTGATTCTGTAGATCAGGCCATACGTGTGTAAGAGCATCTCTGAGTGTAAAGCACCGGATTGAGCCGCTATAACGTTAACAACCTTCACAGTCACATCCGTCTGGAGATTCAGCTCTGCAAACGTGAGGAAGAACAATGACATCTTCATACACAAAATGGCATAGTATGTTACTTACAAAAGACAGGAATAACAGATAACACTAATAAGAGCAACAAAACACACAACCATTACAGGTTATGTTTCCAGACGCACTGAACGCGGTTCATCTCAAGGCCTGGTTCAGACACAAGACATCGTCTTCATCAAAACTGCTGACCTACAACATGACTGCCATTAAAGCAAGGCAATTAGAGTCACATGAAACCGAATCTTTCTGTGCTACCAAAACACATGAGACAATCCATATCCTGCACATGCCGAACACGTAAAGCCACGATCGGACGAACTGGTGGAGATGTGTTAGCTGCCACTGAACCTCTGAGCGCTGCGTAAGGCAAGATCATCATTCATCACGTCGGTTTGAGACGAGCGACACGGAGTTCCATTAGAGCTGCACGATTATTGATTCAAACAAACATCACGATTCTGAACGAATGATTCAGTGACTCACTCATAAAGACTAGTTTCATTACTGGATGAATCAGTGTTTCTGAACAAATCTCTTGAATGAATGATTCAATGACTCACTCATAAAGACTTCACTTGTTTCATTACTGGATGAATCAGTGTTTATGAATGAATCTCTTGAGTGAATGATTCAATGACTCACTCATAAAGACTTCACTTGTTTCATTACTGGATGAATCAGTGTTTTTGAATGAATCTCTTGAGTGAATGATTCAGTGACTCACTCATAAAGACTTCACTTGTTTCATTACTGGATGAATCAGTGTTTCTGAACAAATCTCTTGTGTGAATGATTCAATGACTCACTCATAAAGACTTCACTTGTTTCATTACTGGATGAATCAGTGTTTCTGAACAAATCTCTTGAATGAATGATTCAATGACTCACTCATAAAGACTTCACTTGTTTCATTACTGGATGAATCAGTGTTTTTGAACGAATCTCTTGAGTGAATAATTCAATGACTCATAAAGACTTCACTTGTTTCATTACTGGATGAATCAGAGTTTTTGAACGAATCTCTTGAATGAATGATTCAATGACTCACTCATAAAGACTTCACTTGTTTCATTACTGGATGAATCAGTGTTTTTGAACGAATCTCTTGAGTGAATGATTCAATGACTCACTCATAAAGACTTCACTTGTTTCATTACTGGATGAATCAGTGTTTTTGAACGAATCTCTTGAGTGAATAATTCAATGACTCACTCATAAAGACTTCACTTGTTTCATTACTGGATGAATCAGAGTTTTTGAACGAATCTCTTGAATGAATGATTCAATGACTCACTCATAAAGACTTCACTTGTTTCATTACTGGATGAATCAGCGTTTCTGAATGAATCTCTTGAGTGAATGATTCAATGACTCACTCATAAAGACTTCACTTGTTTCATTACTGGATGAATCAGTGTTTTTGAACGAATCTCTTGAGTGAATGATTCAATGACTCACTCATAAAGACTTCACTTGTTTCATTACTGGATGAATCAGTGTTTTTGAACGAATCTCTTGAGTGAATGATTCAATGACTCACTCATAAAGACTTCACTTGTTTCATTACTGGATGAATCAGTGTTTTTGAACGAATCTCTTGAGTGAATAATTCAGTGACTCACTCATAAAGACTTCACTTGTTTCATTACTGGATGAATCAGTGTTTCTGAACGAATCTCTTGAGTGAATGATTCAATGACTCACTCATAAAGACTTCACTTGTTTCATTACTAGATGAATCAGAGTTTTTGAACGAATCTCTTGAATGAATGATTCAATGACTCACTCATAAAGACTTCACTTGTTTCATTACTGGATGAATCAGTGTTTTTGAACGAATCTCTTGAGTGAATGATTCAATGACTCACTCATAAAGACTTCACTTGTTTCATTACTGGATGAATCAGCGTTTTTGAACGAATCTCTTGAGTGAATGATTCAGTGACTCACTCATAAAGACTTCACTTGTTTCATTACTGGATGAATCAGAGTTTTTGAACGAATCTCTTGAATGAATGATTCAATGACTCACTCATAAAGACTTCACTTGTTTCATTACTGGATGAATCAGTGTTTTTGAACGAATCTCTTGAGTGAATAATTCAGTGACTCACTCATAAAGACTTCACTTGTTTCATTACTGGATGAATCAGTGTTTCTGAACGAATCTCTTGAGTGAATGATTCAATGACTCACTCATAAAGACTTCACTTGTTTCATTACTGGATGAATCAGTGTTTCTGAACGAATCTCTTGAGTGAATGATTCAATGACTCACTCATAAAGACTTCACTTGTTTCATTACTGGATGAATCAGTGTTTCTGAACGAATCTCTTGAATGAATGATTCAATGACTCACTCATAAAGACTTCACTTGTTTCATTACTGGATGAATCAGTGTTTTTGAACGAATCTCGAGTGAATGATTCAATGACTCACTCAAAAAGACTTCACATGTTTCATTACTGGATGAATCAGTGTTTTTGAATGAATCTCTTGAGTGAATGATTCAATGACTCACTCATAAAGACTTCACTTGTTTCATTACTAGATGAATCAGTGTTTTTGAATGAATCTCTTGAGTGAATGATTCAGTGACTCACTCATAAAGACTTCACTTGTTTCATTACTGGATGAATCAGTGTTTCTGAACAAATCTCTTGTGTGAATGATTCAATGACTCACTCATAAAGACTTCACTTGTTTCATTACTGGATGAATCAGTGTTTCTGAACAAATCTCTTGAATGAATGATTCAATGACTCACTCATAAAGACTTCACTTGTTTCATTACTGGATGAATCAGTGTTTTTGAACGAATCTCTTGAGTGAATAATTCAATGACTCACTCATAAAGACTTCACTTGTTTCATTACTGGATGAATCAGAGTTTTTGAACGAATCTCTTGAATGAATGATTCAATGACTCACTCATAAAGACTTCACTTGTTTCATTACTGGATGAATCAGTGTTTTTGAACGAATCTCTTGAGTGAATGATTCAATGACTCACTCATAAAGACTTCACTTGTTTCATTACTGGATGAATCAGTGTTTTTGAACGAATCTCTTGAGTGAATAATTCAATGACTCACTCATAAAGACTTCACTTGTTTCATTACTGGATGAATCAGAGTTTTTGAACGAATCTCTTGAATGAATGATTCAATGACTCACTCATAAAGACTTCACTTGTTTCATTACTGGATGAATCAGCGTTTCTGAATGAATCTCTTGAGTGAATGATTCAATGACTCACTCATAAAGACTTCACTTGTTTCATTACTGGATGAATCAGTGTTTTTGAACGAATCTCTTGAGTGAATGATTCAATGACTCACTCATAAAGACTTCACTTGTTTCATTACTGGATGAATCAGTGTTTTTGAACGAATCTCTTGAGTGAATAATTCAATGACTCACTCATAAAGACTTCACTTGTTTCATTACTGGATGAATCAGAGTTTTTGAACGAATCTCTTGAATGAATGATTCAATGACTCACTCATAAAGACTTCACTTGTTTCATTACTGGATGAATCAGTGTTTTTGAACGAATCTCTTGAGTGAATGATTCAATGACTCACTCATAAAGACTTCACTTGTTTCATTACTGGATGAATCAGTGTTTTTGAACGAATCTCTTGAGTGAATAATTCAGTGACTCACTCATAAAGACTTCACTTGTTTCATTACTGGATGAATCAGTGTTTCTGAACGAATCTCTTGAGTGAATGATTCAATGACTCACTCATAAAGACTTCACTTGTTTCATTACTGGATGAATCAGTGTTTCTGAACGAATCTCTTGAATGAATGATTCAATGACTCACTCATAAAGACTTCACTTGTTTCATTACTGGATGAATCAGTGTTTTTGAACGAATCTCGAGTGAATGATTCAATGACTCACTCATAAAGACTTCACATGTTTCATTACTGGATGAATCAGTGTTTTTGAACGAATCTCGAGTGAATGATTCAATGACTCACTCATAAAGACTTCACATGTTTCATTACTGGATGAATCAGTGTTTTTGAACAAATCTCTTGAGTGAATGATTCAATGACTCACTCATAAAGACTTCACTTGTTTCATTACTGGATGAATCAGCGTTTCTGAACGAATCTCTTGAATGAATGATTCAATGACTCACTCATAAAGACTTCACTTGCTTGATTACTGGATGAATCAGCGTTTATAATGAATCTTTTGAATCATTGTCATTTAGGAATAGGATCGCGCGGGTGTTTGAATCAAAATCGTGATCGTTTAGCTCTAACACATTTTCAGGTTGAGTTCGTCCAACACTCCTCATGATGAGGATGAATCTCTGAGTCAGATCAGTAAATTATCACATCACATCACACATAAAACGCCTCCGGCTCGATGAAGAAAACAACGGATATAAAAACATATCACCATATTCTCAAAAACATGAGTCTGAAAAACTGGATTCATTTAGTTTTTAAGCAAAAGCTCATTCGGGAGGATTGGGGTCAGGAGAAGGGAAGGGCTGCAGCCGATCCCACATTTCACAGACGTTTTTCATAATTAACCATAATTGCTCTGAGCGTCTGGGAGAAAGATCTGCACATCTGCACTTTCTATGATCCCCAAAATTGTTGTTTAAACGAGGCCTAATATTCTGCTTTGATACGAGTCCAAACTCAAACTGTGAACCATAAGAGGTGTAAACTACAGCAGGAAGTGAGTGTAAACAGCTTATGCACTGAACTAGATTAAGGCAGAAGCTTATCAAAGAGTGATAGTCTGTTAACAGTGGACAACTACACCGGTTATCATCGTTCACACGGCACCTCACTTCAGAGTCACGCCCCTGTTCTCTCCATTGTGAGCCGTCCGCTCTTTCCCTTTGTTTTCCTCTAGCATGCTCGTCTGCAGTTTGCTCCAGATCCCCGAGTCTCCCGTCTGCAGCACTTCCATGAACATGTTCGTGTGTTCGCGCAGCCGCTCCAGCTCCGTCTGCGTCCGGCGGTTCTGCCGAATCAACTCTTTTGTGCGCAGCGTGATGTCCAGCAACCCTGACTTGCTGAGGATGTTGTAAGTGTTGCAGAAGCGCTTTATCTTGTTGTCCGTTTCGCAAATGCCACGCAAATTCGAAAGGGAGCGGCCGCGTGTGGATTCAGGTCTGCGCTCGCTGATGCTCGTATCCGAATCGGTGGATGTGTCTGGAGGAAGTGCTGAGCTGGGTAACGGCGAGGACGAGCTGGACTTCCGGTCCTTCTGACCGCGATCGGCGTGAAAGGAAGACAAACTCTTGACCGAGGAAGCGGAGCTGCTGCTGCTCGTATGCGCAATGTCTCCAGGATGAGGGGCGATTTTGGGGTAGGATTTGAGGATTGGGAGGTACTTCTTGTGCCGGCGGCGCTTCAGCGCGTGTCCCTTCGGCCCGGAGGCGCTTCTCTGCGGGACGACGGGTTGAAGGAAGACGACCTGAGGCTGCTGAACGACCTCCACCGCCGGACTGAAGGCCCAGGGTTTCAGAGACGCAGGGTTTTCTCCAGGCTGCAAATAAACAATTGAAATGGACAATAATCAGGGTTTTTACCAATAAGTCTTGCATTTTAATGGGTGTTTTAGTGTCAATTATACACAATAGCCATTCAGATGACAAACTGATTATTGCACGGCTTCAGACTGAGACCAAATTTTTCAGACTGGCATTTTGTGACCTTTTTTTCCTCACAAAAATGAACACGTACTCTCTCTGCTGAGTTTGTTTTCGTTGGTAGTAACGTTACCTGCCTCGCATGCGCTGACCAGTCAAAGTATCAGGTGGATGACGTCGCGTGTGCGACTACCTGAGACTTACTTTGAAAAGCTATTTCTCTTTTTTACAATCTAGATGATAAAACACTGCATTCTGTCGATGTAACGCAGCTGTAACATATAGTGACCATGGCTCAGACCTATACTCTAATTACTACTTTGGAAATTATAACGCGTTAAATTACTAGAAAAGAAATCAAATTACAGTAATGCGTTACTGCCCAACACTGGTTGTTATTGTGTTAAAAAGAAGAAATTACGATTAGATATGAGTTCTGAATGTCAGTTTTCAGACATAAGCCCCGGTTTCACAGATTAAAACTCACGTTTGAGCGGTTTTAACTGAAAGCATCTTAAAATATGTCAGTGCAGATTTTTTTTTTAATAAAAGCTATTTAAATATCCTAATTGAAGTAAGGCCTAATCCTGGCTTAATCTAAACACTGTCTGTAAAACCAGGCAAAAAATATATAAAATCTGTGTGTGTGTGCGTTTACTAGTGATCCTAATACCAAACTCATACGCGTCTGGCTTTATAGTGTCATTAGTTTCTCTTCAGCATGAACTGGTACTGATGTACGTCAGAGGGAAAGCAGAAGCCCTAGGGAAGGTTCACCTGTTTCAGAACAACATTGTTCATGATGATCATTGGCGAGAGGCCCTGCAGAGCTCCGCCCACCACCGCCGCCAGCGGAGACACCTGTGATCTGGAGCTCGCCGCGTCCTCCATGTCCGTCTGATCGATGGCAGAGCTGCCGTCTGCCGACACACACACACGCACACACACTGAAACATCTGCTTTGAAAACCATCAGAACAAGAAACCAATCCTCACGATTACACACCTGAGAAGCCCGAATCCCTCTCCGACTCCGGATTCTCCATCCTTTTGTTTTTAAATTTAGCCATCATCGCTCTCATACGATCTTCATCCTTCATCCTCTTCCACCGTTTGAGCCTGAAACATCAGACCTTACAGTCATGACATCATCAAGTTTCACATTTTACTTTTACATATGCAAACAATTTAACTAGCGGAAAAAACAGGATTGACGTTTAGTTAAAGGCACAATATGTAATTTTTCATCTCATATTCAGAACAAAGGCGTGTCTTGACTCTTGATTGGGCGGAGCTTTTATTCTGTCAGACGAGCTTCCGCTTCATCCGCTCGTGCGTGTGTGTGTGTAGTAACGCAGCGCTGTTTTATCATATTACACACATTTGAGTGTGTTAAAGTGATGTTATAATGCTACTCTGTGCGTTCGCTCTGCGTTACTATAGATAGCTACTAAGATATTTAGTAAATTTCCTACCGTAAATATATAAAAAATTTATTATTAGTAGTAATATGCGTTGCTAAGGACTTCATTTGTACAACTTTAAAGGAGATTTTCTCAATACTTAGATTTTTTTTTGCACCCTCAGATTCCAGATTTTCAAATAGTTGCATCTCGGCCAAATATTGTCACAACGAACCATACATCAATGGAAAGCTTATTTATTCATTCTTTATTATTATTATTATGCTTTCAGATGATGTATAAATCTCAATTTCAGAAAAAAATATTTGTGTCACACACACACATATATATATATATAGTTTTAAAGAATTACAAATACAGAGAATGGGTATATTAGGATAAGTAAACAAGCACAAATAATAATAATACATTTTTTCAAACCTAAAATTGTGTTTAAAATAAAAAACAAAAGGTTTATTTCGGTTATTATTATTTTTAAGCCCAGCGTCGTGACGTCATCAGGCCACGCTATGACGTACCCAGCTGACATATTTAACCTCCAGCAGCTCTGGATCCTCAGAATCACTCGTTTTACCTGTCGAAGTGTTTATTTAACAGATTATTGGTACTTGTTGTACTAGTAGGCTACATTTCCACAAAAGTTTCACATTTAAACTTCAGGCGTTCACACAAACGACATCGCAACGCAGCCTGAGGTAAAGAAACCAGCACCGCCGTTCAGTTGCTCCAGAAAAGCACGCAAACTTCTTAATCTGAGTAACATTCATCCATTAAACCCTTACGTGTGTGTCGTGATGGCCGTGACTTCATCCGGAGCGGGATGAAGTCCAGTAGTTATAATGTCTTATAACAGTGCGGCGCTAGTCCCGCAGCGTCTCCCGGCTGATTTACCGTGTTCTGGGCGCGTAACGTCGGTCAGTCAGACGCCCTGCGCGTCCCCGCCACGCAAAACACGCGCGCGGCTACACGGTGCTGTACACGAGACCTGAGCGAGATCCCCCACAGGCCCCGCCCACAGGCCCCGCCCACACTGACCGCTCGACTTCATCGAGACGTCAACGCCTTAATACATTAAGTGTACGATTAAGTTAAAACATTTGTTATTTCGCTATATTTACGCTGTGGATTATCTGACCGCTCTAGCGTTTGATAAAGTCAATGTGAATGAATTCTGATCTAAGCCAATTGCATGCTAAATCCCTCCGACTGGCAAATCCTGTCACAGGAGGCGGGGCTTGTCGTGAGGAGAAAAACGTCTGTTTTGGTTTAGGGGCTTTTCCTTTTATGGAAGTGGTGGGCGGGTCTGTCTGCGAAAGAGGTTTGCGTCATTCTCCACGGTCGCCTCCCATTGGTGGTCGACTCGAGCACTGAGCTATAAACGTGACCGCTGGGCGGCGCGAGAACAGAACATTATGTTCAACCGGCAACCGCAGAGCCGTGTTTATAAACCGCCAAACATCATCGAGTCTGCGGTGTTATGTAACACTAGACCTTATTCAGAGCAGCGCCAGGCTGTGAGGGATACACTCGCCGTGTTTTCAATGGCGTCCTCTGTAAAAAGCTCCAGATCAGTTATACTTTTCCACAGCTCAAGTTTTTTTGTCTACTGAACTTTCTTGTAAAGATATTTCTGCAGTGTTTCGTCAGCAAAAAACCCCCCAAAACACATGAAATAACAGCACAACCCACTGAAGAGATGTCCCTCACAGATGGCGCTGCTGGGAATAAGGTCTATGCGGCCTTAAAGGGACAGTTCACCCCAAATAAATAAATTCTGTCATCATTTACTCACCCTCGAGTTGTTCCAAACTTGTATGGATTTCTTTCTTCTGTTAAACACAAGGATGATATTTTTGAAGGATGTCGGTAACCAAACAGTGGGACCCATTTCCAGGGTTGGGGAGTATTAAATATGACATAAATAAATACCCAGCTAACACAGTTACGTTGTGAAGACGTAACTGGACCGGACCACATTCGTCGTAGCGACGTACCAAATAACGCTCCAGCGACGTAACTTTGTGATTCCTGTATTCGTCGTGGCATTATGGTATGTCGCTGGAACGTGGCAGGTACGCCCTAACGACCAAAATACCACGTCCACCGTTATTTGAATATACTCACCTTTAGTCCGGGGAATGAACATGTTTTTATGTTTTTAGTTTTTAGTTAATACATTTAGGGATTTGTACTTGTATATAATAAAAACCAATACAAACCCCTATTAAATTATAATAGAAAATGGCCCTAAACCACTGCATTCATTTATTAATCAGCATTTATTCAGTGTTACTTTGTACAATTAAGCCAACACATTTTAAACTGTGTAAAGTGTTAACTAATTCTGAGTACAGAAATGTAACACATCAATTCATTAATCAAACAAACAACATAATCAATGAACAATTTAACCAGTTATTAAAATATATTATTATTAGGGATGGGTGTAGTTAAATAATGATTTATCACTGATACTTATCAATACTCTTATTGATACTACTCTGTAATTTAGCACAAAAAAGACATGAAAAAAGATTAATCGGTTTCTTTATTATTACTTTTATTTGCAGAACTGTCCTGTGAGGCACCTGGTGTGCTTTACGCCTTCACTACCTGTGGCTAAACCTGAACAATGTGACATCACCAAAGATATACAGTCCTTGAGCTTCTCTGCAGCCAACAAATAAAGAAAATACCGTTCATAAAGAGATACGTAAATAACACAATATAGATTCCTAGCATCTCTCAACAGTTTTTTGTTCAAGAAAATGAGCATGACGACTTCCTCAGGAAGTCCTCTCGTTCCTGATGGTGGAAAACACTCTTTCAGAAAGTGTTGAGGAGGCAGAGGGAGATGATGGAGAGCTGTGAGAGAAGAGGAAGAGAGTCTTTCTTACCCCACCAGCGGAGGGCAGGGATAGGAGGATGGTCTCTATGTATTCACGTTGGATCTTTGCAAACTGGAAGCTGAAAAAAAAGTGGCATACCATTGTAGTCGGGTTTATTGCTTTTTGTTAGAAAGTTATAAGAAATGTATTTTTTAACTTGCGTGTTCCTCCTCCTCTTCCTTATCACCTCATCATCCTTCTCTGGCAGCTGAAACAGAGGAGCACTTTAATAATGCTGCTAATCTGTTTTTTGTGCTTTTGAAAGAGTCTCTTTTGCTCACCAAGGCTGCATTTATTTGATTGGTTTAATCTTAATCTTATGAAGTGACGAGAATACTTTTTGCGTGCATAAAACAAACAAAAATAACGACTTAATTCAACAATTTTGATTAGCCTGTGCCAGTCTACTACGCTGTTTACGTTGTAATTAGTGATGTTTTTACTTCCTTTCTGGGCCTTGAAAGTGTTCATTAAACTGCTGTCTATGGAGAGCTCTCGGATTTGTGTCTGAAGATGAACGAAGGTCTGACGGGTTTGAGACGACATGAGGAATTAATGACAGGATTTACATTTTTAAATTATAAAAGTCTTTACTGTCACTTTTGATCAATTTAATGCTTTCTTGTCTTCCTTACTGACCCCTAATGTTTGAATTGTAGCTTTATAATGGCAGTGACTGTTGGGTCATTCTTGAAGTCCATAAAAGTGCATCTATCTATCATATAACTGCTCCACGCGCCTCCGGGGGTTAATAAAGGCCTTCTGAAGCGAGGTGGTGCGTTTGTGTAAGAAAAATATCCATATTTAAAACTTTATAGACTAAAATAACTAGCTTCCGGCGGTCAGCGGTGTGTGAGTCGACTTGCGCTAAAAGAGTAACCCTTGACGCATGCGTATTGACGAGCGCAGAGGACAGAGCAAAACGTAGCGTCGGGGGGTCACTCTTTTAGCGCAAGTCGACTCGCGCACCGCTGACCGCCCGAAAAACGAAACAACTTTCACTGCCATTATAAAGCTTGGACAGTTATTAATATAACTCTGATTGTGTTCGTCTGAAAGAAGAATGTCATACACACCTATAGGATGACTTGAGAGTGAGTAAATCAATTTTCATTTTTGGGTGCTATCCCTTTAATGACCTTCTTCAGTTCACCTGTGTTTCCTACTTCTTTCAGCAGCTTCCTTCAGAAATGTTGGGATCTATGGAGCTTCCCCTCTGTTGTAGAGGGGTTATTTTGTCCTTCCTGAAATCACAGAACGTTTTATCAATATTTGAACTAGTTTTTCGCGCTCCGTGTAAGTGACGTCGTCGATTAACAGCGCACACATTTACGGTAAATACATTTGTTAAATTAGTCACCTTCCAATGACCCATTCAATTGTAAGAAAAAAACCTCTCATTTACACATAAATATGTGAATAAAAGTCTAAACTTATATAGCGTTAGCCTCGTTACCTGTTCTGAAAACGGTTGAGGTGCTAACGGACTTTTCCCGAAGATACTACAAAATATTCAACAGACGCGTGTCAATTACACGTAAGAAAAGTGTCAGGAACAGTTGTGTGTATGATTTGTGTGAGTGTAGAGCCTAAACTCACCTGAAAGCAGTGAAAACAACAGCGAGAGAGGGAGTTTTGCTGCGCCGTTTCCATGGCAACTCCGCGCCGCGCCAGTGTTTGAAATACACTCGAATGTTCAACCCGCCAGAATCACGCAGCAACAACCAACACATTACATGAATAACAATCACAAATATTAAATCATGAATTTATAACTCATTTCAAGTTCTATGACTCACTCTGGTGCAAACTGCCACCCGGTGGCACGTGATTTTTGCAAACACGGCGATTTGAAAACATTGATTCATTTAAAATCTTTGATGAATTAAGTAAATGTCCCATATAATATCCAAATGTCATGCATCACAAAGATTCAGGGGCGTAGGAGGGGGGGCAGTAAATGCTAACCGTAGACACGGACTATTTTCTTTAGCGGAAGCAATATAAATCGTTTTTAAATCAATAAACTCCTTTTTAAATCAATATTTTGTGTCAAATTATTGATTTATTTGGTAGGTAGCCATGTAATAAGCGGGATAATGTATAGCGAAGCGGTTGTTATAGCGAATACAACCCCTTCAGGCTGATTCAAGACCCCTCCGCGAGCCTGTCGGGGTTATATTCGCTATAACAACCGCCTCGCTATACATTATCCCTTACTTAGCTAATTAGCTAACATTTGCCTGTTTTACACAACATACAATTAGATCGTTTGCTTCTCAAGTAGGCTATATTTGACAGTTTCAAAATACAACAAAACTGATGATCAAACTGAAAACCAGCAATCTGCCATTTCATCGGCTGAATACGCCTACCCCTACCTCAAATACAAAGCGAGTCTCTGAATGCTGTCAACCGCCCACCAGTGTTGCCAGATCCAGCTGATGAATTCCAGGCCAAAAACTGTTCAAAAACCACCGAAATGCACACAAAACCCGCCCAAAATATGTTATCAGTATTTATTTCAGTATTTTCATTCGGCAGAGATAGGCAGGCAATGCAAAACTAAATCTTACATTGGGAAATAGTGGGGGGGACAAAACTTGGGGCTCCTACGCGTATGCAAAGATTATACTTGTAATGCAATTATCTGGAAAGTTATCTGGAGACCAGTGGACCACATCGCTACAACGTTCTCTGTGGGATAGCGACGTCTTTTGAGGACGTGCGCACGACATTTCGGAACATTAGCCAAGATTCTAAAAAATGGAACTTTACCACGACGTCCTCACAACGTTGTCATAAAGTGATGTCACGCTGACCAAATGACGACTAACTGACGACGTCGTCACAACGTAGGGTTTGCTGGGTATGACCGGGTATGACTTAGTATGTCATAATTCAGAATTTGTATGTCATAATTATGATATAAATCGAAATGAGATAAAGTCGAAAAGTATGACATACTTAGTCAGAAATTATTACATAAATAGTCGAAATTATATCGACAATTACTTTGTCATGACCGACTTTTAAAGTCATAATTTTTTATCTCATAAATATGACTTGGTATGTCATATTTCAGAATTTATAATAGCATGGCAGAAATTAGCTTCCCTATCTTGCAGCAGCTGGAGACACAAACATGACAAAGCACAAAACAAATCTGATTTATTTCTTTAAATATTGTGAATTTATTGTTTTATAAAATATATTAAGACACAAGTGATGGGGACATGAACATGCACTGTATTATAGGACTGACCCAATTGCTTTTTCTTTTTTTTTTTGCAATTGTATTATTTAATCGCTGAACTCGTGAGCAACACCAAGGTCCAGTATTTTACATCTGCTCGCGTGCCGATTCCCTGATAAAGCCTGATCATCTTCCATTAGGCAGCTTATGTTTATTGTTACACACACTTCTCAATGACAATGCCTGTGAATAGATATGTGTCTGATCAACTCATGTCATTATAGTCATTGCAATATAAACAAAAATGTTTCTGGACGGTTAAATGCGACAAACTGTAAACCACCGGCCGTTCTGTCCACATAATGTCCAGAAGTGCTTGTGTGATGATGATGATGATGATGAAGGTGCCTATTTGCCATAGTGATCATCACATCTGCAGCAGAGCATACACACAATAAATTGATCATTTAAAAAAATAAACAAACAAAATCAGTGCACATCATTATTGTGTTAATAATCTTGAATCAGAATAACTTTATCTCTTCTCTGATGACGAGGGCGGGGCAACCTGTCACTCACATGAGATCCACCAATAGCAAACCACAACCATCCAATCAATTCCCCACAGACACCATCAAGCCCCGCCCTACATTTGTTCTTGTTTGAGAAGCGTTTCACTCGATATACGGCACAATAGAGGAGAAACGACAAACTTTAAAGGATTAGTTCAAAATGAAAATGTCCTGATAATTTCCTCAATCTCATCCAAGATGTTCATGTCTTTCATTCTTCAGTGGAAAAGAAATGAAGTTTTTTGAGGAAAGCATTCCAGGATTTTTCTCCACATAATGGACTTCAATGGGGACCAACGGTTGAAGGTCCAAATCAATGCAGTTTCAGAGGAAGGGCTTCAGAGGCTCTGAAGATCCCAGAGGAATAGGGTCTGATCTAGACAAACCATCGGACATTTTCAACAAAAAATTAAAATTTATATACTTTTTAATCTGGATTGCTCATCTTGCGCTGCTCTGCGACACACCACGGATTACGTGGCCATAGGTGGAAGTACCGCCCTCGTGTTTACAAAGCACTCGTGCAAAGACTAATACTAATAGGTAAATAAACGATGTCAGATGATGTTCACTTGCGGCTCTATTTCCGCCTACGTCTAGCGTGACCTTTCTGGCGTGATTACGCAATCCGTGGCTGTCGCAGAGCAGCGCAAGTTGAGCAATTTAGGTTAAAAAGTACATAAATGTTTATTGTGAAAATGTCCGCTGGTTTGTCTAGATCAGAGCCTATTCCTCTGGGATCATCAGAGCCTCTGAAGCCCTTCCTCTGAAACTGCATTGATTTGGACCTTCAACTGTTGGTTCCCATTGAAGTCCATTATGTGAAGAAAAATCCTGGAATGTTTTCCTCAAAAAACTTAATTTCTTTTTGACTGAAGAAAAAAAGACATGAACATCTTGGATGAGATGGGGGTGAGGAAATTATCAGGACATTTTCATTTTGAAGTGAACTAATCCTTTAATGTCTAAGACGGATGTAAGAGAGTCACCTGACACCGGCAGCGTCTCAATCCCTGTCTTTCCTTCCTCTCCGTCTCCTCCTGCGTTTACCCTTCCGTCTCCGTTGGCTGAGGAAGAACATTCTGAAAGTTGTTTTTCTGTGCCATTTAGATGCAAGAAATAAATGAAGGAATTAATACTCACTGTTGATTTCTCAAGTGGTGTTGCCTGGGCCTGAATGTCAGAAAGTAAGTTAGATAAATAAATGAAGAGCCAGAGCAATGAAATGAATGACAGATGAGTGGTATCATACCTGCACTCACAGGTCTGGTGTTCCTGAAAGGACAGCAGCACATACTCTCTGCTCCTCTCCGCTGGAGTGATCCTCAACAGCTGATGGACACACACACACACACACAGCAGGAGATTTAACATTCAAACCTAAAGGAATAGTTCATAATGTTATATATTCTGTGAAATGAAAAAGAGCATCTGAAAAAAAGACTCTTCATGCAGCTCAAGCTCCAAAATGATCAAAAACACCATAAAACATCGTGCAATATTGTGTTGAGGGTCACCGATAACACATGATGTTTTTGAGTTCATGATAATGGCTAATAAATATGTCTAAATATTATATGGAAAATATTTAGTTTCTATTATGGGAATTACTCATAATAGCACTGCACTGTTAGATGCATTATTTATCAAATTTATTATTTTAATCTCATTTGTATTTAGTGTTACTTAATAATATTAAAAGTTTATTAAATATTTTCTATTTTAAAAAACAATTGTAAATAAAATATTTTATTTATTTATTCTCTAAACATTTCCACAGACCCGGGTTATCATAAGTCATGCGCTAGGCTATTGTAACTTGTAAAAGAATTCTGATGTAATATTACATTTTATATTTTACAGCACAATTGTAATTTACAACAATAATATATTTCTGTTTTCATTTTTATAATTAGATTTAAAACATAATAATATACTTAACACCAGAGTCAATGTAAGACATGATCACAACTAAAACCCGGTTTTGAGTCACTTTAAAGTCCAGCTGCAATAACAAAATAAAACACATTTTAAAAAATATGTATATTTTATCTGTTTACTTGCATGTCATGTGATCATCAACCAACATCAGAGAACGGTGAACATTCAAATGTGTCATTAAACTATTTAAGTCAAGTAAATATTTTACGTCTAAGGGGTTCTGCTGAAAATAACAGATCAAATTTGTTAGCCACTGAATTCAATTAAATGGGTCTTTGTACATGTCAAACCAGCCACTGTATGATAGTCAAACCCACTGCGCCTGTTTAAAAGAGAATGATATGATGTTTTTGGTCACTGTGAAATACTAAGTTCTGTCATGAAACTCTAGCTGATAGGTCCTTAACTCAATCTGGTTGCAATCACATCATTCTCTGTTGGGCACATCTGATTGGTTCCTGCTGTATCAGTAGCCAATGAGCTCGCTGTTCAACCTTTAAATACTTGGTCAGCATTTGCTGTAGCAGTTGCCACGCACTTTCAGAAACCCTCCACCTTCCCCAGCTCCACTTGTATAGATCTGCTACAGGTAATTCATGTACACTATATTGTACAGCAGCAGCATGTCTTACTTGCTCACAGCAGCATTGTGTATGTAATGGCAGTAGCAAGTCCTGTACTTGCTCTGCAGCAGCAGCAGCAACAGATATAACAGCAACAGCAGTAGCAGCAGCAATAACTGCAGCAATAACTGCAGCAGCAATAACAGCAACAGCAGCAGCAATAACAACAGCAGCAGCAACAACAGCAGCAGCAATAATCAATAACAGCAACAACAACAACAACAAAAAAGCAGCAGAAGCAATAACAGCAGCAGCAACAACAACACCAATAGCAGGAGCAGCAGCAATAAAAGCAGCAACAGCCACAGCAACAACAACAACAACAGCAGCAGCAGCAGAAGCAGTACTAACAGCAGCAGCAATAACAGCAGCAACAACAATAAGAGCAGCAGCAACAGCAATAAAACCAATAACAGCAGCAATAACAGCAGCAGCAACAACAATAAGAGCAGCAGCAACAACAATAAGAGCAGCAGCAACAGCAATAAAACCAATAACAGCAGCAGCAATAATCAACGGCATCAGCAATAAAGGCAGCAGCAACAGCAGCAGCAATAATCAATAACAGCAACAACAACAACAAAAAGCAGCAGCAATAGCAGGAGCAGCAGCAATAAAAGCAGCAACAGCCACAGCAACAACAGCAGCAGCAGCATAAGCACAGATAAAAACAGCAGCAGAAGCAGCAATAACAGCAGCAGCAATAACCACCAGCAGCAACAACAATAAGAGCAACAGCAATAAAACCAATAACAGTCGCAGCAATAATCAACAGCAGCAGCATAAGCACCAATAACAACAGCAGCAGAAGCAACAATAACAGCAGCAGCAGCAATAACCAGCAGCAGCAATAACAGCAGCAGCAATAGCAGGAGCAGCAGCAATAACAGCAGCAGCAACAGCAATAACAGCAGCAACAGCAATAATCAACAGCAGCAGTAATAACCAGTAGCAGCAACAGCAATAAAAGCAGCAGCAGCAGCAACAATAAAAGCAGCAGCAAAATCAATAACAGCAGCAGCAATAAGAGCAGCAGCAATAACACCAATAACAGCAACAGCAATATCAGCAGCAGCAATAACAGGAGCAGCCGCAATAACAGCAGCAGCAATAACAGCAACTGTAGCAATAACAGCAGCAGTAGCAATAACAGCAACAGTAGCAATAACACCAGCAGCAGCAATAACAGCAGGAACAGCAATAACAGCAGCAGTAGCAATAACAGCAGCTGCAATAACAGCAGCAGCAATAACATCACCAGCAGCAATAACAGCAGGAACAGCAATAACAGCAGGAACAGCAATAACAGCAATAACAGCAGCAGCAATAACAATAACAGCAGCAGCAAAAACAGCAGCAACAATAACAGCAGCAGCAATAACAGCAGCAGCTGCAATAACAGCAGCAATAAGAGCAGCATCAGCAATAACAGCAGCAATAACAGCAGCAGCAGCAATAACAGCAGCAGCAGCAGCAATAAGAGCAGCAATAACAGCAGCAGCAGCAATAACAGCAGCATCAGCAATAACAGCATCAATAACAGCAGCAGCAATAACAGCAGCAATAACAGCAGCATCAGCAATAACAGCAGCAGCAGCAGCAATAACAGCAGAAGCAACAACAGCAGCAGCAATAACAGCAGCAGGAATAATCAACAGCAGCAGTAACAGCAGCAGCAATAACAGCACAAGCAGCAATAACAGCAGCAGCAATAATAGCACCAGCAGCAATAACAGCAGCAATAACAGCAGCAGCAATAACAGCAGTAGCAAAAACAGCAGCAGCAGTAATAACAGCAGCAGCAAAAACAGCAGCAGCAGTAATAACAGCAGCAGCAATAACATTAGCAATAGCAGCAGCAATAACAGCAGCAATAACAGCAGCAGCAGCAATAACAGCAGCATCAGCAATAACAGCAGCAATAACAGCAGCATCAGCAATAACAGCAATAACAGCAATAACAACAGCAGCAATAACAGCAGCATCAGCAATAACAGCAGCAGCAATAACAGCAGCAATAACAGCAACAGCAGCAATAACAGCAGCATCAGCAATAACAGCAGCAATAACAGCAGCAGCATAGCAAGAAAAAGTATGTGAACCGCTTGCAGAATCTGTGAAATTAAACAAAATTCAAGAGATCATACAAAATGCGTTATTTTTTATTTAGTACTGTCCTGAATAAGATATTTAACAAAAATGTTTTTTTACATATAGTCAAAACACAAGACAAAAAAAAGCTTAATTTATTAAAATGACCCGTTCAAAAGTTTATGAACCACTGACTCTGAATGCTGTGTGTCATTTCCCTGATGATCCACAGCTGTTTTTTTGTTTTGTGATGGTTGTTCATGAGTCCCTTGTTTGTCTTGAGCAGTTAAACTGCCCAACGTTCTTCAGAAAAAGAACGTCCTCAGATCTCAGAATCACACAGTCACTGCTGGAAAGACTTCAAATATGCAGAAGATGCTGGAAGAATGTGCAGGAGCTGGAGGATTTTTCTGAAGAACGTTGGGCAGTTTAACTGCTCAAGACAAACAAGGGACTCATGAACAACCATCACAAAACAAAAAAACAGCTGTGGATCATCAGGGAAATGACACACAGCATTCAGAGTCAGTGGTTCATAAACTTTTGAACGGGTCATTTTAATAAATTAAGCTTTTTTTTTGTTGTCTTGTGGACCATATGTAAAAAAACATTATATAAAATATCTTATTCAGGACAGTACTAAATAAAAAATTTTGTATGATCTCTCTTATTTAGTTAAAATTATTCACAGTTAACAGATTCTGGAAGGGGTTCACATACTTCTTCTGTTTTCTGTATAAACTGTCTATCAACATTGCCAAACACTCCAAACTAATGTTATGTGGAAAAGAGCTGCATGGAGATTCTTCAGAAATGTATTTTTGATTCCCACAGAAAAACAATAACGGCCAACATGATCTGATAGAACTGTGCATTTGATGCGATTCTGCAGTGAAGCGGCCGTGTCTTGCCTGAATGGTGATGTTGCGCATGCGGATGGGGAAGCAGGCTAGTTTCTCATCATTGCAGCAGCCGGAGCAGCGCAGCAGCGGGACGCAGCCGGGACTGTACATGTGCTCCACGCCTCCGGGATACTCCTGATCCACCTCCACCATCCGCTCCGTGGAGTGACACAAACCGCGGCTCCAGGCCTCCGGGAACAGCATCACTGCAACACGGACATCAGCACTCACTACAACTGCTCACAACTCGTGCAAATAAAAGCAAGCATTAGCCGAGAATTAAAGACCTAACTGAAATAAGTTGAGGTTAAAGCACTAATATTTAAAATTAATCACATAAAACATAAAACATAAAAAAAAGGGCATATTACAAATTAAAATGAAACCTAAAATATAAAAATAAAAACATTTATAAAAACTATGATAGCATATAAATAACAGTAAAATAACACTGCTTTTGCTTGTAAAAAAAAATTACATGGAAAATTATTTTACCTTTGGAGTGGGAATTGCCCAGAATAGTAGAAACCTGTTTAAAGAAAAAGGCCATTAATAATAATAATAGCAACACATAATAACACATCACAATAAGGTCTGATTAGTTAACATTGATTAATGCATTAACTAACATTAACAATGAGTAATACATTTGTTACAGTATTTATTAATACTGTAACAAGTTGAATTATTATTAACAAATTATTAATATCTGTTCATTTTAGTCTTCATGGTTAGTTCATATCAGCTCAGGTCTATTAAAAATGATTAAATGTTGAGATTATCATTAACTAATATTAATAAATGCTTTAGAAGTATTTTGTTATTGTTAGTTCATGTTAATTATAATTTAGTTAAATGGAATCTTATTATAAAGTGTTACCAATCAATAATAATAAAGTATATTTGAATAGCATCTTTCATACAAGAAATGCGGCTCAAAATGTTTTATAATAAAAAGTCTGCATAGGGAAGTCAAGAAATAAAGCTAAAATGCATCTTGGTATTGAATGAAAAAGAAAAGCTTTGTTTTCCCAAGATATCGCTTTATTTATTTCATTAGCCATAGTGAGTTTCAACATTTCCAAGTTCATTTAGACTTTCAATCAGTTCCTGTTCATTTTCATGCGGCCTCATACCGTAAAACTGGGTCTGTCGCCACAATGTTTATTTTTATTAGTGTGTGCCGAGACACGCGGACTCTGGGAAAGGCACGTCCCGCAGGGGCCGCTCCTGCTGCAGAATGAGATCGGCCCGTTGTCTCTGTGCGCTGAACCGAGCCTGACTGAAGGGCCCTGGATGTCCGTCCGTGGGCGAGCTTTGGCACCCGCCCATCATCAGGGCGATTTGCACGCCCACAAGCAGGAGCTGTACATTAATTAGAGCGCACAGGGTCTCAGATCTCCATAAGAGAGGGACGAGAGGGGGCGCAGACTAACGCTAGCCAGGAGACGTGCAGTAATGAGGCTTTCCTCACTCACTTGTGCATTATTGTATTGCATGAAACTTGGAGAAATAGCTATATAACAGTTCATTGCGAACACATTTTTTTTATTGCACTTATTCAAATGAGTGGGTCACTTTTGTTTATGATGCATCCGGCTAACAAATGAATGCTCTAAAAACAGTGATCGCAACATTTCTAACATTTCTTGTCATGAAGTCGGCTTTATTTCTACAGATACAGACTGTTTCAAAGCAGCTTTTGCTATAGTGATCAAGCACAAATTACATCAGAAGGATGTTTGAAAATGATACTTTCTTAACGTTCAAGTAAAAACATTCCAAGATCATTCAACATCAAATACTAATATGTTATAAGAACATTATATAGATCAGGGGCGTCACTAGACCCATTTTAGGATGCTTTAGTCCCCCTAAAGATTTGTGATTAACTCTGTAATATGTAGACTAATTCAGGATCGCCTCAATCCCCTTTAAAACTCATAGGAAATCTGTGTGTTATTCAGCGTAATCTTTGATTCGTAGCAGCACAGAGGACAACGTGTGCATTTACTGATGTATTGTTATGATATCTGTGTAGTTCTTTGTCATAAATGCAGTTTCCATGATATGATGCGGGAGCATTAATCATTTATTTATTTCACGAAAGACTTTGTGACTTTTCCTTAATTTGATAATAAGAACTAAGAACAGAACTTTAAAGGGAGTGGAGTGGCGAATGAGCTGACGAGCGCTCCTCTGCTGCCATCCTCTGGTTATAGTGGGCATCTCATGTCATTCATGGTAAAAGTGTGTTTGTTTTCCACCAGGAGACAGAAATCCTCCACTAAAGCACGGCACATCTTCCATATTATCTCCATGAATGAAAATGAGAAATGTAGATGATAAAGTTATTATTAAAAAGTAATAGTGTTTAAATTACATTAAATGTGTTGAAAAAAATATATATTTTTAAATATTGCCAATCTAGACAATTACAGTATAGTCTATATTCTTAATGAATATTAGGTGGTTATTTAACATTTTTAGAATTTAATTTAATATTCAGGGATTGACATGCTGTACACAAACAATATATATATACGTGACCCTGGACCACAAAACCAGTCATACAGGTCAATTTATTGAAATAATAAATAAGCATCATTGATGTGTGGTTTGTCAGGACAATATTTGAAAATCTGGAATCTGAGGGTGCAAAAAAATCTAAATATTGAGAAAATCTCCTTTAAAGTTGTCCAAATGAAGTCCTTAGCAACTACTAATAATACATTTATGATATATTTACGGTAGGACATTTACAAAATCTCTTGATGGAACATGATCTTAATATCCTAATGATTTTTGGCATAAAGAGAAATGTGTAATTTTGACCCAATGAATGCATTGTTGGTGATCGCCACAGACACACCCGTGAGATCAGGACTGCTGTTGAGCTGCAGGGGCACAGATATATACATATATATTTTTAAATCATACCCTCATTGGGGCTGAGCCCCCCAAATATTGAGATCCTAGAAATCCCCTGATGTTATTTGAAGAATGTTTTAAAATAACCTTTACAAATCAGTGAAAGTTGTGGAAACGTTCCAATCAAACCGGCTGCGGTGCGTCGACGTGGCATTTGTACGATTTCAGAAGACTTACAGCGCACAAATCAAGAAGGGCTTTTAGATCATGCACACGACACAGCTTGGTTAAAGATTTTAAAGATATCTAAAAATTCTTAAATCAAGATACGTTAACTTGAGAATGCAAAATGACGTACTGAAGCCTTGTTTTCTGAAAGAATCATCAAAATGCTTAAACAAGAAGAATATCTGCCAACGGGGTCAGAAGTATAATTCAAAGTGAAAACAAGAACATTTTTCTGACTCCATTGGTTGATATTTGTTTTCTGAATTACTCATACCGGTCAGTTTATTTGACCAATTAAAACTTGAATGCTGTTTCACTCGCTCTCCACTATCTGAACTGCACTGAGTGTGTTGAGAGTCATAATGTTATTGTGTGTGTGAGTGTGTTGGCCGTATGAGACTAGCACTAGCTACATCATACTGATGATATTCTCATATTTCATTGTGTTGAGCTACATAACAGATTTGTTTTATGTACATTTGCTCACCTGTCTAATAAAGCACATGAACGGCATCTCAAACGGAAGTTTGTTGCGAAGCTCTCGCCATCTGGAAAACGCTGCGTTCCTCATTTTGTTCCAAAGCTTGCCATGGTCCGTAATGTTTGAGCGAAACTACAACAGCGCTAGACGTTATGCAGTCGTCCACGTCTGTTGCCATGGTTACTACGACAGTAAAAGCGGAAACCGAGGGTAACGCGGCTATGATGTCGTTGACAGGCGACTCCCTCACACGCCCCGGTTCCTTGGTTAAAATAGCAATTTTCTCACGATTTACAAATAGTTGGAAACATTTTGGGATATTGTAAGTACTCGACTGAACAAAATATATAACACTGGCCTAGTGGTTTTTGGATATTTTACTGCAAAAATCTTACATATTGCACCTTTAACGGTTTTTAATAGAACCATCAATGCCAATAAATAATCTTTATTTTTAAGAGTGTATAGTTTAATGTTAAGCAATCCAATGCTTTAAGAGGATGCAAATCTTTACACAGGAAATGCAATATTGACGATTAAAAATATCATGCAGTCACAAAACTTTAGTGTAATACTGATGATGATCATTGGTAAAACATCCAGTTCGTCACAGATTTTGCTCTTTGGTTGGTTCATTATAAGTAGCTCAAAGCAGATACCTTACAATACCACGTTTATCATAAATATATCACCTCGTGATGATAACTT
This sequence comes from Rhinogobio ventralis, assembly GCA_039654625.1. Classification (NCBI taxonomy): domain Eukaryota; kingdom Metazoa; phylum Chordata; class Actinopteri; order Cypriniformes; family Gobionidae; genus Rhinogobio; species Rhinogobio ventralis. Next base: position 38,548,216 of record CM077210.1, on the reverse strand, counting down.
GATAGTAGCAATCACTCTCAGTTACAAATAGAAATTAAACATTACAGGATCACACTCATTTGAGCCATTTGACTTGAATAACTGTAGTTACCTGCACAAGAGGAATGTAGAGCAGGATCGCGGCCAGCTGCGACACACCGACGAATCTCTTCATGTCGAGCGCGCGGAGAATGAGCCGGAGCCGCCGTGCGCGCATCAGAACACCGCCGCGCCGCGTCCATCCGCTGCACACACCAAACGCCTCCGAAGTACACGGAACATCCGTTTAACTACATGGCGCACAAATAATCCACAAGTAACCCTTAAGATAAACAGATGTCCAAAAGAAAAACTTTTCCTTTTTGGCAACAGTTTCAATGTTACTGGTCTTTGTTTGGAGTGAGTCATGCACTGTATGCATGAGTAATGCTGCCTAATTGGGTCATCAGAGGGTGGCATATGAAAGCTGCATTGGTCGTTAACTAATATGATTGACAGATCCACTTTCCTCCCTTCCATACCTCAGTAGGGACAGGCCACCCTAAACGGAGCACACATACCCGTGCATAAAGACGCAATTTATAGTAATTTAACCAACTTAAAGTATTTGGAAAATAGTTTGTATGCTAAGTTACATTCATTTCTCTTTTGCTCAATACAGTACTGTTCTGTTAACACTAAAACCGCCAGCGGGTAACATTTACCCATGCACATGATTACTGTTTTGATATGGCTAAAAAACGTATTATGTATTATCCCACTATCTTCACAAAGTAATGTCTTTTTAGTAATCAACTATGTTTCTGTCCGGTTGTTTTATGCTATTCTACACTATTCACTGAATATAGCCTGCAATGACAACGAGAATTAGAAGGAAATAAACACATTAGTGCTGGGGAAAAATTAATCGCGATTAATCGCATCTAAAATAAAAGTTTGTGTTTACATAATATATGTGTGTGTGTGCGGTGTATAATTATTATGTATATATAAATACACACACATGCATGTATATATTTAAGAAATATTTGCATGTATATACTGTTTTATTTTATATATAAATATAATATTGAAGGGTATTTCGCACACTGGCTATAGTATTCGTAAAGCAACACTGGTGTGTTGACATGGAGCACTGTAATCGGGTTAAAAGTCCAATCCGAATTAAACTGATCCATATAAACACCGATCAAACGAAACATCCACCATGTAAATGACCCGATCTTGATCCTGAGCGCGCGCCGCTCTCACACCAGGCTATAATGTTGACATGGAAGGAAAGTTACATTTTCTGAGGTGTTTAACTTTTTCTTTCGTAACAAGTTATGAAGATAATGTTTGAATAATGACACAGACATAGCCACCATCTCATTTTGACAGCATTTGTCCCAGTCTCTTTTTACTTCAATTGCGCCTGAGAGAAGAATTTATTACAGCACATAACTGATAAAAAAAAAAAAATTGGATGACTAGTAATTTCCTACTAAATTCTGAAAAAAAAGAGTTAATTATTGGACAAAAAAATCTCTGCATGTAGTAACCTAGAATACTGTCTAACACTTGATGGCTGCTCTGTCAAGCCCTCGTCGTCAGTTAGGAACCTGGGTGTGCTCTTTGATACCAATCTCTCATTTGAAAGCCACGTTTCTAGCATCTGTAAAACTGCATTCTACCATCTTACAAATATATCTAAATTACGGCATAAGCTTTCAATGCAAAATGCTGAACAGTTAGTTCATGCATTCATGACCTCAAGGCTAGATTATTGTAATGCTCTACTGGGTGGTTGCCCCGCTCGCTTAATAAATAAACTGCAGCTGGTCCAAAACGCAGCAGCTCGAGTTCTTACTAGAACCAGGAAGTATGACCATATTAGCCCGGTTCTGTCAACACTGCACTGGCTCCCTATTAAACATCGCATACATTTTAAAATCTTGCTAATTACTTACAAAGCACTAAATGGTTTAGCTCCCCAGTACTTGAGCGAGCTCTTAACGCATTATACTCCATCACGTCTATTGCGGTCTCAAAACTCTGGCCAGTTGATAAAACCTAGAATATCAAAATCAACTGCAGGCGGTCGATCCTTTTCCTATTTAGCACCTAAACTCTGGAACAGCCTTCCTAGCATTGTTCGGGAAGCAGACACACTCGGTCAGTTTAAAACTAGACTAAAAACATCTCTTTAACCTGGCATACACAATGATTTCTATTATACAAATCAGTTAAATGATTGTTAGGCTGCATTAACTAGGTCTGCCAAAACCAGGAACACTTCCCATAACACCTGTACTCGTTACATAAGAATGGCATCTATGCTAATGTTAGTTTATCCCGAGGTTACCGTAGTCAGCCGGATCCAGGCCATATCCAGATCAGATGGTGGACCTGCACCTAGACACAACACATCTCTGAAGTGTCTGAAGAGATAGTCTCAACTAGACTGTGGAAGATAACACTTTTCCAGAGCAGCTGTATAGATAAATGAACTAAATTAACTTTTACAACAGAAATTAACATACCTAAACTGGACTATGACACCTTTCTAGATCTACTGTACAGCAAAACAAACTTTATCACTGTAAAGCTGCTTGGAAACAAGCTGTATTGTAAAAAGCACTATATGAATAACTGACTTCACTACAGGGACTAGCCTGAAATGGTCCTGTCCTTTATCCCAAGTTGACATTTAATGCAGGTTGAAATGTAATTTATTCCAAACTCAAGGCTGTACTTCCAACTGGAAAAAATGCCTTTAAATAGCATTACAAAAATGGCTAACAAGGACTAGGCATGCTTGAGTATCAATGTGCAGTTATGTTAGTCCAGTCATAAAGACCCAAAGAGACAGATGTTAAACCCTTAATTTGAACAGGGGCCCAGGTTAGCAACTGGAGCTTGCCAAATAGTTACAATAAATGGCTTAGGCAGAAGCTTGGCTTGTTTAGTTCAAGTCCAGCACAACCTTGCTGAGGCAAAAAGGAAACTCTTGCTCAGTGTAGCCTACACAAACTGAGAACAGTCAAGAAAGAATCGACTCCAGTCAGAAATCAATACTAATGTTGACTTATGCAGTTTATTGAAAGTACTATATTCAATAGACCAGGGTAACTTCTCCACTAGACACCACAGTTTGCCCACCAGAGATGGTCTTGACATCAGCATCTCTTCCTGGAAAAGAAAAAAAAAAAAGGTAGAATCGTGAGGGGCATTTAAAAAAAAATTTCTCATGGTTCCTGAAGTCAGTTTACAGCAAGCACTCACTTTTCCTAGTGCAGCTTTGCTCACAGGAGCCAGAAGAGGGATGGCACACCGCTGTACTACAGTGGATGAAGATCTAACAGAGGGAAAAGGGTTAAGCCACAGAAATCACTATAGAAAGACTAATATTAAGGGTTCAAGTAAGGATGCAGAGCATACAGTTTCCTGCAGAGGAGCCAGTGATGCTGGATCCACAAATGTGAACATCTTCACAACAAAGCGCTTGTAGTGGGTTGGGAACTGAAGACCAGAAGATCCAGCCACCGGAACCAATGTGGTCAGGTAACGGTCATCCTGGTAAGGGCATCTGAAAGGCAAAGAGGCAGTCAGAAACACCTTACAGCACACTAGATGGATAAAGACTGGCCTTACTCACCCATCGACCAGAAGGTCCCACTGGGGTAGACTGAGTGGACTGGGGGTTATTGTCGCCCAGCAACTGCCCAGCATTAGGACAATGTTGGGGTCGGTCCTTTCCAAAACATGCACCTCAACATACACAGGCTCCCGCAGGACTTTTGTGACCGGATAATCAGCATCACTGTAGTAGGACGTGTACGCCTCGTCCCCTGAAGAAAAACACTGGTGGTTAACCAGAAACTGTTGCAACCTGGAGTTTTAGAAAATATGGATGCATACTTGGGACAGACACTTGCCTTCGGCACAGCCTTTGGTGACACATTGACCATTTGCCAGTCTAAGCTCCACCCTGAGGGGTCCAGGAGCAGCTACTGGTGGAGGTGCAGGAACAGTGTTGACCTCCACAACCAGAGCTTCCACAGAAGTAGCAGAGTACCTACACTGGAAGAGAAGCCTGGACAACAAACAGTGAGCTTGTAGCATTTGTCAAGGATTAACATTTATGCTAAAGCATAACATCACCTACTCAAAATGGCTGTCCCTTGTGATGGAACCAACCGGTCCGACACCCACTTCATACGAGGAGGTCATTCTGTTTTCATACACCACATATCCACTGTCCTCCTGCAAATAGTAACTGTTGGCATCCAGTCCATTCGAAGCCATGCAGAACAGAACCACAAGCATCTACTCACCATCATGCTCGTGCCACATGCAGTGACAGGGAACTGGTATATAGCAAAGGAAGGTGTGGATCCCACAGGACTGCAAGGTGGGTCGCTTCCACCCAGGAGATGGACTGAATCCAGGCTCAATCGAGGCAGAGTAACATCTCTAGCCACCACTACCACAAACTGACCATCTCTTATACACTGGACAGTCACTGGAACAAGGTACAAGAGCAGGTTATTGCGGAGGAGCAGTTTAACATGAACCCCTTTATATTGACTCACTCTTACCTGCCCTCCCATAGTAACACTGCTGTCCGTTAAAGCAGCAGTTGAGAGCTCCACACTCAGCACCACTGATACCAGGTGGGCCACATTGGATCTGCTCATAATCAGCTACAACACACTTGTCAAGGGGCTCTGCCTGCGCCACTGGCTGCTTAGGCTGAACCTGCTGAGGAAACTGCTGACTAGCTTGTTGAACCTGTTGAGGAAACTGCTGACTAGCTTGATGAACCTGCTGAGGAAACTGCTGACTAGCTTGTTGAACCTGCTGAGGAAACTGCTGACTAGCTTGCCGTTGAACCTGCGGAGGAAACTGCTGACTAGCTTGCCGTTGAACCTGCTGAGGAAACTGTTGACTAGCTTGTTGAACCTGCTGAGGAAACTGCTGACTAGCGTGCTGTTGAACCTGCTGAGGAAACTGTTGACTAGCTTGTTGAACCTGCTGAGGAACCTGCTGACGAAACTGCTGACTAGCTTGCCGTTGAACCTGCTGAGGAAACTGCTGACTAGCTTGTTGTTGAACCCGCTGGTCAGTTTGCTGTAACATCAGAGTTTGAGGATTCTGGGGCAGATTACTCCACTGTGGAACAGCATGACAGAAAGCACAAAACCACACACAAAGTGCCAGAGATTGCACAGCACACCAACTTTCTGCCATTGTTCAACAGCTAGTCACAGTGTTGAGATGCTGCCCTTTGGTCTTTTTGTACTCTACAGATTTTGGCTGATTAAGGATAATCCCTCCCTCTTCATTAACAGTCATGATTCTCCAGACTTGTGGAGTTTATGCAACTGGGTGATTCCATTGGTTCTTTTTTTCCCCTTGTTTTTCCACCCTTTTTGAACATACATATACTAGTACTATTTCTGCTATTCAGAATTCAGCCTTTGTTTCATACTAATGTAAAGTCCAATTCGGTTCAAAGCACTGATTCACCGGTTCCTTGCGTCATCACGCAATGATGTCAACACATTTCTTTTCTAACAACTTAGTGTCATGTTATATCAATGAAGCATTCAAATAATTAATTTGACAACACACATTTTGCTGATTATTGCCTTTCATTCAATTAAGTTAATGGTGTTTGTGGTCACAGTTTAATTTGCGGATCCTGACTAATATTGAGTAGCATAAGATTCCTAAAAGTTTCCCACCTACAGCACACATTACAGACATTGACACACAAACGCGGATATGTTCTGCATATCTAAAGTATATAGAAAGACTAAACCAATCGTTAAAACATCCACAATAAACTATGGTAACATTTATTTACATCTCTCAACAAAAAGGTTTTTGCAGGTTTTAATAAAATGTTATTTAATAACAGTAATCATAATAAGCATATTTCCAGTATGTGAAGTCAAGTCAAGTCAACTTTATTTATATAGCGCTTTTTACAATGCAGATTGTTTCAAAGCAGCTTCACAGTGTTAAACAGGAGTGCCAGTTCTCCTCTGGCCAATTAACAAACAGTGTATGTTTATTATTTTTGCAGCCTTATAGGTCAGAAGTAATATTAGATCGGATTATTCGAAAGATCGGAGGCATCACGCCGGGTTTATTGAGGATGGCGTGTCGATTAAACAATTATTAAATAGGAATATTCGAAATATCGGAGTCATCACGCCGGAGACGGATCCATTGAGGATGCCATGTCGATGAGCAATTTCAGAGGGTAGACTAATTGACACGGTCTCTGCAGACACTTCAGGGATGCGTTGGTAATGTCTGGGCTCTGGTCCACCATCTGATCTGGATACGGCCCGGATCCGGCTGACTGAAGTAAACCTCGGGATAAACAGAGAGACTAACATTAGCGTAGATGCCATTCTTCTTATGATGTAACGAGTACATCAGGTGTTATGGGAAGTGTTCCCGGTTACGGCTGACCTAGTTAATGCAGCCTAACATGTGGTACATGTGGTAGCTGAACGGTACAGATTTCGCCAGCGAGGACAACGGCATGGTGAAACTACGGATCAATATGTTGCGGCCCTAAAGGAGCTTGCGGCTACATGCGAATTTGGAGCCATGGAGGAGGAAATTATCCGGGACCAACTTGTTGAAAAAAACAATTCAAACCGGATACGGGAACGTTTACTCCTAGAAGTGGATCTTACTTTGAGAAAAGCTGTCACAATTGTCACAAATTATTCAGCAGTCACGTCATCAGCACAACAGACCTGGCCGCGAAATGGGGAAAAATGCACAGACATTACCAGGAGCGACGGCGATGCACTCACCTACATCCCAAGGGAAAAAGTGTTACAGATGTGGTTCAAAACAGAATACTGCCAACTTTCAAGACGCTATCTGTAATGCATGTAAGAAAAGAGGACATTTCGCTAAAGTGTGCCATGGACACAAAAACGTAAGTGAGATTTAAATTCCTGATGTGACTGTGCTTATGATAGAAAGCCCTTATCGTGACTCAGGCAAGATAATGTGTACTGTTCAAATTAGCGCATGTGGAACAACACAGAACGTGGAGTTAATGGGCTGGATACAGGCTCAGCAGTATCAATTATTCCAATGTCAGTGTGTACTCAGTATTTTCCTAATGCTACCCTTGTCAAAGTGAACTTAGTGAGCTATGGTGGACACGCCATATATAGTACGAAGCCCGAGAAACTGGGTTGCGCACAAGGATTTACACACCTAGTCAAAGTTTGTGCCGACGTGAAACCAATACAGCAGAAACTGCGCCGCCTCCATTTGCAATTTGCGACGCTGTGTCACAGGAATTAAAGCGACTCATTCAGCAGGATGTGATTGAACTTATTGAATCATCAGAATGGGTCTCACCAATTGTAGTCACAAAAAAAAAAAGATGGAAACATACAACTTAGTGTGGACTTGCGAGAACCAAATGAGGCCATAGTGGTGGACAGTTTTCCACTTCCCCACATGGAAGAAATGTTCGCAGAACTGAGGGGATCAACTGTCTTTTCAATGCTAGATCTTCAAAGCGCCTTGCATTATTTGCATTATTTTCCTGTCTAACACTGTGAAGGTGCTTTGAAACAATCTGCATTGTAAAAAGCGCTATATAAATAAAGTTGACTTGACTTGACTTGACATCAGACAGACACAGCTGTCGTTCTTGAGACACACAATCTCGGGCTGAAGGACTTCAGCCGGATGCTTCTCATGTCCATGCAGTCCATACAAGCTCCACCACCAACTGATACCACCAGCTTACGCTCTTTCCTTGGGCTCACATCGTGGTATTCAAAATGAATACCCGATTAGTCCGCAGTGGTCGAGCCCCTTAGAGTGTTGAATCGCAGATCTGCTTAACTCACCTGGACGCCTGAGGCATAGACAAGTTGAGCGGGTGAAATACCTTATAATTAATAGCCCTGCACTGACACTTTTCGACCCTGAGCTACACACTATCGTTACAACTGATGCTTCTAATTATGGTCTGGGCGCCGTTCTCACCCAAATGCACCCAGACAGGTCTGAAAAGACTGTTGCTTTTACATTACGCACCCTCACACAGGCAGAGCGCAAGTACTCCACAATTGAGAAGGAAGCATTAGGCTGTGTGTGGGCAACAGAGAAATGGAGAACTTATCTGTGGGGGCGACGTTTTACATTACGTACAGACCACAGACCACTCACAACACTGCTCACTTCGAAGGGACAAGGGCGAGCAGGCCTTAGGATTGCTCGGTGGACAGCTAGGTTGATGGCCTTTGACAAAGCTTCAGCAGACTGTCGTTTTGCTGTAACTTTAGTGGACTGCTTTAGTAAGTGGCCAGAGATTGCTTTCATGCCTCAGGTAACCTCTTGGTTATTCAATTTCTTTCGACTGTGTTCAGCCGTGAAGGTAACCCGAAGGAGCTGATCTCAGACCACGGCTCTCAATTCATGTCATGTAAGTTTGAGGTGTTTCTCCAAAACCGAGGAATTATGCATCAAACTTTATCTGTGTATTATCCTCGTGCCAATGGAGAGGTCGAACGTTTTAACCGTACTTTGAAGCACGCGTTGCTAACTGCTTCCCTGGAAGGCAAAGAATGGAAAGAATTCACAAGGGAATTATTACAAGCATACCGTGCTACACATCATTCGACTACTCAGCGTTCACCCGCCGAATTGTTACATGCAAGACCGATGCGCACTAAACTTCACATTTCCGGATTACAGTAACAATAGGTTACTGTCGTAACCCCGATTCTCTGAAACATCGAGTGGAGAGATCCACCTATGGGAAGGGCATCCGTACCTGACCTCTGCAGAAGCATCCAATTGCACCAAGTCTGACAAGACAGGCAGGAGCGTGTAGCCAATGCCCAGTAAGGCCCCACCCCTTACCTGCCGGCATATATAGCCTGCATGCGCTACTGTACATCAGTAAGTATATTCGCTTCTTGTGCGGCAAGCGGGGCAAAGGTGGTGGATCTCTCCACTTGATGTTTCAGAGAACCGGGGTTACGACAGTAACCTATTGTTCTCTTTCATCATCTCGTGTTCGAGATCCACCTATGGGAGAGACATGGACAGCTCCCCGATTGCCCAATACACTCACAGTGAGGTCCTGTTAGCCAGAAAAAGCTGGTCACCCCAAGAGGCGGTGCTTGACACGTCTCATAATCATGAACCCGCCACACCGACACACACACGCAACTGCGGTGTAAAAGCAGGGCATGAAACGTGTGTGGCACACACAAAAGACGGCAGGGTTAGGAAGACCCCACCCCCAAAACCGAATGTGCTACCGAGGTTCTGGTGACATCCAGCCTGTAGTAACGCACAAACGTATGAGGAGAAGCCCAACTGGCAGCAGAGCAGATATCCTACAGTGATACTCCCCTGAACAGAGCCCAAGAGGTGGCTAACCCTCTTGTGGAATGAGCTCTGATGTCCCCTGGGGGTTGCACTCCCTTGGATTCGTAAGCCAAAATGATAGCGTCCACAAGCCAGTGTGAGAGGCGTTGCTTAGAAAGGGGATCCCCTTTGTGGGGAGGAGCCCATGAAACAAAGAGTTGGTCACTCTTCCGGAGCACACTGGTCCTAGCCAAATACGTCTGTAACGCACGGACCGGACACAGGGCATTTAACCTTTGATCCTCTGTGGAGGAAAAGGGCGGAGAGTGAAAAGCGGACAGCTCCAACACCTCTGATGTGAACGCAGGGAAACATTTCGGCATGAAGGCTGGATTAGGCTTAAGGAAAACCTTATCTCCACCCAGAGAGAATTTAGTGCATGAGGGATGGACAGAGAGTGCATGTAATTCACTGACACGTTTGGCTGACGCCAAAGCCAAGAGCAAGGCTGTCTTGAAGGACAGCAACTTTAGGGAAATATTCCCCAGAGGCTCAAAAGGGAATTGAGACAGAGCTTCCAGCACCATGGAGAGGTCCCATTCAGGGATTGTTCTCCTAATGACTGGCAACGAGCGACGGGCACCCTTCATAAATCTGCGGATTAGGGGATGCTGCCCAACCGTTGAGCCTTCAAAACCCACATGACAAGCAAAGATAGCTGCCAGATAGACCTTAATAGTGGAAAAAGACCTGCCCTTATACATAAGGTCTTGGAGGAAACTGAGAAACTGAGCACTGATATGAAGTGAGACCCTGCCCATCACACCACTCATCGAACACTCGCCACTTACAGCCATATAAGGACCGTGTAGAAACAGCTCTGGCATTCTGTATAGTAGCCCCAACGCGCTTAGGTTCGTCCTCTCAGGGGCCAGGCCCAGAGAGTTACCCTGTCCGGGTGTGGGTGATAAATCTCCCCGTTCACTTGAGACAATAGGTCTGTGCGGAGGGGGAGGCGCCACGGCTGAGCATGTAACAGAGGGATTATCTCCGCCAGCCATGGTGCTTTGGGCCACCTGGGTGCTATCAGAATGAGAGACAGGCCCTTCTCTCTCACCCTGGCCAGTGTGGGAATTATCAGGCACAGGGGAGGAAAGGCAGCACTCTAGCCAGTGCATCCACCAAGTCCTTTAGCGAGAAGAACATAGGACAATGGCTGTTTTCGCACGAGGCGAATAGATCTACGGACGCCTGTCCGAATCTCATCCATATCATGGCCACTATCTGAGGGTGGAGGCGGCAATCAGGTTCCCCCTCAATAGAAGATCCGCGCCTCTGTTCAGAAAGCCCGGAACATGAGTCGCGTGTAACGACAGGAAAAGTCGCCTGCTCCATACCAAAAGCTTGTAAGCTAGAGCATGAAGTTTCGACGAGCGCACGCCGCCTTGACAGTTGATATATGCCACTGCCGTGGTATTGTCGCAAATGGTCAGAAGCTCTAAATAATTTATGTTCTCTGAACGTAGTTTGCTCGGCCACAAATCGTTCACAGTTCTGCCCTCTTGGGTGGCACCCCAGCCTGTTAAGGACGCATCCGTCGTCACAACTTTTCGCAACACAACCGTCCCCAGAGGGGTACCCTGTGCGTAAAAGTCCACGCTCTCCCAGTGGCGCAGAGCTGCGGCACAGGTGCGCGTCACTGTTACAGAGCGGCAAAAATCGTGTAACGGGCTGAAATGTAGTGACAAAACCCATTTCATGAACGCCCTCATCCTCAGGAGACCTAGTGGACAAAACCTGGATAGATGAAGCCATAAGACCCTGTAGCCTGAGGCATGTGCGATATTGCACCCTCGCCCCCTCTCTGAACTGCGACAGACAGTTCATCAGAGAGAGAACGCGCTCTTGAGAAAGGCGCGCCCGCATGGAGACTGAGTTCAGCTCCAGACCCAAGATCATCACATTCTGGCAGGGTGTAAAATTGCTTTTGTTCACATTCACCCTGAAGCCCAGAGATGTGATGTGCGCGAGCACACGGCAGGTGTCCTGCAACACCTTTTCCTTTGAATCGGCTATGATCAGCCAATCGTCTATGTATGTCAAAATCCTTAGACCTGACATTCTCAGGGGAGTTAAGCCCGCTTCCACACACAGAGAATACGTAACATATGCCTTGATAGGCGAAACGAAGACACTTCCTGTGTGGTGGTTAAATGCTTATGTGGAAAAAAGCATCTTTCAGATCGACCGATGTGAACCAGTCGCTCTGTTCATTTGATTCTTTTGATTTAATTTGTTTTTTGTGTTTTTTTGTGTGTTTTGATTTTTGGAAAACACTGGGGCCGAGGCCTTTATTAGCTGAGTGAGGGGAACACAGTATGTGCTGTGTGGTGACACTGCTTTTGCACTTTTCCTCACAACAGTCCCCTGAACAGGGAAAACACACATCATCCACTAAATACATGGGCTGGGCAGCCACAGGAGGGGGGCACCCTTCAGAAGAGACCCTCCGTCTTTTGGACAGGGGCTCTGGGGCAGGAAGAGAGTCCAAAGAGCCTGTCACTCGAGAACGTGGACCCGAAGCCCGATCGGCCAAACATCAGGCAGGCCGCTTGCGTTTAGAGTCAGTGGGGGTAGAGTTCGGGGTTTCCCCGCAGCGGCAGGAGTAGGTTTCCCCCAGGGCTTAGCAGAGGGTGGGTTGCTCTGCCGTGGCGGGGGCTTGTTGCGGGGCCTTTCCTTGCTCTGATGAAAGTTACGTCAGCACCAGGCAGTGACTGCAGTTCTCCGGATTCTCCAAGGCCTCTTCCGCGTGCTTAAGGCCCAAGCAAACCACGCAGAATGGGTGAAGGTCCTTAGCGGCGATAAGAGCACCACGCGCGGCCGGGCAGGCCCGTGATAAGCGATCGCCGGAAGAAGCAGGGATAGAGAGCAACATACCGGCGAAAAACTCAGAAAAATCCGTGGAGGGCAGCCGTGGAACAGTAAAGACGAGCGAGAGCGCGGGTGGCTCCGAGAGCAGACACAGAGAAACTGGCAAAATAAAAACTGTCACGCCTGGTGTGGCGGGGGCTTGTTGCGGGGCCTTTCCTTGCTCTGATGAAAGTTACGTCAGCACCAGGCAGTGACTGCAGTTCTCCGGATTCTCCAAGGCCTCTTCCGCGTGCTTAAGGCCCAAGCAAACCACGCAGAATGGGTGAAGGTCCTTAGCGGCGATAAGAGCACCACACGCGGCCGGGCAGGCCCGTGATAAGCGATCGCCGGAAGAAGCAGGGATAGAGAGCAACATACCGGCGAAAAACTCAGAAAAATCCGTGGAGGGCAGCCGTGGAACAGTAAAGACGAGCGAGAGCGCGGGTGGCTCCGAGAGCAGACACAGAGAAACTGGCAAAATAAAAACTGTCACGCCTGGTGTGGCGGGGGCTTGTTGCGGGGCCTTTCCTTGCTCTGATGAAAGTTACGTCAGCACCAGGCAGTGACTGCAGTTCTCCGGATTCTCCAAGGCCTCTTCCGCGTGCTTAAGGCCCAAGCAAACCACGCAGAATGGGTAAAGGTCCTTAGCGGCGATAAGAGCACCACACGCGGCCGGGCAGGCCCGTGATAAGCGATCGCCGGAAGAAGCAGGGATAGAGAGCAACATACCGGCGAAAAACTCAGAAAAATCCGTGGCGGGCAGCCGTGGAACAGTAAAGACGAGCGAGAGCGCGGGTGGCTCCGAGAGCAGACACAGAGAAACTGGCAGAATAAAAACTGTCACGCCTGGCGGAGGCTGATCTGAAGATATGTCCTCCTGCAGACAATAAGTGAGCAGCGCAAATCCGACCGAGCTGCGTCCGTGCAGAGATCGCGAGAAGCGAATGTCAACTGATGTACAGTAGCGCATGCAGGCTATATATGCCCGCAGGTAAGGGGTGGGGCCTTACCAGGCATTGGCTGCGCGGTACGGATGCCCTTCCCATACGTGGATCTCGAACACGAGATGATGAAAGAGAACTGCAGCGTCTTCAGCAACCAAGTGCGCAGAAAATTGTGGATCGAGTGAAACACATGCAGAAGAGCTTAAAAACATACACTGATCGCAAGCGTGGGGCGACGGAAGTGTCATTCAAACAAGGATCTTTTGTTCAGGTGAACCAGGTATCCTTCCTAAGCTCCAATCTGCATTTTTTCAAACCATTGAAAGTACTGCAAAAGACTGGCCCTTACACTTATAAACTGTCTGATGGGCGTACTTGGAACGCATCTCACCTCACACCTTTCTCTTATGGGAAGGAGGAGAGTGGGGTACAGGAACTGGCTTTGGGGTACAGGAACTTTGATTATGCCTGTACAATGCAACCCGTAACAAGACAGGTTAGAGTTAGACGAGCACCAGTATGGGCTCGGGACTATGTTATGAACTAAAGGCGGTTCATTGATTCCATGTGAATAGTATTTTACATCGGGGAGTGATAAGGAGTGATAAGGTACAAATACATATAGATTTCCTACTACTTAATTCTGAAAAAACTGAGTTTCTAATTATTGGACAAAAAAAACAACCTCTGCATGTAGTAACCTAGAATACGGTCTAATCCTTGATAGATGTTCTGTCAAGTCTTCGTTAGGAACCTGGGTGTGCTCTTTGATACCAATCTTTCATTTGAAAGCCACGTTTATAAAATCTGTAAAACTGCATTCTTCCATCTTACAAATATATCTAAATTTAGTGAACAGTTAGTTCATGCGTTCAAAACGCAGCAGCTCGAGTTCTTACTAGAACCAGGAGGTATGACCATATTAGCCCAGTTCTGTCAACACTGCACTGGCTCCCTATTAAACAAATCGCATACATTTAAAAATCTTGCTAATTGCTTACAAAGCACTAAATGGTTTAGCTCCCCAGTACTTGAGCGAGCTCTTAACGCATTATACTCCATCACGTCTATTGCGGTCTCAACTCTGGCCAGTTGATAATACCTAGAATATCAAAATCAACTGCAGGTAGTCAATCCTTTTCAGCACCTAAACTCTGGAACAGCCTTCCTAGCATTATTCAGGAAACAGACACACTCTGTCAGTTTAAATCTAGACTAAAAACATCTCTTTAACCTGGCATACACAATGATTTCTATTATTCAAATCAGTTAAATGATTGTTAGGCTGCATTAACTAGGTCTGCCAAAACCAGGAACACTTCCCATAACACCTGATGTACTTGTTATAGAATGACATCTACACTAATATTAGTTTGTTTATCCCGAGGTTACCGTAGTCAGCCGGATCCGGGCCGTATCCAGATCAGATGGTGGACCTGCACCTAGACACAAACACATCTCTGAAGTGTCTGAAGAGATGTCAACTAGACTCTGGAAGATGACACTTCTAGATCTGCTGTACAGCCAAAACAAACTTTGTTGCATTATTCCCATCACTGTAAAGATGCTTTGAAACAAGCTGTACTGTAAAAAGCACTATATGAATAACTGACTTCACTACAGGGACTAGCCTGAAATGGTCCTGTCCTTTATCCCAAGTTGACATTTAATGCAGGTTGAAACTACATTTATGCATTTGGCAGACGCTTTTATCCAAAGCGATTTACATTGCATTCAAGGTACACATTTGGTCAGTTCTTGCTTTCCCTGGGAATCGAACCCATGACCTTGGCGTTGCTAGCGCCACTCTACTGTTTGAGCTACAGGAAAGCTCAAATTAAACTAATTTAATTCCAGACTCAAGGCTGTACTTCCATGACTGAAAAAAAAAAAAAGCATTCAAATAGCATTACGAAAATGGCTAACAAGGACCTTAGAAGGACTAGGCATGCTTAAGTATCAATGTGCAGTTATGTTAGTCCAGCCAAAGTCACACAAAGACCCAAAGAGACAGATGTTAAACCCTTAATTTGAACAGGGGCCCAGGTTAGCAACTGGAGCTTGCCAAATAGTTACAATAAATGGCTTAGGCAGAAGCTTGGCTTGTTTAGTTCAAGTCAAGCACAACCTTGCTGAAGCAAAAAGGAAACACTTGCTCAGTGTAGCCTAGTATAAAAACAAAACAAACTGAGAACAGTCATGAAAGAATCAACTCGTCAAAAAAAAAAATCAATACTAATGTTGACTTTCATGCAGTTTATTGAAGTACTAGATTCACAAGACCAGGGTAACTTCTCCACTAGACACCACAGTTTGCCCACCAGAGATGGTCTTGACATCAGCATCTCTTCCTGGAAAAGAAAATGGTAGAATCGTGAGGGACATTTAAAATCCAATTTCTCATGGTTCCTGAAGTCAGATTACAGCAAGCACTCACTTTTCCTTGTGCAGCTTTGCTCACAGGAGCCAGAAGAGGGATGGCACACCGCTGTACTACAGTGGATGAAGATCTAACAGAGGAAAAAGGGTTAAGCCACAGAAATCACTATAGAAAGACTAATATTAAGGGTTCAGGTAAGGATGCGGAGCATACGGTTTCCTGCAGAGGAGCCAGTGATGCTGGATCCACAAATGTGAACATTTTCACAACAAAGCGCTTGTAGTGGGTTGGGAACTGAAGACCAGAAGATCCAGCCACCGGAACCAATGTGGTCAGGTAACGGTCATCCTGGTAAGGGCATCTGAAAGGCAAAGAGGCAGTCAGAAACACCTTCCAGCACACTTGATGGATAAAGACTGGCCTTACTCACCCATCGACCAGAAGGTCCCACTGGGGTAGACTGAGTGGACTGGGGGTTGATGTCGCCCAGCAACGTCCCAGCATTAGGACAATGTTGGGGTCAGTCCTCTCCAAAACACGCACCTCAACATACACAGGCTCCCGCAGGACTTTTGTGACCGGATAATCAGCATCACTGTAGTAGGACGTGTACGCCTCATCACCTGAGGATCACCAGCGTTTAACCAGAAACTGCTGCAACCTGGAGTTTTAGAAAATATGCATGCTTGGGACAGACACTTACCTTCTGCACAGCCTTTGGTGACACATTGACCATTTGCCAGTCTAAGCTCCACCCTGAGGGGTCCAGGAGCAGCTACTGGTGGAGGTGCAGGAACAGTGTTGACCTCCACAACCAGAGCTTCCACAGAAGTAGCAGAGTACCTACACTGGAAGAGAAGCCTGGACAACAAAGTGAGCTTGTAGCATTTATTAAGGATTAACATTTATGCTAAAGCATAAAAATCACCTACTCAAAATGGCTGTCCCTTGTGATGGAACCAACCGGTCCGACACCCACTTCATACGAGGAGGTCATTCTGTTTTCATACACCACATATCCACTGTCCTCCTGCAAATAGTAACTGTTGGCATCCAGTCCATTCTAAGCCATGCAGAACAGAACCACAAGCATCTACTCACCATCATGCTCGTGCCACATGCAGTGACAGGGAACTGGTATATAGCAAAGGAAGGTGTGGATCCCACAGGACTGCAAGGTGGGTCGCTTCCACCCAGGAGATGGACTGAATCCAGGCTCAATCGAGGCAGAGTAACATCTCTAGCCACCACTACCACAAACTGACCATCTCTTATACACTGGACAGTCACTGGAACAAGGTACAAGAGCAGGTTATTGCGGAGGAGCAGTTTAACATGAACCCCTTTATATTGACTCACTCTTACCTGCCCTCCCATAGTAACACTGCTGTCCGTTAAAGCAGCAGTTGAAAGCTCCACACTCAGCACCACTGATACCAGGTGGGCCACATTGGATCTGCTCGTAATCAGCTACAACACACTTGTCAAGGGGCTCTGCCTGCGCCACTGGCTGCTTAAGCTGAACCTGCTGAGGAAACTGTTGACTAGCTTGCGGTTGAACCTGCTGACTAGCTTGCTGTTGAACCCACTGAGAAAACGGTTGACTAGCTTGCGGTTGAGCCTGCTGAGGAAAATGTTGACTAGCTTGCCATTGAACCTGCTGAGGAAACTGCTGACTAGCTTGTTGAACCTGCTGAGGAAACTGCTGACTAGCTTGCCGTTGAACCTGCTGAGGAAACTGCTGACTAGCTTGCCGTTGAACCTGCTGAGGAAACTGCTGACTAGCTTGTTGAACCTGCGGACTAGCTTGTTGAACCTGCTGACTAGCTTGCGGTTGAACCTGCTGACTAGCTTGCTGTTGAACCTGCTGAGGAAACTGTTGACTAGCTTGCTGTTGAACCTGCTGAGGAAAATGTTGACTAGCTTGCTGTTGAACCTGCTGAGGAAACTGTTGACTAGCTTGTTGAACCCGCTGAGGAAACTGTTGGCTAGCTTGTTGAACCCGCTGAGGAAACTGCTGACTAGCTTGCCGTTGAACCTGCTGAGGAAACTGCTGACTAGCTTGTTGAACCTGCTGAGGAAACTGCTGACTAGCTTGTTGAACCTGCTGAGGAAACTGCTGACTAGCTTGTTGAACCTGCTGAGGAAACTGCTGACTAGCTTGTTGAACCTGCTGAGGAAACTGCTGACTAGCTTGTTGAACCTGCTGAGGAAACTGCTGACTAGCTTGTTGAACCTGCTGAGGAAACTGCTGACTAGCTTGTTGAACCTGCTGAGGAAACTGCTGACTAGCTTGCGGTTGAACCTGCTGACTAGCTTGTTGTTGAACCTGCTGAGGAAACTGTTGACTAGCTTGTTGAACCTGCTGAGGAAACTGTTGGCTAGCTTGTTGAACCCACTGAGGAAACTGTTGACTAGCTTGCTGTTGAACCTGCTGAGGAAACTGCTGACTAGCTTGTTGAACCTGCTGAGGAAACTGTTGACTAGCTTGCCGTTGAACCTGCTGAGGAAACTGCTGACTAGCTTGCCGTTGAACCTGCTGAGGAAACTGCTGACTAGCTTGTTGTTGAACCCGCTGGTCAGTTTGCTGTAACATCAGAGTTTGAGGATTCTGGGGCAGATTACTCCACTGTGGAACAGCATGACAGAAAGCACAAAACCACACACAAAGTGCCAGAGATTGCACAGCACACCAACTTTCTGCCATTGTTCAACAGCTAGTCACAGTGTTGAGATGCTGCCCTTTGGTCTTTTTGTACTCTACAGATTTTGGCTGATTAACGATAATCCATCCCTCTTCATTAACAGTCATGATTCTCCAGACTTGTGGAGTTTATGCAACTGGGTGATTCCATTGGTTCCCTTGTTTTTCCACCCTTTTTGAACATACATATACTAGTACTATTTCTGCTATTCAGAATTCAGCCTTTGTTTCATACTAATGTAAAGTCCAATTCGGTTCAAAGGACTGATTCACCGGTTCCTTGCGTCATCACGCAATGATGTCAACACATTTCTTTTCTAACAACTTAGTGTCATGTTATATCAATGAAGCATTCAAATATTTAATGTCAACACATATTGAAACATTCAAATAAAACGTAATTTTTGTGAACACATTTAGCTGATTATTGCCTTTCATTCAATTAAGTTAATGGTGTTTGTGGTCACAGTTTAATTTGCGGATCCTGACTAATATTGAGTAGCATAAGATTCCTAAAAGTTTCCCACCTACAGCACACATTACAGACATTGACACACAAACGCGGATATGTTCTGCATATCTAAAGTATATAGAAAGACTAAACCAATCTTTAAAACATCCACAATAAACTATGGTAACATTTATTTACATCTCTCAACAAAAAGGTTTTTGCAGGTTTTAATAAAATGTTATTTAATAACAGTAATCATAATAAGCATATTTCCAGTATGTCAAGTCAAGTCAAGTCAACTTTATTTATATAGCGCTTTTTACAATGCAGATTGTTTCAAAGCAGTTTCACAGTGTTAAACAGGAAAATAATGAACAGAATTTGATTCGGATGTACAGCCGCTCTGGAGAAAACGGTGATGTCATCAGCTCATTTCAATTATCATATATATTCAAGTAATGTAGTTGATATAATTTAGTTTAGTAATTAAATTTATTTGGATATTTATTTGAAAATTTAGTGTCCCCAACTGAGCAAGCCAGAGGCGACAGTGGCAAGGAACCAAAACTCCATCAGGTGTCCTAATGGAGAAAAATAAACCTTGGGAGAAACCAGGCTCAGTCGGGGTTCCAGTTCTCCTCTGGCCAATTAACAAACAGTGTATGTTTATTATTTTGGCAGCCTTATAGGTCAGAAGTAATATTAGATCGGATTATTCGAAAGATCGGAGGCATCACGCCGGGTTTATTGAGGATGGCGTGTCGATTAAACAATTATTAAATAGGAATATTCGAAATATCGGAGTCATCGCGCCGAAAACGGATCCATTGAGGATGCCATGTCGATGAGCAATTTCAGAGGGTAGACTAATTGACACGGTCTCTGCAGACACTTCAGGGATGCGTTGGTAATGTCTGGGCGCTGGTCCACCATCTGATCTGGATACGGCCCGGATCCGGCTGACTGCAGTAAACCTCGGGATAAACAGAGAGACTAACATTAGCGTAGATGCCATTCTTCTTATGATGTAACGAGTACATCAGGTGTTATGGGAAGCGTTCCCGGTTCCGGCTGACCTAGTTAATGCAGCCTAATATGTGGTACATGTGGTAGCTGAACGGTACAGATTTCGCCAGCGAGGACAACGGCATGGTGAAACTACGGATCAATATGTTGCGGCGCTAAAGGAGCTTGCGGCTACATGCGAATTCCGAGCCATGGAGGAGGAAATGATCCGGGACCAACTTGTTGAAAAAAACAATTCAAACCGGATACGGGAACGTTTACTCCTAGAAGTGGATTTTACTTTGAGAAAAGCTGTCACAATTGTCACAAATTATTCAGCAGTCACGTCATCAGCCCAACAGACCTGGCCGCGAAATGGGGAAAAATGCACAGACATTACCAGGAGCGACGGCGATGCACTCACCTACATCCCAAGGGAAAACGTGTTACAGATGTGGTTCAAAACAGAATACTGCCAACTTTCAAGACGCTATCTGTAATGCATGTAAGAAAAGAGGACATTTCGCTAAAGTGTGCCGTGGACACAAAAACGTAAGTGAGATTTAAATTCCTGATGTGACTGTGCTTATGATAGAAAGCCCTTATCGTGACTCAGGCAAGATAATGTGTACTGTTCAAATTAGCGCATGTGGAACAACACAGAACGTGGAGTTAATGCTGGATACGGGCTCAGCAGTATCAATTATTCCAATGTCAGTGTGTACTCAGTATTTTCCTAATGCTACCCTTGTCAAAGTGAACTTAGTGAGCTATGGTGGACACGCCATATATAGTACGAAGCCCGAGAAACTGGGTTGCGCACAAGGATTTACACACCTAGTCAAAGTTTGTGCCGACGTGAAACCAATACAGCAGAAACTGCGCCGCCCTCCATTTGCAATTTGCGACGCTGTGTCACAGGAATTAAAGCGACTTATTCAGCAGGATGTGATTGAACTTATTGAATCATCAGAATGGATGAAAAAGATGGAAAAGATGGAAACATACAACTTAGTGTGGACTTGCGAGAACCAAATGAGGCCATAGTGGTGGACAGTTTTCCACTTCCCCACATGGAAGAAATGTTCGCAGAACTGAGGGGATCAACTGTCTTTTCAATGCTAGATCTTCAAAGCGCCTTGCATTATTTGCATTATTTTCCTGTCTAACACTGTGAAGCTGCTTTGAAACAATCTGCATTGTAAAAAGCGCTATATAAATAAAGTTGACTTGACTTGACTTGACATCAGACAGACAGAGCTGTCGTTCTTGAGACACACAATCTCGGGCTGAAGGACTTCAGCCGGATGCTTCTCATGTCCATGCAGTCCATACAAGCTCCACCACCAACTGATACCACCAGCTTACGCTCTTTCCTTGGGCTCACATCGTGGTATTCAAAATTCATACCCGATTAGTCCGCAGTGGTCGAGCCCCTTAGAGTGTTGAATCGCGGATCTGCTTCATTCACCTGGACGCCTGAGGCACAGAAAAGTTGAGCGGGTGAAATACCTTATAATTAATAGCCCTGCACTGACACTTTTCGACCCTGAGCTACACACTATCGTTACAACTGATGCTTCTAATTATGGTCTGGGCGCCGTTCTCACCCAAATGCACCCAGACAGGTCTGAAAAGACTGTTGCTTTTACATCACGCACCCTCACACAGGCAGAGCGCAAGTACTCCACAATTGAGAAGGAAGCATTAGGCTGTGTGTGGGCAACAGAGAAATGGAGAACTTATCTGTGGGGGCGACGTTTTACATTACGTACAGACCACTCACAACACTGCTCACTTCGAAGGGACAAGGGCGAGCAGGACTTAGGATTGCTTGGTGGACAGCTAGGTTGATGGCCTTTGACAAAGCTCCAGCAGACTGTCGTTTTGCTGTAACTTTAGTGGACTGCTTTAGTAAGTGGCCAGAGATTGCTTTCATGCCTCAGGTAACCTCTTGGTTATTCAATTTCTTTCGACTGTGTTCAGCCGTGAAGGTAACCCGAAGGAGCTGATCTCAGACCACGGCTCTCAATTCATGTCATGTAAGTTTGAGGTGTTTCTCCAAAACCGAGGAATTATGCATCAAACTTTATCTGTGTATTATCCTCGTGCCAATGGAGAGGTCGAACGTTTTAACCGTACTTTGAAGCACGCGTTGCTAACTGCTTCCCTGGAAGGCAAAGAATGGAAAGAATTCACAAGGGAATTATTACAAGCATACCGTGCTACACATCATTCGACTACTCAGCGTTCACCCGCCGAATTGTTACGATGCGCACTAAACTTCACATTTCCGGATTACAGAAACAATAGGTTACTGTCGTAACCCCGATTCTCTGAAACATCGAGTGGAGAGATCCACCTATGGGAAGGGCATCCGTACCTGACCTCTGCAGAAGCATCCAATTGCACCAAGTCTGACAAGACAGGCAGGAGCGTGCAGCCAATGCCCAGTAAGGCCCCACCCCTTACCTGCCGGCATATATAGCCTGCATGCGCTACTGTACATCAGTAAGTATATTCGCTTCTTGTGCGGCAAGCGGGGCAAAGGTGGTGGATCTCTCCACTCGATGTTTCAGAGAACCGGGGTTACGACAGTAACCTATTGTTCTCTTTCATCATCTCGTGTTCGAGATCCACCTATGGGAGAGACATGGACAGCTCCCCGATTGCCCAATACACTCACAGTGAGGTCCTGTTAGCCAGAAAAAGCTGGTCACCCCAAGGGGCGGTGCTTGACACGTCTCATAATCATGAACCCGCCACACCGACACACACACGCAACTGCGGTGTAAAAGCAGGGCATGAAACGTGTGTGGCACACACAAAAGACGGCAGGGTTAGGAAGACCCCACCCCCAAAACCGAATGTGCTACCGAGGTTCTGGTGACATCCAGCCTGTAGTAACGCACAAACGTATGAGGAGAAGCCCAACTGGCAGCAGAGCAGATATCCTACAGTGATACTCCCCTGAACAGAGCCCAAGAGGCGGCTAACCCTCTCGTGGAATGAGCTCTGATGTCCCCTGGGGGTTGCACTCCCTTGGATTTGTAAGCCAAAATTATTGCGTCCACAAGCCAGCGTGAGAGGCGTTGCTTAGAAAGGGGATCCCCTTTGTGGGGAGGAGCCCATGAAACAAAGAGTTGGTCACTCTTCCGGAGCGCACTGGTCCTAGCCAAATACGTCTGTAACGCACGGACCGGACACAGGGCATTTAACCTTTGATCCTCTGTGGAGGAAAAGGGCGGAGAGTGAAAAGCGGACAGCTCCAACACCTCTGATGTGAACGCAGGGAAACATTTCGGCATTAAGGCTGGATTAGGCTTAAGGAAAACCTTATCTCCACCCAGAGAGAATTTAGTGCACGAGGGTTGGACAGAGAGTGCATGTAATTCACTGACACGTTTGGCTGACGCCAAAGCCAAGAGCAAGGCTGTCTTGAAGGACAGCAACTTTAGGGAAATATTCCCCAGAGGCTCAAAAGGGAATTGAGACAGAGCTTCCAGCACCATGGAGAGGTCCCATTCAGGGATTGTTCTCCTAATGACTGGCAACGAGCGACGGGCACCCTTCATAAAACCGTTGAGCCTTCAAAACCCACATGACAAGCAAAGATAGCTGCCAGATAGACCTTAATAGTGGAAAAAGACCTGCCCTTATACATAAAGTCTTGGAGGAAACACAAAATATCAGAAACTGAGCACTGATATGAAGTGAGACCCCGCCCATCACACCACTCATCGAACACTCGCCACTTACAGCCATATAAGGACCGTGTAGAAACAGCCCTGGCATTCTGTATGGTAGCCCCAACGCGCTTAGGTTCGTCCTTTCACGGGCCAGGCCCAGAGAGCTACCCTGTCCGGGTGTGGGTGATAAATCTCCCCGTTCACTTGAGACAATAGGTCTGTGCGGAGGGGGAGGCGCCACGGCTGAGCATGTAACAGAGGGATTATCTCCGCCAGCCATGGTGCTTTGGGCCACCTGGGTGCTATCAGAATGAGAGACAGGCCCTTCTCTTTCACCCTGGCCAGTGTGGGAATTATCAGGCACAGGGGAGGAAAGGCATACAGCAGCACTCTAGCCAGTGCATCCACCCCAAGGGGCGTGTCCAAGTCCTTTAGCGAGAAGAACATAGGACAATGGCTGTTTTCGCACAAGGCGAATAGATCTACGGACGCCTGTCCGAATCTCATCCATATCATGCCCACTATCTGAGGGTGGAGGCGGCAATCTCCGAAGAGCAGGTTCCCCCTCGATAGAAGATCCGCGCCTCTGTTCAGAAAGCCCGGAACATGAGTCGCGCGTAACGACAGGAAAAGTCGCCTGCTCCATACCAAAAGCTTGTAAGCTAGAGCATGAAGTTTCGACGAGCGCACGCCGCCTTGACAGTTGATATATGCCACTGCCGTGGTATTGTCGCAAATGGTCAGAAGCTCTAAATAATTTATGTTCTCTGAACGTAGTTTGCTCGGCCACAAATCGTTCACAGTTCTGCCCTCTTCGTCGTCACAACTTTTCGCAACACAACCGTCCCCAGAGGGGTACCCTGTGCGTAAAAGTCCACGCTCTTCCAGTGGCGCAGAGCTGCGGCACAGGTGCGCGTCACTGTTACAGAGCGGCAAAAATCGTGTAACAGGCTGAAATGTAGTGACAAAACCCATTTCATGAACGCCCTCATCCTCAGGAGACCTAGTGGCAAAACCTGGATAGATGAAGCCATAAGACCCTGTAGCCTGAGGCATGTGCGATATTGCACCCTCGCCCCCTCTCTGAACTGCGACAGACAGTTCATCAGAGAGAGAACGCGCTCTTGAGAAAGGCGCGCCCGCATGGAGACTGAGTTCAGCTCCAGACCCAAGATCATCACATTCTGGCTGGGTGTAAAATTGCTTTTGTTCACATTCACCCTGAAGCCCAGAGATGTGATGTGCGCGAGCACACACGGCAGGTGTCCTGCAACACCTTTTCCTTTGAATCGGCTATGATCAGCCAATCGTCTATGTATGTCAAAATCCGTAGACCTGACATTCTCAGGGGAGTTAAGCCCGCTTCCACACACAGAGAATACGTAACATATGCCTTGATAGGCGAAACGAAAACACTTCCTGTGTGGTGGTTAAATGCTTATGTGGAAAAAAGCATCTTTCAGATCGACTGATGTGAACCAGTCGCTCTGTTCATTTGATTCTTTTGATTTAATGTGTTTTTTGTGTTTTTTTGTGTTTTGATTTTTGGAAAACACTGGGGCCGAGGCCTTTATTAGCTGAGTGAGGGTAACACGGTATGTGCTGTGTGGTGACACTGCTTTTGCACTTTTACTCACAACAGTCCCCCTGAACAGGGAAAACACACATCATCCACTAAACACATGGGCTGGGCAGCCACAGGAGGGGGGCACCCTCCAGAAGAGGCCCTCCGTCTTTTGGACATGGGCTCTGGGGCAGGAAGAGAGTCCAAAGAGCCTGTCACTCGAGAACGTGGACCCGAAGCCCGATCGGCCAAACATCAGGCAGGCCGCTTGCGTTTAGAGTCAGTGGGGGTAGAGTTCGGGGTTTCCCCGCAGCGGCAGGAGTAGGTTTCCCCCAGGGCTTAGCAGAGGGTGGGTTGCTCTGCCGTGGCGGGGGCTTGTTGCGGGGCCTTTCCTTGCTCTGATGAAAGTTACGTCAGCACCAGGCAGTGACTGCAGTTCTCCGGATTCTCCAAGGCCTCTTCCGCGTGCTTAAGGCCCAAGCAAACCACGCAGAATGGGTGAAGGTCCTTAGCGGCGATAAGAGCACCACACGCGGCCGGGCAGGCCTGTGATAAGCGATCGCCGGAAGAAGCAGGGATAGAGAGCAACATACCGGCGAAAAACTCAGAAAAATCTGTGGCGGGCAGCCGTGGAACAGTAAAGACGAGCGAGAGCACGGGTGGCTCCGAGAGCAGACACAGAGAAACTGGCAGAATAAAAACTGTCACGCCTGGCGGAGGCTGATCTGAAGATATGTCCTCCTGCAGACAATAAGTGAGCAGCGCAAATCCGACCGAGCTGCGTCCGTGCAGAGATCGCGAGAAGCGAATGTCAACTGATGTACAGTAGTGCATGCAGGCTATATATGCCCGCAGGTAAGGGGTGGGGCCTTACCGGGCATTGGCTGCGCGCTCCTGCCTGTCTTGTCAGACCTGGTGCAATTGGTGCAGAGGTCAGGTACGGATGCCCTTCCCATACGTGGATCTCGAACACGAGATGATGAAAGAGAACTGCAGCGTCTTCAGCAACCATGTGCGCAGAAAATTGTGGATCGAGTGAAACACATGCAGAAGAGCTTAAAAACATACACTGATCGCAAGCGTGGGGCGACGGAAGTGTCATTCAAACAAGGATCTTTTGTTCAGGTGAACCAGGTATCCTTCCTAAGCTCCAATCTGCATTTTTTCAAACCATTGAAAGTACTGCAAAAGACTGGCCCTTACACTTATAAACTGTCTGATGGGCGTACTTGGAACGCATCTCACCTCACACCTTTCTCTTATGGGAAGGAGGAGAGTGGGGTACAGGAACTGGCTTTGGGGTACAGGAACTTTGATTATGCCTGTACAATGCAACCCGTAACAAGACAGGTTAGAGTTAGACGAGCACCAGTATGGGCTCGGGACTATGTTATGAACTAAAGGCGGTTCATTGATTCCATGTGAATAGTATTTTACATCGGGGAGTGATAAGGAGTGATAAGGTACAAATACATATAGATTTCCTACTACTTAATTCTGAAAAAACTGAGTTTCTAATTATTGGACAAAAAAAACAACCTCTGCATGTAGTAACCTAGAATACGGTCTAATCCTTGATAGATGTTCTGTCAAGTCTTCGTTAGGAACCTGGGTGTGCTCTTTGATACCAATCTTTCATTTGAAAGCCACGTTTATAAAATCTGTAAAACTGCATTCTTCCATCTTACAAATATATCTAAATTTAGTGAACAGTTAGTTCATGCGTTCATGACCTCAAGGCTAGATTATTGTAATGCTCTACTGGGTGGTTGCCCTGCATGCTTAAACTCCAGCTGGTCCAAAACGCAGCAGCTCGAGTTCTTACTAGAACCAGGAGGTATGACCATATTAGCCCAGTTCTGTCAACACTGCACTGGCTCCCTATTAAACAAATCGCATACATTTAAAAATCTTGCTAATTGCTTACAAAGCACTAAATGGTTTAGCTCCCCAGTACTTGAGCGAGCTCTTAACGCATTATACTCCATCACGTCTATTGCGGTCTCAACTCTGGCCAGTTGATAATACCTAGAATATCAAAATCAACTGCAGGTAGTCAATCCTTTTCAGCACCTAAACTCTGGAACAGCCTTCCTAGCATTATTCAGGAAACAGACACACTCTGTCAGTTTAAATCTAGACTAAAAACATCTCTTTAACCTGGCATACACAATGATTTCTATTATTCAAATCAGTTAAATGATTGTTAGGCTGCATTAACTAGGTCTGCCAAAACCAGGAACACTTCCCATAACACCTGATGTACTTGTTATAGAATGACATCTACACTAATATTAGTTTGTTTATCCCGAGGTTACCGTAGTCAGCCGGATCCGGGCCGTATCCAGATCAGATGGTGGACCTGCACCTAGACACAAACACATCTCTGAAGTGTCTGAAGAGATGTCAACTAGACTCTGGAAGATGACACTTCTAGATCTGCTGTACAGCCAAAACAAACTTTGTTGCATTATTCCCATCACTGTAAAGATGCTTTGAAACAAGCTGTACTGTAAAAAGCACTATATGAATAACTGACTTCACTACAGGGACTAGCCTGAAATGGTCCTGTCCTTTATCCCAAGTTGACATTTAATGCAGGTTGAAACTACATTTATGCATTTGGCAGACGCTTTTATCCAAAGCGATTTACATTGCATTCAAGGTACACATTTGGTCAGTTCTTGCTTTCCCTGGGAATCGAACCCATGACCTTGGCGTTGCTAGCGCCACTCTACTGTTTGAGCTACAGGAAAGCTCAAATTAAACTAATTTAATTCCAGACTCAAGGCTGTACTTCCATGACTGAAAAAAAAAAAAAGCATTCAAATAGCATTACGAAAATGGCTAACAAGGACCTTAGAAGGACTAGGCATGCTTAAGTATCAATGTGCAGTTATGTTAGTCCAGCCAAAGTCACACAAAGACCCAAAGAGACAGATGTTAAACCCTTAATTTGAACAGGGGCCCAGGTTAGCAACTGGAGCTTGCCAAATAGTTACAATAAATGGCTTAGGCAGAAGCTTGGCTTGTTTAGTTCAAGTCAAGCACAACCTTGCTGAAGCAAAAAGGAAACACTTGCTCAGTGTAGCCTAGTATAAAAACAAAACAAACTGAGAACAGTCATGAAAGAATCAACTCGTCAAAAAAAAAAAATCAATACTAAATGTTGACTTTCATGCAGTTTATTGAAGTACTAGATTCACAAGACCAGGGTAACTTCTCCACTAGACACCACAGTTTGCCCACCAGAGATGGTCTTGACATCAGCATCTCTTCCTGGAAAAGAAAATGGTAGAATCGTGAGGGACATTTAAAATCCAATTTCTCATGGTTCCTGAAGTCAGATTACAGCAAGCACTCACTTTTCCTTGTGCAGCTTTGCTCACAGGAGCCAGAAGAGGGATGGCACACCGCTGTACTACAGTGGATGAAGATCTAACAGAGGAAAAAGGGTTAAGCCACAGAAATCACTATAGAAAGACTAATATTAAGGGTTCAGGTAAGGATGCGGAGCATACGGTTTCCTGCAGAGGAGCCAGTGATGCTGGATCCACAAATGTGAACATTTTCACAACAAAGCGCTTGTAGTGGGTTGGGAACTGAAGACCAGAAGATCCAGCCACCGGAACCAATGTGGTCAGGTAACGGTCATCCTGGTAAGGGCATCTGAAAGGCAAAGAGGCAGTCAGAAACACCTTCCAGCACACTTGATGGATAAAGACTGGCCTTACTCACCCATCGACCAGAAGGTCCCACTGGGGTAGACTGAGTGGACTGGGGGTTGATGTCGCCCAGCAACGTCCCAGCATTAGGACAATGTTGGGGTCAGTCCTCTCCAAAACACGCACCTCAACATACACAGGCTCCCGCAGGACTTTTGTGACCGGATAATCAGCGTCACTGTAGTAGGACGTGTACGCCTCATCACCTGAGGATCACCAGCGTTTAACCAGAAACTGCTGCAACCTGGAGTTTTAGAAAATATGCATGCTTGGGACAGACACTTACCTTCTGCACAGCCTTTGGTGACACATTGACCATTTGCCAGTCTAAGCTCCACCCTGAGGGGTCCAGGAGCAGCTACTGGTGGAGGTGCAGGAACAGTGTTGACCTCCACAACCAGAGCTTCCACAGAAGTAGCAGAGTACCTACACTGGAAGAGAAGCCTGGACAACAAAGTGAGCTTGTAGCATTTATTAAGGATTAACATTTATGCTAAAGCATAAAAATCACCTACTCAAAATGGCTGTCCCTTGTGATGGAACCAACCGGTCCGACACCCACTTCATACGAGGAGGTCATTCTGTTTTCATACACCACATATCCACTGTCCTCCTGCAAATAGTAACTGTTGGCATCCAGTCCATTCTAAGCCATGCAGAACAGAACCACAAGCATCTACTCACCATCATGCTCGTGCCACATGCAGTGACAGGGAACTGGTATATAGCAAAGGAAGGTGTGGATCCCACAGGACTGCAAGGTGGGTCGCTTCCACCCAGGAGATGGACTGAATCCAGGCTCAATCGAGGCAGAGTAACATCTCTAGCCACCACTACCACAAACTGACCATCTCTTATACACTGGACAGTCACTGGAACAAGGTACAAGAGCAGGTTATTGCGGAGGAGCAGTTTAACATGAACCCCTTTATATTGACTCACTCTTACCTGCCCTCCCATAGTAACACTGCTGTCCGTTAAAGCAGCAGTTGAAAGCTCCACACTCAGCACCACTGATACCAGGTGGGCCACATTGGATCTGCTCGTAATCAGCTACAACACACTTGTCAAGGGGCTCTGCCTGCGCCACTGGCTGCTTAGGCTGAACCTGCTGAGGAAACTGTTGACTAGCTTGCGGTTGAACCTGCTGACTAGCTTGCTGTTGAACCCACTGAGAAAACGGTTGACTAGCTTGCGGTTGAGCCTGCTGAGGAAAATGTTGACTAGCTTGCCGTTGAACCTGCTGAGGAAACTGCTGACTAGCTTGTTGAACCTGCTGAGGAAACTGCTGACTAGCTTGCTGAACCTGCTGAGGAAACTGCTGACTAGCTTGCGGTTGAACCTGCTGAGGAAACTGTTGACTAGCTTGCTGTTGAACCTGCTGAGGAAAATGTTGACTAGCTTGCTGTTGAACCTGCTGAGGAAACTGTTGACTAGCTTGTTGAACCTGCTGAGGAAACTGTTGGCTAGCTTGTTGAACCCGCTGAGGAAACTGTTGACTAGCTTGCTGTTGAACCTGCTGAGGAAACTGCTGACTAGCTTGTTGAACCTGCTGAGGAAACTGTTGACTAGCTTGCCGTTGAACCTGCTGAGGAAACTGCTGACTAGCTTGCCGTTGAACCTGCTGAGGAAACTGCTGACTAGCTTGCCGTTGAACCTGCTGAGGAAACTGCTGACTAGCTTGTTGTTGAACCCGCTGGTCAGTTTGCTGTAACATCAGAGTTTGAGGATTCTGGGGCAGATTACTCCACTGTGGAACAGCATGACAGAAAGCACAAAACCACACACAAAGTGCCAGAGCTTGCACAGCACACCAACTTTCTGCCATTGTTCAACAGCTAGTCACAGTGTTGAGATGCTGCCCTTTGGTCTTTTTGTACTCTACAGATTTTGGCTGATTAACGATAATCCATCCCTCTTCATTAACAGTCATGATTCTCCAGACTTGTGGAGTTTATGCAACTGGGTGATTCCATTGGTTCCCTTGTTTTTCCACCCTTTTTGAACATACATATACTAGTACTATTTCTGCTATTCAGAATTCAGCCTTTGTTTCATACTAATGTAAAGTCCAATTCGGTTCAAAGGACTGATTCACCGGTTCCTTGCGTCATCACGCAATGATGTCAACACATTTCTTTTCTAACAACTTAGTGTCATGTTATATCAATGAAGCATTCAAATATTTAATGTCAACACATATTGAAACATTCAAATAAAACGTAATTTTTGTGAACACATTTAGCTGATTATTGCCTTTCATTCAATTAAGTTAATGGTGTTTGTGGTCACAGTTTAATTTGCGGATCCTGACTAATATTGAGTAGCATAAGATTCCTAAAAGTTTCCCACCTACAGCACACATTACAGACATTGACACACAAACGCGGATATGTTCTGCATATCTAAAGTATATAGAAAGACTAAACCAATCTTTAAAACATCCACAATAAACTATGGTAACATTTATTTACATCTCTCAACAAAAAGGTTTTTGCAGGTTTTAATAAAATGTTATTTAATAACAGTAATCATAATAAGCATATTTCCAGTATGTCAAGTCAAGTCAAGTCAACTTTATTTATATAGCGCTTTTTACAATGCAGATTGTTTCAAAGCAGTTTCACAGTGTTAAACAGGAAAATAATGAACAGAATTTGATTCGGATGTACAGCCGCTCTGGAGAATACGGTGATGTCATCAGCTCATTTCAATTATCATATATATTCAAGTAATGTAGTTGATATAATTTAGTTTAGTAATTAAATTTATTTGGATATTTATTTGAAAATTTAGTGTCCCCAACTGAGCAAGCCAGAGGCGACAGTGGCAAGGAACCAAAACTCCATCAGGTGTCCTAATGGAGAAAAATAAACCTTGGGAGAAACCAGGCTCAGTCGGGGTGCCAGTTCTCCTCTGGCCAATTAACAAACAGTGTATGTTTATTATTTTGGCAGCCTTATAGGTCAGAAGTAATATTAGATCGGATTATTCGAAAGATCGGAGGCATCACGCCGGGTTTATTGAGGATGGCGTGTCGATTAAACAATTATTAAATAGGAATATTCGAAATATCGGAGTCATCGCGCCGAAAACGGATCCATTGAGGATGCCATGTCGATGAGCAATTTCAGAGGGTAGACTAATTGACACGGTCTCTGCAGACACTTCAGGGATGCGTTGGTAATGTCTGGGCGCTGGTCCACCATCTGATCTGGATACGGCCCGGATCCGGCTGACTGCAGTAAACCTCGGGATAAACAGAGAGACTAACATTAGCGTAGATGCCATTCTTCTTATGATGTAACGAGTACATCAGGTGTTATGGGAAGTGTTCCCGGTTCCGGCTGACCTAGTTAATGCAGCCTAATATGTGGTACATGTGGTAGCTGAACGGTACAGATTTCGCCAGCGAGGACAACGGCATGGTGAAACTACGGATCAATATGTTGCGGCGCTAAAGGAGCTTGCGGCTACATGCGAATTCCGAGCCATGGAGGAGGAAATGATCCGGGACCAACTTGTTGAAAAAAACAATTCAAACCGGATACGGGACCGTTTACTCCTAGAAGTGGATTTTACTTTGAGAAAAGCTGTCACAATTGTCACAAATTATTCAGCAGTCACGTCATCAGCCCAACAGACCTGGCCGCGAAATGGGGAAAAATGCACAGACATTACCAGGAGCGACGGCGATGCACTCACCTACATCCCAAGGGAAAACGTGTTACAGATGTGGTTCAAAACAGAATACTGCCAACTTTCAAGACGCTATCTGTAATGCATGTAAGAAAAGAGGACATTTCGCTAAAGTGTGCCGTGGACACAAAAACGTAAGTGAGATTTAAATTCCTGATGTGACTGTGCTTATGATAGAAAGCCCTTATCGTGACTCAGGCAAGATAATGTGTACTGTTCAAATTAGCGCATGTGGAACAACACAGAACGTGGAGTTAATGCTGGATACGGGCTCAGCAGTATCAATTATTCCAATGTCAGTGTGTACTCAGTATTTTCCTAATGCTACCCTTGTCAAAGTGAACTTAGTGAGCTATGGTGGACACGCCATATATAGTACGAAGCCCGAGAAACTGGGTTGCGCACAAGGATTTACACACCTAGTCAAAGTTTGTGCCGACGTGAAACCAATACAGCAGAAACTGCGCCGCCCTCCATTTGCAATTTGCGACGCTGTGTCACAGGAATTAAAGCGACTTATTCAGCAGGATGTGATTGAACTTATTGAATCATCAGAATGGGTCTCACCAATTGTAGTCACAAAAAAAAAAAAGATGGAAACATACAACTTAGTGTGGACTTGCGAGAACCAAATGAGGCCATAGTGGTGGACAGTTTTCCACTTCCCCACATGGAAGAAATGTTCGCAGAACTGAGGGGATCAACTGTCTTTTCAATGCTAGATCTTCAAAGCGCCTTGCATTATTTGCATTATTTTCCTGTCTAACACTGTGAAGCTGCTTTGAAACAATCTGCATTGTAAAAAGCGCTATATAAATAAAGTTGACTTGACTTGACTTGACATCAGACAGACAGAGCTGTCGTTCTTGAGACACACAATCTCGGGCTGAAGGACTTCAGCCGGATGCTTCTCATGTCCATGCAGTCCATACAAGCTCCACCACCAACTGATACCACCAGCTTACGCTCTTTCCTTGGGCTCACATCGTGGTATTCAAAATTCATACCCGATTAGTCCGCAGTGGTCGAGCCCCTTAGAGTGTTGAATCGCGGATCTGCTTCATTCACCTGGATGCCTGAGGCACAGAAAAGTTGAGCGGGTGAAATACCTTATAATTAATAGCCCTGCACTGACACTTTTCGACCCTGAGCTACACACTATCGTTACAACTGATGCTTCTAATTATGGTCTGGGCGCCGTTCTCACCCAAATGCACCCAGACAGGTCTGAAAAGACTGTTGCTTTTACATCACGCACCCTCACACAGGCAGAGCGCAAGTACTCCACAATTGAGAAGGAAGCATTAGGCTGTGTGTGGGCAACAGAGAAATGGAGAACTTATCTGTGGGGGCGACGTTTTACATTACGTACAGACCACTCACAACACTGCTCACTTCGAAGGGACAAGGGCGAGCAGGACTTAGGATTGCTCGGTGGACAGCTAGGTTGATGGCCTTTGACAAAGCTCCAGCAGACTGTCGTTTTGCTGTAACTTTAGTGGACTGCTTTAGTAAGTGGCCAGAGATTGCTTTCATGCCTCAGGTAACCTCTTGGTTATTCAATTTCTTTCGACTGTGTTCAGCCGTGAAGGTAACCCGAAGGAGCTGATCTCAGACCACGGCTCTCAATTCATGTCATGTAAGTTTGAGGTGTTTCTCCAAAACCGAGGAATTATGCATCAAACTTTATCTGTGTATTATCCTCGTGCCAATGGAGAGG
The DNA here is from genome assembly GCA_039654625.1 of Rhinogobio ventralis. Taxonomy (NCBI): domain Eukaryota; kingdom Metazoa; phylum Chordata; class Actinopteri; order Cypriniformes; family Gobionidae; genus Rhinogobio; species Rhinogobio ventralis. The sequence goes on along the minus strand of CM077210.1, from coordinate 38,514,092 downwards.
TCGAACGTTTTAACCGTACTTTGAAGCACGCGTTGCTAACTGCTTCCCTGGAAGGCAAAGAATGGAAAGAATTCACAAGGGAATTATTACAAGCATACCGTGCTACACATCATTCGACTACTCAGCGTTCACCCGCCGAATTGTTACGATGCGCACTAAACTTCACATTTCCGGATTACAGAAACAATAGGTTACTGTCGTAACCCCGATTCTCTGAAACATCGAGTGGAGAGATCCACCTATGGGAAGGGCATCCGTACCTGACCTCTGCAGAAGCATCCAATTGCACCAAGTCTGACAAGACAGGCAGGAGCGTGCAGCCAATGCCCAGTAAGGCCCCACCCCTTACCTGCCGGCATATATAGCCTGCATGCGCTACTGTACATCAGTAAGTATATTCGCTTCTTGTGCGGCAAGCGGGGCAAAGGTGGTGGATCTCTCCACTCGATGTTTCAGAGAACCGGGGTTACGACAGTAACCTATTGTTCTCTTTCATCATCTCGTGTTCGAGATCCACCTATGGGAGAGACATGGACAGCTCCCCGATTGCCCAATACACTCACAGTGAGGTCCTGTTAGCCAGAAAAAGCTGGTCACCCCAAGGGGCGGTGCTTGACACGTCTCATAATCATGAACCCGCCACACCGACACACACACGCAACTGCGGTGTAAAAGCAGGGCATGAAACGTGTGTGGCACACACAAAAGACGGCAGGGTTAGGAAGACCCCACCCCCAAAACCGAATGTGCTACCGAGGTTCTGGTGACATCCAGCCTGTAGTAACGCACAAACGTATGAGGAGAAGCCCAACTGGCAGCAGAGCAGATATCCTACAGTGATACTCCCCTGAACAGAGCCCAAGAGGCGGCTAACCCTCTCGTGGAATGAGCTCTGATGTCCCCTGGGGGTTGCACTCCCTTGGATTCGTAAGCCAAAATTATTGCGTCCACAAGCCAGCGTGAGAGGCGTTGCTTAGAAAGGGGATCCCCTTTGTGGGGAGGAGCCCATGAAACAAAGAGTTGGTCACTCTTCCGGAGCGCACTGGTCCTAGCCAAATACGTCTGTAACGCACGGACCGGACACAGGGATAGCTGCCAGATAGACCTTAATAGTGGAAAAAGACCTGCCCTTATACATAAAGTCTTGGAGGAAACACAAAATATCAGAAACTGAGCACTGATATGAAGTGAGACCCCGCCCATCACACCACTCATCGAACACTCGCCACTTACAGCCATATAAGGACCGTGTAGAAACAGCCCTGGCATTCTGTATGGTAGCCCCAACGCGCTTAGGTTCGTCCTTTCACGGGCCAGGCCCAGAGAGCTACCCTGTCCGGGTGTGGGTGATAAATCTCCCCGTTCACTTGAGACAATAGGTCTGTGCGGAGGGGGAGGCGCCACGGCTGAGCATGTAACAGAGGGATTATCTCCGCCAGCCATGGTGCTTTGGGCCACCTGGGTGCTATCAGAATGAGAGACAGGCCCTTCTCTTTCACCCTGGCCAGTGTGGGAATTATCAGGCACAGGGGAGGAAAGGCATACAGCAGCACTCTAGCCAGTGCATCCACCCCAAGGGGCGTGTCCAAGTCCTTTAGCGAGAAGAACATAGGACAATGGCTGTTTTCGCACAAGGCGAATAGATCTACGGACGCCTGTCCGAATCTCATCCATATCATGCCCACTATCTGAGGGTGGAGGCGGCAATCTCCGAAGAGCAGGTTCCCCCTCGATAGAAGATCCGCGCCTCTGTTCAGAAAGCCCGGAACATGAGTCGCGCGTAACGACAGGAAAAGTCGCCTGCTCCATACCAAAAGCTTGTAAGCTAGAGCATGAAGTTTCGACGAGCGCACGCCGCCTTGACAGTTGATATATGCCACTGCCGTGGTATTGTCGCAAATGGTCAGAAGCTCTAAATAATTTATGTTCTCTGAACGTAGTTTGCTCGGCCACAAATCGTTCACAGTTCTGCCCTCTTCGTCGTCACAACTTTTCGCAACACAACCGTCCCCAGAGGGGTACCCTGTGCGTAAAAGTCCACGCTCTTCCAGTGGCGCAGAGCTGCGGCACAGGTGCGCGTCACTGTTACAGAGCGGCAAAAATCGTGTAACAGGCTGAAATGTAGTGACAAAACCCATTTCATGAACGCCCTCATCCTCAGGAGACCTAGTGGCAAAACCTGGATAGATGAAGCCATAAGACCCTGTAGCCTGAGGCATGTGCGATATTGCACCCTCGCCCCCTCTCTGAACTGCGACAGACAGTTCATCAGAGAGAGAACGCGCTCTTGAGAAAGGCGCGCCCGCATGGAGACTGAGTTCAGCTCCAGACCCAAGATCATCACATTCTGGCTGGGTGTAAAATTGCTTTTGTTCACATTCACCCTGAAGCCCAGAGATGTGATGTGCGCGAGCACACACGGCAGGTGTCCTGCAACACCTTTTCCTTTGAATCGGCTATGATCAGCCAATCGTCTATGTATGTCAAAATCCGTAGACCTGACATTCTCAGGGGAGTTAAGCCCGCTTCCACACACAGAGAATACGTAACATATGCCTTGATAGGCGAAACGAAAACACTTCCTGTGTGGTGGTTAAATGCTTATGTGGAAAAAAGCATCTTTCAGATCGACTGATGTGAACCAGTCGCTCTGTTCATTTGATTCTTTTGATTTAATGTGTTTTTTGTGTTTTTTTGTGTTTTGATTTTTGGAAAACACTGGGGCCGAGGCCTTTATTAGCTGAGTGAGGGTAACACGGTATGTGCTGTGTGGTGACACTGCTTTTGCACTTTTACTCACAACAGTCCCCCTGAACAGGGAAAACACACATCATCCACTAAACACATGGGCTGGGCAGCCACAGGAGGGGGGCACCCTCCAGAAGAGGCCCTCCGTCTTTTGGACATGGGCTCTGGGGCAGGAAGAGAGTCCAAAGAGCCTGTCACTCGAGAACGTGGACCCGAAGCCCGATCGGCCAAACATCAGGCAGGCCGCTTGCGTTTAGAGTCAGTGGGGGTAGAGTTCGGGGTTTCCCCGCAGCGGCAGGAGTAGGTTTCCCCCAGGGCTTAGCAGAGGGTGGGTTGCTCTGCCGTGGCGGGGGCTTGTTGCGGGGCCTTTCCTTGCTCTGATGAAAGTTACGTCAGCACCAGGCAGTGACTGCAGTTCTCCGGATTCTCCAAGGCCTCTTCCGCGTGCTTAAGGCCCAAGCAAACCACGCAGAATGGGTGAAGGTCCTTAGCGGCGATAAGAGCACCACACGCGGCCGGGCAGGCCTGTGATAAGCGATCGCCGGAAGAAGCAGGGATAGAGAGCAACATACCGGCGAAAAACTCAGAAAAATCTGTGGCGGGCAGCCGTGGAACAGTAAAGACGAGCGAGAGCACGGGTGGCTCCGAGAGCAGACACAGAGAAACTGGCAGAATAAAAACTGTCACGCCTGGCGGAGGCTGATCTGAAGATATGTCCTCCTGCAGACAATAAGTGAGCAGCGCAAATCCGACCGAGCTGCGTCCGTGCAGAGATCGCGAGAAGCGAATGTCAACTGATGTACAGTAGTGCATGCAGGCTATATATGCCCGCAGGTAAGGGGTGGGGCCTTACCGGGCATTGGCTGCGCGCTCCTGCCTGTCTTGTCAGACCTGGTGCAATTGGTGCAGAGGTCAGGTACGGATGCCCTTCCCATACGTGGATCTCGAACACGAGATGATGAAAGAGAACTGCAGCGTCTTCAGCAACCATGTGCGCAGAAAATTGTGGATCGAGTGAAACACATGCAGAAGAGCTTAAAAACATACACTGATCGCAAGCGTGGGGCGACGGAAGTGTCATTCAAACAAGGATCTTTTGTTCAGGTGAACCAGGTATCCTTCCTAAGCTCCAATCTGCATTTTTTCAAACCATTGAAAGTACTGCAAAAGACTGGCCCTTACACTTATAAACTGTCTGATGGGCGTACTTGGAACGCATCTCACCTCACACCTTTCTCTTATGGGAAGGAGGAGAGTGGGGTACAGGAACTGGCTTTGGGGTACAGGAACTTTGATTATGCCTGTACAATGCAACCCGTAACAAGACAGGTTAGAGTTAGACGAGCACCAGTATGGGCTCGGGACTATGTTATGAACTAAAGGCGGTTCATTGATTCCATGTGAATAGTATTTTACATCGGGGAGTGATAAGGAGTGATAAGGTACAAATACATATAGATTTCCTACTACTTAATTCTGAAAAAACTGAGTTTCTAATTATTGGACAAAAAAAACAACCTCTGCATGTAGTAACCTAGAATACGGTCTAATCCTTGATAGATGTTCTGTCAAGTCTTCGTTAGGAACCTGGGTGTGCTCTTTGATACCAATCTTTCATTTGAAAGCCACGTTTATAAAATCTGTAAAACTGCATTCTTCCATCTTACAAATATATCTAAATTTAGTGAACAGTTAGTTCATGCGTTCATGACCTCAAGGCTAGATTATTGTAATGCTCTACTGGGTGGTTGCCCTGCATGCTTAAACTCCAGCTGGTCCAAAACGCAGCAGCTCGAGTTCTTACTAGAACCAGGAGGTATGACCATATTAGCCCAGTTCTGTCAACACTGCACTGGCTCCCTATTAAACAAATCGCATACATTTAAAAATCTTGCTAATTGCTTACAAAGCACTAAATGGTTTAGCTCCCCAGTACTTGAGCGAGCTCTTAACGCATTATACTCCATCACGTCTATTGCGGTCTCAACTCTGGCCAGTTGATAATACCTAGAATATCAAAATCAACTGCAGGTAGTCAATCCTTTTCAGCACCTAAACTCTGGAACAGCCTTCCTAGCATTATTCAGGAAACAGACACACTCTGTCAGTTTAAATCTAGACTAAAAACATCTCTTTAACCTGGCATACACAATGATTTCTATTATTCAAATCAGTTAAATGATTGTTAGGCTGCATTAACTAGGTCTGCCAAAACCAGGAACACTTCCCATAACACCTGATGTACTTGTTATAGAATGACATCTACACTAATATTAGTTTGTTTATCCCGAGGTTACCGTAGTCAGCCGGATCCGGGCCGTATCCAGATCAGATGGTGGACCTGCACCTAGACACAAACACATCTCTGAAGTGTCTGAAGAGATGTCAACTAGACTCTGGAAGATGACACTTCTAGATCTGCTGTACAGCCAAAACAAACTTTGTTGCATTATTCCCATCACTGTAAAGATGCTTTGAAACAAGCTGTACTGTAAAAAGCACTATATGAATAACTGACTTCACTACAGGGACTAGCCTGAAATGGTCCTGTCCTTTATCCCAAGTTGACATTTAATGCAGGTTGAAACTACATTTATGCATTTGGCAGACGCTTTTATCCAAAGCGATTTACATTGCATTCAAGGTACACATTTGGTCAGTTCTTGCTTTCCCTGGGAATCGAACCCATGACCTTGGCGTTGCTAGCGCCACTCTACTGTTTGAGCTACAGGAAAGCTCAAATTAAACTAATTTAATTCCAGACTCAAGGCTGTACTTCCATGACTGAAAAAAAAAAAAAGCATTCAAATAGCATTACGAAAATGGCTAACAAGGACCTTAGAAGGACTAGGCATGCTTAAGTATCAATGTGCAGTTATGTTAGTCCAGCCAAAGTCACACAAAGACCCAAAGAGACAGATGTTAAACCCTTAATTTGAACAGGGGCCCAGGTTAGCAACTGGAGCTTGCCAAATAGTTACAATAAATGGCTTAGGCAGAAGCTTGGCTTGTTTAGTTCAAGTCAAGCACAACCTTGCTGAAGCAAAAAGGAAACACTTGCTCAGTGTAGCCTAGTATAAAAACAAAACAAACTGAGAACAGTCATGAAAGAATCAACTCGTCAAAAAAAAAAAAAATCAATACTAATGTTGACTTTCATGCAGTTTATTGAAGTACTAGATTCACAAGACCAGGGTAACTTCTCCACTAGACACCACAGTTTGCCCACCAGAGATGGTCTTGACATCAGCATCTCTTCCTGGAAAAGAAAATGGTAGAATCGTGAGGGACATTTAAAATCCAATTTCTCATGGTTCCTGAAGTCAGATTACAGCAAGCACTCACTTTTCCTTGTGCAGCTTTGCTCACAGGAGCCAGAAGAGGGATGGCACACCGCTGTACTACAGTGGATGAAGATCTAACAGAGGAAAAAGGGTTAAGCCACAGAAATCACTATAGAAAGACTAATATTAAGGGTTCAGGTAAGGATGCGGAGCATACGGTTTCCTGCAGAGGAGCCAGTGATGCTGGATCCACAAATGTGAACATTTTCACAACAAAGCGCTTGTAGTGGGTTGGGAACTGAAGACCAGAAGATCCAGCCACCGGAACCAATGTGGTCAGGTAACGGTCATCCTGGTAAGGGCATCTGAAAGGCAAAGAGGCAGTCAGAAACACCTTCCAGCACACTTGATGGATAAAGACTGGCCTTACTCACCCATCGACCAGAAGGTCCCACTGGGGTAGACTGAGTGGACTGGGGGTTGATGTCGCCCAGCAACGTCCCAGCATTAGGACAATGTTGGGGTCAGTCCTCTCCAAAACACGCACCTCAACATACACAGGCTCCCGCAGGACTTTTGTGACCGGATAATCAGCGTCACTGTAGTAGGACGTGTACGCCTCATCACCTGAGGATCACCAGCGTTTAACCAGAAACTGCTGCAACCTGGAGTTTTAGAAAATATGCATGCTTGGGACAGACACTTACCTTCTGCACAGCCTTTGGTGACACATTGACCATTTGCCAGTCTAAGCTCCACCCTGAGGGGTCCAGGAGCAGCTACTGGTGGAGGTGCAGGAACAGTGTTGACCTCCACAACCAGAGCTTCCACAGAAGTAGCAGAGTACCTACACTGGAAGAGAAGCCTGGACAACAAAGTGAGCTTGTAGCATTTATTAAGGATTAACATTTATGCTAAAGCATAAAAATCACCTACTCAAAATGGCTGTCCCTTGTGATGGAACCAACCGGTCCGACACCCACTTCATACGAGGAGGTCATTCTGTTTTCATACACCACATATCCACTGTCCTCCTGCAAATAGTAACTGTTGGCATCCAGTCCATTCTAAGCCATGCAGAACAGAACCACAAGCATCTACTCACCATCATGCTCGTGCCACATGCAGTGACAGGGAACTGGTATATAGCAAAGGAAGGTGTGGATCCCACAGGACTGCAAGGTGGGTCGCTTCCACCCAGGAGATGGACTGAATCCAGGCTCAATCGAGGCAGAGTAACATCTCTAGCCACCACTACCACAAACTGACCATCTCTTATACACTGGACAGTCACTGGAACAAGGTACAAGAGCAGGTTATTGCGGAGGAGCAGTTTAACATGAACCCCTTTATATTGACTCACTCTTACCTGCCCTCCCATAGTAACACTGCTGTCCGTTAAAGCAGCAGTTGAAAGCTCCACACTCAGCACCACTGATACCAGGTGGGCCACATTGGATCTGCTCGTAATCAGCTACAACACACTTGTCAAGGGGCTCTGCCTGCGCCACTGGCTGCTTAGGCTGAACCTGCTGAGGAAACTGTTGACTAGCTTGCGGTTGAACCTGCTGACTAGCTTGCTGTTGAACCCACTGAGAAAACGGTTGACTAGCTTGCGGTTGAGCCTGCTGAGGAAAATGTTGACTAGCTTGCCGTTGAACCTGCTGAGGAAACTGCTGACTAGCTTGTTGAACCTGCTGAGGAAACTGCTGACTAGCTTGCTGAACCTGCTGAGGAAACTGCTGACTAGCTTGCGGTTGAACCTGCTGAGGAAACTGTTGACTAGCTTGCTGTTGAACCTGCTGAGGAAAATGTTGACTAGCTTGCTGTTGAACCTGCTGAGGAAACTGTTGACTAGCTTGTTGAACCTGCTGAGGAAACTGTTGGCTAGCTTGTTGAACCCGCTGAGGAAACTGTTGACTAGCTTGCTGTTGAACCTGCTGAGGAAACTGCTGACTAGCTTGTTGAACCTGCTGAGGAAACTGTTGACTAGCTTGCCGTTGAACCTGCTGAGGAAACTGCTGACTAGCTTGCCGTTGAACCTGCTGAGGAAACTGCTGACTAGCTTGCCGTTGAACCTGCTGAGGAAACTGCTGACTAGCTTGTTGTTGAACCCGCTGGTCAGTTTGCTGTAACATCAGAGTTTGAGGATTCTGGGGCAGATTACTCCACTGTGGAACAGCATGACAGAAAGCACAAAACCACACACAAAGTGCCAGAGCTTGCACAGCACACCAACTTTCTGCCATTGTTCAACAGCTAGTCACAGTGTTGAGATGCTGCCCTTTGGTCTTTTTGTACTCTACAGATTTTGGCTGATTAACGATAATCCATCCCTCTTCATTAACAGTCATGATTCTCCAGACTTGTGGAGTTTATGCAACTGGGTGATTCCATTGGTTCCCTTGTTTTTCCACCCTTTTTGAACATACATATACTAGTACTATTTCTGCTATTCAGAATTCAGCCTTTGTTTCATACTAATGTAAAGTCCAATTCGGTTCAAAGGACTGATTCACCGGTTCCTTGCGTCATCACGCAATGATGTCAACACATTTCTTTTCTAACAACTTAGTGTCATGTTATATCAATGAAGCATTCAAATATTTAATGTCAACACATATTGAAACATTCAAATAAAACGTAATTTTTGTGAACACATTTAGCTGATTATTGCCTTTCATTCAATTAAGTTAATGGTGTTTGTGGTCACAGTTTAATTTGCGGATCCTGACTAATATTGAGTAGCATAAGATTCCTAAAAGTTTCCCACCTACAGCACACATTACAGACATTGACACACAAACGCGGATATGTTCTGCATATCTAAAGTATATAGAAAGACTAAACCAATCTTTAAAACATCCACAATAAACTATGGTAACATTTATTTACATCTCTCAACAAAAAGGTTTTTGCAGGTTTTAATAAAATGTTATTTAATAACAGTAATCATAATAAGCATATTTCCAGTATGTCAAGTCAAGTCAAGTCAACTTTATTTATATAGCGCTTTTTACAATGCAGATTGTTTCAAAGCAGTTTCACAGTGTTAAACAGGAAAATAATGAACAGAATTTGATTCGGATGTACAGCCGCTCTGGAGAATACGGTGATGTCATCAGCTCATTTCAATTATCATATATATTCAAGTAATGTAGTTGATATAATTTAGTTTAGTAATTAAATTTATTTGGATATTTATTTGAAAATTTTGTGTCCCCAACTGAGCAAGCCAGAGGCGACAGTGGCAAGGAACCAAAACTCCATCAGGTGTCCTAATGGAGAAAAATAAACCTTGGGAGAAACCAGGCTCAGTCGGGGTGCCAGTTCTCCTCTGGCCAATTAACAAACAGTGTATGTTTATTATTTTGGCAGCCTTATAGGTCAGAAGTAATATTAGATCGGATTATTCGAAAGATCGGAGGCATCACGCCGGGTTTATTGAGGATGGCGTGTCGATTAAACAATTATTAAATAGGAATATTCGAAATATCGGAGTCATCGCGCCGAAAACGGATCCATTGAGGATGCCATGTCGATGAGCAATTTCAGAGGGTAGACTAATTGACACGGTCTCTGCAGACACTTCAGGGATGCGTTGGTAATGTCTGGGCGCTGGTCCACCATCTGATCTGGATACGGCCCGGATCCGGCTGACTGCAGTAAACCTCGGGATAAACAGAGAGACTAACATTAGCGTAGATGCCATTCTTCTTATGATGTAACGAGTACATCAGGTGTTATGGGAAGTGTTCCCGGTTCCGGCTGACCTAGTTAATGCAGCCTAATATGTGGTACATGTGGTAGCTGAACGGTACAGATTTCGCCAGCGAGGACAACGGCATGGTGAAACTACGGATCAATATGTTGCGGCGCTAAAGGAGCTTGCGGCTACATGCGAATTCCGAGCCATGGAGGAGGAAATGATCCGGGACCAACTTGTTGAAAAAAACAATTCAAACCGGATACGGGAACGTTTACTCCTAGAAGTGGATTTTACTTTGAGAAAAGCTGTCACAATTGTCACAAATTATTCAGCAGTCACGTCATCAGCCCAACAGACCTGGCCGCGAAATGGGGAAAAATGCACAGACATTACCAGGAGCGACGGCGATGCACTCACCTACATCCCAAGGGAAAACGTGTTACAGATGTGGTTCAAAACAGAATACTGCCAACTTTCAAGACGCTATCTGTAATGCATGTAAGAAAAGAGGACATTTCGCTAAAGTGTGCCGTGGACACAAAAACGTAAGTGAGATTTAAATTCCTGATGTGACTGTGCTTATGATAGAAAGCCCTTATCGTGACTCAGGCAAGATAATGTGTACTGTTCAAATTAGCGCATGTGGAACAACACAGAACGTGGAGTTAATGCTGGATACGGGCTCAGCAGTATCAATTATTCCAATGTCAGTGTGTACTCAGTATTTTCCTAATGCTACCCTTGTCAAAGTGAACTTAGTGAGCTATGGTGGACACGCCATATATAGTACGAAGCCCGAGAAACTGGGTTGCGCACAAGGATTTACACACCTAGTCAAAGTTTGTGCCGACGTGAAACCAATACAGCAGAAACTGCGCCGCCCTCCATTTGCAATTTGCGACGCTGTGTCACAGGAATTAAAGCGACTTATTCAGCAGGATGTGATTGAACTTATTGAATCATCAGAATGGGTCTCACCAATTGTAGTCACAAAAAAAAAAAAGATGGAAACATACAACTTAGTGTGGACTTGCGAGAACCAAATGAGGCCATAGTGGTGGACAGTTTTCCACTTCCCCACATGGAAGAAATGTTCGCAGAACTGAGGGGATCAACTGTCTTTTCAATGCTAGATCTTCAAAGCGCCTTGCATTATTTGCATTATTTTCCTGTCTAACACTGTGAAGCTGCTTTGAAACAATCTGCATTGTAAAAAGCGCTATATAAATAAAGTTGACTTGACTTGACTTGACATCAGACAGACAGAGCTGTCGTTCTTGAGACACACAATCTCGGGCTGAAGGACTTCAGCCGGATGCTTCTCATGTCCATGCAGTCCATACAAGCTCCACCACCAACTGATACCACCAGCTTACGCTCTTTCCTTGGGCTCACATCGTGGTAGTGGTCGAGCCCCTTAGAGTGTTGAATCGCGGATCTGCTTCATTCACCTGGACGCCTGAGGCACAGAAAAGTTGAGCGGGTGAAATACCTTATAATTAATAGCCCTGCACTGACACTTTTCGACCCTGAGCTACACACTATCGTTACAACTGATGCTTCTAATTATGGTCTGGGCGCCGTTCTCACCCAAATGCACCCAGACAGGTCTGAAAAGACTGTTGCTTTTACATCACGCACCCTCACACAGGCAGAGCGCAAGTACTCCACAATTGAGAAGGAAGCATTAGGCTGTGTGTGGGCAACAGAGAAATGGAGAACTTATCTGTGGGGGCGACGTTTTACATTACGTACAGACCACTCACAACACTGCTCACTTCGAAGGGACAAGGGCGAGCAGGACTTAGGATTGCTCGGTGGACAGCTAGGTTGATGGCCTTTGACAAAGCTCCAGCAGACTGTCGTTTTGCTGTAACTTTAGTGGACTGCTTTAGTAAGTGGCCAGAGATTGCTTTCATGCCTCAGGTAACCTCTTGGTTATTCAATTTCTTTCGACTGTGTTCAGCCGTGAAGGTAACCCGAAGGAGCTGATCTCAGACCACGGCTCTCAATTCATGTCATGTAAGTTTGAGGTGTTTCTCCAAAACCGAGGAATTATGCATCAAACTTTATCTGTGTATTATCCTCGTGCCAATGGAGAGGTCGAACGTTTTAACCGTACTTTGAAGCACGCGTTGCTAACTGCTTCCCTGGAAGGCAAAGAATGGAAAGAATTCACAAGGGAATTATTACAAGCATACCGTGCTACACATCATTCGACTACTCAGCGTTCACCCGCCGAATTGTTACGATGCGCACTAAACTTCACATTTCCGGATTACAGAAACAATAGGTTACTGTCGTAACCCCGATTCTCTGAAACATCGAGTGGAGAGATCCACCTATGGGAAGGGCATCCGTACCTGACCTCTGCAGAAGCATCCAATTGCACCAAGTCTGACAAGACAGGCAGGAGCGTGCAGCCAATGCCCAGTAAGGCCCCACCCCTTACCTGCCGGCATATATAGCCTGCATGCGCTACTGTACATCAGTAAGTATATTCGCTTCTTGTGCGGCAAGCGGGGCAAAGGTGGTGGATCTCTCCACTCGATGTTTCAGAGAACCGGGGTTACGACAGTAACCTATTGTTCTCTTTCATCATCTCGTGTTCGAGATCCACCTATGGGAGAGACATGGACAGCTCCCCGATTGCCCAATACACTCACAGTGAGGTCCTGTTAGCCAGAAAAAGCTGGTCACCCCAAGGGGCGGTGCTTGACACGTCTCATAATCATGAACCCGCCACACCGACACACACACGCAACTGCGGTGTAAAAGCAGGGCATGAAACGTGTGTGGCACACACAAAAGACGGCAGGGTTAGGAAGACCCCACCCCCAAAACCGAATGTGCTACCGAGGTTCTGGTGACATCCAGCCTGTAGTAACGCACAAACGTATGAGGAGAAGCCCAACTGGCAGCAGAGCAGATATCCTACAGTGATACTCCCCTGAACAGAGCCCAAGAGGCGGCTAACCCTCTCGTGGAATGAGCTCTGATGTCCCCTGGGGGTTGCACTCCCTTGGATTCGTAAGCCAAAATTATTGCGTCCACAAGCCAGCGTGAGAGGCGTTGCTTAGAAAGGGGATCCCCTTTGTGGGGAGGAGCCCATGAAACAAAGAGTTGGTCACTCTTCCGGAGCGCACTGGTCCTAGCCAAATACGTCTGTAACGCACGGACCGGACACAGGGCATTTAACCTTTGATCCTCTGTGGAGGAAAAGGGCGGAGAGTGAAAAGCGGACAGCTCCAACACCTCTGATGTGAACGCAGGGAAACATTTCGGCATTAAGGCTGGATTAGGCTTAAGGAAAACCTTATCTCCACCCAGAGAGAATTTAGTGCACGAGGGTTGGACAGAGAGTGCATGTAATTCACTGACACGTTTGGCTGACGCCAAAGCCAAGAGCAAGGCTGTCTTGAAGGACAGCAACTTTAGGGAAATATTCCCCAGAGGCTCAAAAGGGAATTGAGACAGAGCTTCCAGCACCATGGAGAGGTCCCATTCAGGGATTGTTCTCCTAATGACTGGCAACGAGCGACGGGCACCCTTCATAAAACCGTTGAGCCTTCAAAACCCACATGACAAGCAAAGATAGCTGCCAGATAGACCTTAATAGTGGAAAAAGACCTGCCCTTATACATAAAGTCTTGGAGGAAACACAAAATATCAGAAACTGAGCACTGATATGAAGTGAGACCCCGCCCATCACACCACTCATCGAACACTCGCCACTTACAGCCATATAAGGACCGTGTAGAAACAGCCCTGGCATTCTGTATGGTAGCCCCAACGCGCTTAGGTTCGTCCTTTCACGGGCCAGGCCCAGAGAGCTACCCTGTCCGGGTGTGGGTGATAAATCTCCCCGTTCACTTGAGACAATAGGTCTGTGCGGAGGGGGAGGCGCCACGGCTGAGCATGTAACAGAGGGATTATCTCCGCCAGCCATGGTGCTTTGGGCCACCTGGGTGCTATCAGAATGAGAGACAGGCCCTTCTCTTTCACCCTGGCCAGTGTGGGAATTATCAGGCACAGGGGAGGAAAGGCATACAGCAGCACTCTAGCCAGTGCATCCACCCCAAGGGGCGTGTCCAAGTCCTTTAGCGAGAAGAACATAGGACAATGGCTGTTTTCGCACGAGGCGAATAGATCTACGGACGCCTGTCCGAATCTCATCCATATCATGCCCACTATCTGAGGGTGGAGGCGGCAATCTCCGAAGAGCAGGTTCCCCCTCGATAGAAGATCCGCGCCTCTGTTCAGAAAGCCCGGAACATGAGTCGCGCGTAACGACAGGAAAAGTCGCCTGCTCCATACCAAAAGCTTGTAAGCTAGAGCATGAAGTTTCGACGAGCGCACGCCGCCTTGACAGTTGATATATGCCACTGCCGTGGTATTGTCGCAAATGGTCAGAAGCTCTAAATAATTTATGTTCTCTGAACGTAGTTTGCTCGGCCACAAATCGTTCACAGTTCTGCCCTCTTCGTCGTCACAACTTTTCGCAACACAACCGTCCCCAGAGGGGTACCCTGTGCGTAAAAGTCCACGCTCTTCCAGTGGCGCAGAGCTGCGGCACAGGTGCGCGTCACTGTTACAGAGCGGCAAAAATCGTGTAACAGGCTGAAATGTAGTGACAAAACCCATTTCATGAACGCCCTCATCCTCAGGAGACCTAGTGGCAAAACCTGGATAGATGAAGCCATAAGACCCTGTAGCCTGAGGCATGTGCGATATTGCACCCTCGCCCCCTCTCTGAACTGCGACAGACAGTTCATCAGAGAGAGAACGCGCTCTTGAGAAAGGCGCGCCCGCATGGAGACTGAGTTCAGCTCCAGACCCAAGATCATCACATTCTGGCTGGGTGTAAAATTGCTTTTGTTCACATTCACCCTGAAGCCCAGAGATGTGATGTGCGCGAGCACACACGGCAGGTGTCCTGCAACACCTTTTCCTTTGAATCGGCTATGATCAGCCAATCGTCTATGTATGTCAAAATCCGTAGACCTGACATTCTCAGGGGAGTTAAGCCCGCTTCCACACACAGAGAATACGTAACATATGCCTTGATAGGCGAAACGAAAACACTTCCTGTGTGGTGGTTAAATGCTTATGTGGAAAAAAGCATCTTTCAGATCGACTGATGTGAACCAGTCGCTCTGTTCATTTGATTCTTTTGATTTAATGTGTTTTTTGTGTTTTTTTGTGTTTTGATTTTTGGAAAACACTGGGGCCGAGGCCTTTATTAGCTGAGTGAGGGTAACACGGTATGTGCTGTGTGGTGACACTGCTTTTGCACTTTTACTCACAACAGTCCCCCTGAACAGGGAAAACACACATCATCCACTAAACACATGGGCTGGGCAGCCACAGGAGGGGGGCACCCTCCAGAAGAGGCCCTCCGTCTTTTGGACATGGGCTCTGGGGCAGGAAGAGAGTCCAAAGAGCCTGTCACTCGAGAACGTGGACCCGAAGCCCGATCGGCCAAACATCAGGCAGGCCGCTTGCGTTTAGAGTCAGTGGGGGTAGAGTTCGGGGTTTCCCCGCAGCGGCAGGAGTAGGTTTCCCCCAGGGCTTAGCAGAGGGTGGGTTGCTCTGCCGTGGCGGGGGCTTGTTGCGGGGCCTTTCCTTGCTCTGATGAAAGTTACGTCAGCACCAGGCAGTGACTGCAGTTCTCCGGATTCTCCAAGGCCTCTTCCGCGTGCTTAAGGCCCAAGCAAACCACGCAGAATGGGTGAAGGTCCTTAGCGGCGATAAGAGCACCACACGCGGCCGGGCAGGCCTGTGATAAGCGATCGCCGGAAGAAGCAGGGATAGAGAGCAACATACCGGCGAAAAACTCAGAAAAATCTGTGGCGGGCAGCCGTGGAACAGTAAAGACGAGCGAGAGCACGGGTGGCTCCGAGAGCAGACACAGAGAAACTGGCAGAATAAAAACTGTCACGCCTGGCGGAGGCTGATCTGAAGATATGTCCTCCTGCAGACAATAAGTGAGCAGCGCAAATCCGACCGAGCTGCGTCCGTGCAGAGATCGCGAGAAGCGAATGTCAACTGATGTACAGTAGTGCATGCAGGCTATATATGCCCGCAGGTAAGGGGTGGGGCCTTACCGGGCATTGGCTGCGCGCTCCTGCCTGTCTTGTCAGACCTGGTGCAATTGGTGCAGAGGTCAGGTACGGATGCCCTTCCCATACGTGGATCTCGAACACGAGATGATGAAAGAGAACTGCAGCGTCTTCAGCAACCATGTGCGCAGAAAATTGTGGATCGAGTGAAACACATGCAGAAGAGCTTAAAAACATACACTGATCGCAAGCGTGGGGCGACGGAAGTGTCATTCAAACAAGGATCTTTTGTTCAGGTGAACCAGGTATCCTTCCTAAGCTCCAATCTGCATTTTTTCAAACCATTGAAAGTACTGCAAAAGACTGGCCCTTACACTTATAAACTGTCTGATGGGCGTACTTGGAACGCATCTCACCTCACACCTTTCTCTTATGGGAAGGAGGAGAGTGGGGTACAGGAACTGGCTTTGGGGTACAGGAACTTTGATTATGCCTGTACAATGCAACCCGTAACAAGACAGGTTAGAGTTAGACGAGCACCAGTATGGGCTCGGGACTATGTTATGAACTAAAGGCGGTTCATTGATTCCATGTGAATAGTATTTTACATCGGGGAGTGATAAGGAGTGATAAGGTACAAATACATATAGATTTCCTACTACTTAATTCTGAAAAAACTGAGTTTCTAATTATTGGACAAAAAAAACAACCTCTGCATGTAGTAACCTAGAATACGGTCTAATCCTTGATAGATGTTCTGTCAAGTCTTCGTTAGGAACCTGGGTGTGCTCTTTGATACCAATCTTTCATTTGAAAGCCACGTTTATAAAATCTGTAAAACTGCATTCTTCCATCTTACAAATATATCTAAATTTAGTGAACAGTTAGTTCATGCGTTCATGACCTCAAGGCTAGATTATTGTAATGCTCTACTGGGTGGTTGCCCTGCATGCTTAAACTCCAGCTGGTCCAAAACGCAGCAGCTCGAGTTCTTACTAGAACCAGGAGGTATGACCATATTAGCCCAGTTCTGTCAACACTGCACTGGCTCCCTATTAAACAAATCGCATACATTTAAAAATCTTGCTAATTGCTTACAAAGCACTAAATGGTTTAGCTCCCCAGTACTTGAGCGAGCTCTTAACGCATTATACTCCATCACGTCTATTGCGGTCTCAACTCTGGCCAGTTGATAATACCTAGAATATCAAAATCAACTGCAGGTAGTCAATCCTTTTCAGCACCTAAACTCTGGAACAGCCTTCCTAGCATTATTCAGGAAACAGACACACTCTGTCAGTTTAAATCTAGACTAAAAACATCTCTTTAACCTGGCATACACAATGATTTCTATTATTCAAATCAGTTAAATGATTGTTAGGCTGCATTAACTAGGTCTGCCAAAACCAGGAACACTTCCCATAACACCTGATGTACTTGTTATAGAATGACATCTACACTAATATTAGTTTGTTTATCCCGAGGTTACCGTAGTCAGCCGGATCCGGGCCGTATCCAGATCAGATGGTGGACCTGCACCTAGACACAAACACATCTCTGAAGTGTCTGAAGAGATGTCAACTAGACTCTGGAAGATGACACTTCTAGATCTGCTGTACAGCCAAAACAAACTTTGTTGCATTATTCCCATCACTGTAAAGATGCTTTGAAACAAGCTGTACTGTAAAAAGCACTATATGAATAACTGACTTCACTACAGGGACTAGCCTGAAATGGTCCTGTCCTTTATCCCAAGTTGACATTTAATGCAGGTTGAAACTACATTTATGCATTTGGCAGACGCTTTTATCCAAAGCGATTTACATTGCATTCAAGGTACACATTTGGTCAGTTCTTGCTTTCCCTGGGAATCGAACCCATGACCTTGGCGTTGCTAGCGCCACTCTACTGTTTGAGCTACAGGAAAGCTCAAATTAAACTAATTTAATTCCAGACTCAAGGCTGTACTTCCATGACTGAAAAAAAAAAAAAGCATTCAAATAGCATTACGAAAATGGCTAACAAGGACCTTAGAAGGACTAGGCATGCTTAAGTATCAATGTGCAGTTATGTTAGTCCAGCCAAAGTCACACAAAGACCCAAAGAGACAGATGTTAAACCCTTAATTTGAACAGGGGCCCAGGTTAGCAACTGGAGCTTGCCAAATAGTTACAATAAATGGCTTAGGCAGAAGCTTGGCTTGTTTAGTTCAAGTCAAGCACAACCTTGCTGAAGCAAAAAGGAAACACTTGCTCAGTGTAGCCTAGTATAAAAACAAAACAAACTGAGAACAGTCATGAAAGAATCAACTCGTCAAAAAAAAAAAAAATCAATACTAATGTTGACTTTCATGCAGTTTATTGAAGTACTAGATTCACAAGACCAGGGTAACTTCTCCACTAGACACCACAGTTTGCCCACCAGAGATGGTCTTGACATCAGCATCTCTTCCTGGAAAAGAAAATGGTAGAATCGTGAGGGACATTTAAAATCCAATTTCTCATGGTTCCTGAAGTCAGATTACAGCAAGCACTCACTTTTCCTTGTGCAGCTTTGCTCACAGGAGCCAGAAGAGGGATGGCACACCGCTGTACTACAGTGGATGAAGATCTAACAGAGGAAAAAGGGTTAAGCCACAGAAATCACTATAGAAAGACTAATATTAAGGGTTCAGGTAAGGATGCGGAGCATACGGTTTCCTGCAGAGGAGCCAGTGATGCTGGATCCACAAATGTGAACATTTTCACAACAAAGCGCTTGTAGTGGGTTGGGAACTGAAGACCAGAAGATCCAGCCACCGGAACCAATGTGGTCAGGTAACGGTCATCCTGGTAAGGGCATCTGAAAGGCAAAGAGGCAGTCAGAAACACCTTCCAGCACACTTGATGGATAAAGACTGGCCTTACTCACCCATCGACCAGAAGGTCCCACTGGGGTAGACTGAGTGGACTGGGGGTTGATGTCGCCCAGCAACGTCCCAGCATTAGGACAATGTTGGGGTCAGTCCTCTCCAAAACACGCACCTCAACATACACAGGCTCCCGCAGGACTTTTGTGACCGGATAATCAGCGTCACTGTAGTAGGACGTGTACGCCTCATCACCTGAGGATCACCAGCGTTTAACCAGAAACTGCTGCAACCTGGAGTTTTAGAAAATATGCATGCTTGGGACAGACACTTACCTTCTGCACAGCCTTTGGTGACACATTGACCATTTGCCAGTCTAAGCTCCACCCTGAGGGGTCCAGGAGCAGCTACTGGTGGAGGTGCAGGAACAGTGTTGACCTCCACAACCAGAGCTTCCACAGAAGTAGCAGAGTACCTACACTGGAAGAGAAGCCTGGACAACAAAGTGAGCTTGTAGCATTTATTAAGGATTAACATTTATGCTAAAGCATAAAAATCACCTACTCAAAATGGCTGTCCCTTGTGATGGAACCAACCGGTCCGACACCCACTTCATACGAGGAGGTCATTCTGTTTTCATACACCACATATCCACTGTCCTCCTGCAAATAGTAACTGTTGGCATCCAGTCCATTCTAAGCCATGCAGAACAGAACCACAAGCATCTACTCACCATCATGCTCGTGCCACATGCAGTGACAGGGAACTGGTATATAGCAAAGGAAGGTGTGGATCCCACAGGACTGCAAGGTGGGTCGCTTCCACCCAGGAGATGGACTGAATCCAGGCTCAATCGAGGCAGAGTAACATCTCTAGCCACCACTACCACAAACTGACCATCTCTTATACACTGGACAGTCACTGGAACAAGGTACAAGAGCAGGTTATTGCGGAGGAGCAGTTTAACATGAACCCCTTTATATTGACTCACTCTTACCTGCCCTCCCATAGTAACACTGCTGTCCGTTAAAGCAGCAGTTGAAAGCTCCACACTCAGCACCACTGATACCAGGTGGGCCACATTGGATCTGCTCGTAATCAGCTACAACACACTTGTCAAGGGGCTCTGCCTGCGCCACTGGCTGCTTAGGCTGAACCTGCTGAGGAAACTGTTGACTAGCTTGCGGTTGAACCTGCTGACTAGCTTGCTGTTGAACCCACTGAGAAAACGGTTGACTAGCTTGCGGTTGAGCCTGCTGAGGAAACTGCTGACTAGCTTGCCGTTGAACCTGCTGAGGAAACTGCTGACTAGCTTGCCGTTGAACCTGCTGAGGAAACTGCTGACTAGCTTGCCGTTGAACCTGCTGAGGAAACTGCTGACTAGCTTGCCGTTGAACCTGCTGAGGAAACTGCTGACTAGCTTGTTGAACCTGCTGAGGAAACTGCTGACTAGCTTGTTGAACCTGCTGAGGAACCTGCTGACTAGCTTGCTGTTGAACCTGCTGAGGAAAATGTTGACTAGCTTGCTGTTGAACCTGCTGAGGAAACTGTTGACTAGCTTGTTGAACCTGCTGAGGAAACTGTTGGCTAGCTTGTTGAACCCGCTGAGGAAACTGTTGACTAGCTTGCCGTTGAACCTGCTGAGGAAACTGCTGACTAGCCTGCCGTTGAACCTGCTGAGGAAACTGCTGACTAGCTTGTTGTTGAACCCGCTGGTCAGTTTGCTGTAACATCAGAGTTTGAGGATTCTGGGGCAGATTACTCCACTGTGGAACAGCATGACAGAAAGCACAAAACCACACACAAAGTGCCAGAGCTTGCACAGCACACCAACTTTCTGCCATTGTTCAACAGCTAGTCACAGTGTTGAGATGCTGCCCTTTGGTCTTTTTGTACTCTACAGATTTTGGCTGATTAACGATAATCCATCCCTCTTCATTAACAGTCATGATTCTCCAGACTTGTGGAGTTTATGCAACTGGGTGATTCCATTGGTTCCCTTGTTTTTCCACCCTTTTTGAACATACATATACTAGTACTATTTCTGCTATTCAGAATTCAGCCTTTGTTTCATACTAATGTAAAGTCCAATTCGGTTCAAAGGACTGATTCACCGGTTCCTTGCGTCATCACGCAATGATGTCAACACATTTCTTTTCTAACAACTTAGTGTCATGTTATATCAATGAAGCATTCAAATAATTAATTTGACAACACACATTTTGCTGATTATTGCCTTTCATTCAATTAAGTTAATGGTGTTTGTGGTCACAGTTTAATTTGCGGATCCTGACTAATATTGAGTAGCATAAGATTCCTAAAAGTTTCCCACCTACAGCACACATTACAGGCATTGACACACAAACGCGGATATGTTCTGCATATCTAAAGTATATAGAAAGACTAAACCAATCTTTAAAACATCCACAATAAACTATGGTAACATTTATTTACATCTCTCAACAAAAAGGTTTTTGCAGGTTTTAATAAAATGTTATTTAATAACAGTAATCATAATAAGCATATTTCCAGTATGTCAAGTCAAGTCAAGTCAACTTTATTTATATAGCGCTTTTTACAATGCAGATTGTTTCAAAGCAGTTTCACAGTGTTAAACAGGAAAATAATGAACAGAATTTGATTCGGATGTACAGCCGCTCTGGAGAAAACGGTGATGTCATCAGCTCATTTCAATTATCATATATATTCAAGTAATGTAGTTGATATAATTTAGTTTAGTAATTACATTTATTTGGATATTTATTTGAAAATTTAGTGTCCCCAACTGAGCAAGCCAGAGGCGACAGTGGCAAGGAACCAAAACTCCATCAGGTGTCCTAATGGAGAAAAATAAACCTTGGGAGAAACCAGGCTCAGTCGGGGTGCCAGTTCTCCTCTGGCCAATTAACAAACAGTGTATGTTTATTATTTTGGCAGCCTTATAGGTCAGAAGTAATATTAGATCGGATTATTCGAAAGATCGGAGGCATCACGCCGGGTTTATTGAGGATGGCGTGTCGATTAAACAATTATTAAATAGGAATATTCGAAATATCGGAGTCATCGCGCCGAAAACGGATCCATTGAGGATGCCATGTCGATGAGCAATTTCAGAGGGTAGACTAATTGACACGGTCTCTGCAGACACTTCAGGGATGCGTTGGTAATGTCTGGGCGCTGGTCCACCATCTGATCTGGATACGGCCCGGATCCGGCTGACTGCAGTAAACCTCGGGATAAACAGAGAGACTAACATTAGCGTAGATGCCATTCTTCTTATGATGTAACGAGTACATCAGGTGTTATGGGAAGCGTTCCCGGTTCCGGCTGACCTAGTTAATGCAGCCTAATATGTGGTACATGTGGTAGCTGAACGGTACAGATTTCGCCAGCGAGGACAACGGCATGGTGAAACTACGGATCAATATGTTGCGGCGCTAAAGGAGCTTGCGGCTACATGCGAATTCCGAGCCATGGAGGAGGAAATGATCCGGGACCAACTTGTTGAAAAAAACAATTCAAACCGGATACGGGAACGTTTACTCCTAGAAGTGGATTTTACTTTGAGAAAAGCTGTCACAATTGTCACAAATTATTCAGCAGTCACGTCATCAGCCCAACAGACCTGGCCGCGAAATGGGGAAAAATGCACAGACATTACCAGGAGCGACGGCGATGCACTCACCTACATCCCAAGGGAAAACGTGTTACAGATGTGGTTCAAAACAGAATACTGCCAACTTTCAAGACGCTATCTGTAATGCATGTAAGAAAAGAGGACATTTCGCTAAAGTGTGCCGTGGACACAAAAACGTAAGTGAGATTTAAATTCCTGATGTGACTGTGCTTATGATAGAAAGCCCTTATCGTGACTCAGGCAAGATAATGTGTACTGTTCAAATTAGCGCATGTGGAACAACACAGAACGTGGAGTTAATGCTGGATACGGGCTCAGCAGTATCAATTATTCCAATGTCAGTGTGTACTCAGTATTTTCCTAATGCTACCCTTGTCAAAGTGAACTTAGTGAGCTATGGTGGACACGCCATATATAGTACGAAGCCCGAGAAACTGGGTTGCGCACAAGGATTTACACACCTAGTCAAAGTTTGTGCCGACGTGAAACCAATACAGCAGAAACTGCGCCGCCCTCCATTTGCAATTTGCGACGCTGTGTCACAGGAATTAAAGCGACTTATTCAGCAGGATGTGATTGAACTTATTGAATCATCAGAATGGGTCTCACCAATTGTAGTCACAAAAAAAAAAAAGATGGAAACATACAACTTAGTGTGGACTTGCGAGAACCAAATGAGGCCATAGTGGTGGACAGTTTTCCACTTCCCCACATGGAAGAAATGTTCGCAGAACTGAGGGGATCAACTGTCTTTTCAATGCTAGATCTTCAAAGCGCCTTGCATTATTTGCATTATTTTCCTGTCTAACACTGTGAAGCTGCTTTGAAACAATCTGCATTGTAAAAAGCGCTATATAAATAAAGTTGACTTGACTTGACATCAGACAGACAGAGCTGTCGTTCTTGAGACACACAATCTCGGGCTGAAGGACTTCAGCCGGATGCTTCTCATGTCCATGCAGTCCATACAAGCTCCACCACCAACTGATACCACCAGCTTACGCTCTTTCCTTGGGCTCACATCGTGGTATTCAAAATTCATACCCGATTAGTCCGCAGTGGTCGAGCCCCTTAGAGTGTTGAATCGCGGATCTGCTTCATTCACCTGGACGCCTGAGGCACAGAAAAGTTGAGCGGGTGAAATACCTTATAATTAATAGCCCTGCACTGACACTTTTCGACCCTGAGCTACACACTATCGTTACAACTGATGCTTCTAATTATGGTCTGGGCGCCGTTCTCACCCAAATGCACCCAGACAGGTCTGAAAAGACTGTTGCTTTTACATCACGCACCCTCACACAGGCAGAGCGCAAGTACTCCACAATTGAGAACGAAGCATTAGGCTGTGTGTGGGCAACAGAGAAATGGAGAACTTATCTGTCGGGGCGACGTTTTACATTACGTACAGACCACTCACAACACTGCTCACTTCGAAGGGACAAGGGCGAGCAGGACTTAGGATTGCTCGGTGGACAGCTAGGTTGATGGCCTTTGACAAAGCTCCAGCAGACTGTCGTTTTGCTGTAACTTTAGTGGACTGCTTTAGTAAGTGGCCAGAGATTGCTTTCATGCCTCAGGTAACCTCTTGGTTATTCAATTTCTTTCGACTGTGTTCAGCCGTGAAGGTAACCCGAAGGAGCTGATCTCAGACCACGGCTCTCAATTCATGTCATGTAAGTTTGAGGTGTTTCTCCAAAACCGAGGAATTATGCATCAAACTTTATCTGTGTATTATCCTCGTGCCAATGGAGAGGTCGAACGTTTTAACCGTACTTTGAAGCACGCGTTGCTAACTGCTTCCCTGGAAGGCAAAGAATGGAAAGAATTCACAAGGGAATTATTACAAGCATACCGTGCTACACATCATTCGACTACTCAGCGTTCACCCGCCGAATTGTTACGATGCGCACTAAACTTCACATTTCCGGATTACAGAAACAATAGGTTACTGTCGTAACCCCGATTCTCTGAAACATCGAGTGGAGAGATCCACCTATGGGAAGGGCATCCGTACCTGACCTCTGCAGAAGCATCCAATTGCACCAAGTCTGACAAGACAGGCAGGAGCGTGCAGCCAATGCCCAGTAAGGCCCCACCCCTTACCTGCCGGCATATATAGCCTGCATGCGCTACTGTACATCAGTAAGTATATTCGCTTCTTGTGCGGCAAGCGGGGCAAAGGTGGTGGATCTCTCCACTCGATGTTTCAGAGAACCGGGGTTACGACAGTAACCTATTGTTCTCTTTCATCATCTCGTGTTCGAGATCCACCTATGGGAGAGACATGGACAGCTCCCCGATTGCCCAATACACTCACAGTGAGGTCCTGTTAGCCAGAAAAAGCTGGTCACCCCAAGGGGCGGTGCTTGACACGTCTCATAATCATGAACCCGCCACACCGACACACACACGCAACTGCGGTGTAAAAGCAGGGCATGAAACGTGTGTGGCACACACAAAAGACGGCAGGGTTAGGAAGACCCCACCCCCAAAACCGAATGTGCTACCGAGGTTCTGGTGACATCCAGCCTGTAGTAACGCACAAACGTATGAGGAGAAGCCCAACTGGCAGCAGAGCAGATATCCTACAGTGATACTCCCCTGAACAGAGCCCAAGAGGCGGCTAACCCTCTCGTGGAATGAGCTCTGATGTCCCCTGGGGGTTGCACTCCCTTGGATTCGTAAGCCAAAATTATTGCGTCCACAAGCCAGCGTGAGAGGCGTTGCTTAGAAAGGGGATCCCCTTTGTGGGGAGGAGCCCATGAAACAAAGAGTTGGTCACTCTTCCGGAGCGCACTGGTCCTAGCCAAATACGTCTGTAACGCACGGACCGGACACAGGGCATTTAACCTTTGATCATCTGTGGAGGAAAAGGGCGGAGAGTGAAAAGCGGACAGCTCCAACACCTCTGATGTGAACGCAGGGAAACATTTCGGCATGAAGGCTGGATTAGGCTTAAGGAAAACCTTATCTTCACCCAGAG
The DNA here is from genome assembly GCA_039654625.1 of Rhinogobio ventralis. Classification (NCBI taxonomy): domain Eukaryota; kingdom Metazoa; phylum Chordata; class Actinopteri; order Cypriniformes; family Gobionidae; genus Rhinogobio; species Rhinogobio ventralis. Next base: position 38,488,818 of record CM077210.1, on the reverse strand, counting down.
AGAATTTAGTGCACGAGGGATGGACATAGAGTGCATGTAATTCACTGACACGTTTGGCTGACACCAAAGCCAAGAGCAAGGCTGTCTTGAAGGACAGCAACTTTAGGGAAATATTCCCCAGAGGCTCAAAAGGGAATTGAGACAGAGCTTCCAGCACCATGGAGAGGTCCCATTCAGGGATTGTTCTCCTAATGACTGGCAACGAGCGACGGGCACCCTTCATAAATCTGCGGATTAGGGGATGCTGCCCAACCGTTGAGCCTTCAAAACCCACATGACAAGCAAAGATAGCTGCCAGATAGACCTTAATAGTGGAAAAAGACCTGCCCTTATACATAAGGTCTTGGAGGACACACAAAATATCAGAAACTGAGCACTGATATGAAGTGAGACCCCGCCCATCACACCACTCATCGAACACTCGCCACTTACAGCCATATAAGGACCGTGTAGAAACAGCCCTGGCATTCTGTATAGTAGCCCCAACGCGCTTAGGTTCGTCCTCTCACGGGCCAGGCCCAGAGAGCTACCCTGTCCGGGTGTGGGTGATAAATCTCCCCGTTTACTTGAGACAATAGGTCTGTGCGGAGGGGGAGGCCCCATGGCTGAGCATGTAACAGAGGGATTATCTCCGCCAGCCATGGTGCTTTGGGCCACCTGGGTGCTATCAGAATGAGAGACAGGCCCTTCTCTCTCACCCTGGCCAGTGTGGGAATTATCAGGCACAGGGGAGGAAAGGCATACAGCAGCACTCTAGCCAGTGCATCCACCCCAAGGGGCGTGTCCAAGTCCTTTAGCGAGAAGAACATAGGACAATGGCTGTTTTCGCACGAGGCGAATAGATCTACGGACGCCTGTCCGAATCTCATCCATATCATGCCCACTATCTGAGGGTGGAGGCGGCAATCTCCGAAGAGCAGGTTCCCCCTCGATAGAAGATCCGCGCCTCTGTTCAGAAAGCCCGGAACATGAGTCGCGCGTAACGACAGGAAAAGTCGCCTGCTCCATACCAAAAGCTTGTAAGCTAGAGCATGAAGTTTCGACGAGCGCACGCCGCCTTGACAGTTGATATATGCCACTGCCGTGGTATTGTCGCAAATGGTCAGAAGCTCTAAATAATTTATGTTCTCTGAACGTAGTTTGCTCGGCCACAAATCGTTCACAGTTCTGCCCTCTTGGGTGGCATCCCAGCCTGTTAAGGACGCATCCGTCGTCACAACTTTTCGCAACACAACCGTCCTCAGAGGGGTACCCTGTGCGTAAAAGTCCACGCACTTCCAGTGGCGCAGAGCTGCGGCACAGGTGCGCGTCACTGTTACAGAGCGGCAAAAATCGTGTAACAGGCTGAAATGTAGTGACAAAACCCATTTCATGAACGCCCTCATCCTCAGGAGACCTAGTGGCAAAACCTGGATAGATGAAGCCATAAGACCCTGTAGCCTGAGGCATGTGCGATATTGCACCCTCGCCCCCTCTCTGAACTGCGACAGACAGTTCATCAGAGAGAGAACGCGCTCTTGAGAAAGGCGCGCCCGCATGGAGACTGAGTTCAGCTCCAGACCCAAGATCATCACATTCTGGCAGGGTGTAAAATTGCTTTTGTTCACATTCATCCTGAAGCCCAGAGATGTGATGTGCGCGAGCACACGGCAGGTGTCCTGCAACACCTTTTCCTTTGAATCGGCTATGATCAGCCAATCGTCTATGTATGTCAAAATCCGTAGACCTGACATTCTCAGGGGAGTTAAGCCCGCTTCCACACACAGAGAATACGTAACATATGCCTTGATAGGCGAAACGAAGACACTTCCTGTGTGGTGGATAAATGCTTATGTGGAAAAAAGCATCTTTCGACCGATGTGAACCAGTCGTTCTATTCATTTGATTCTTTTGATTTAATGTGTTTTTTGTGTGTTTTGATTTTTGGAAAACACTGGAGCCGAGGCCTTTATTAGCTGAGTGAGGGGAACACCGTATGTGCTGTGTGGTGACACTGCTTTTGCACTTTTCCTCACAACAGTCCCCCTGAACGGGGGAAACACACATCGTCCACTAAACACTGGGCTGAGCAGCCACGGGAGGGGGGCACCCTTCAGAAGAGACCCTCCGTCTTTTGGACAGGGGCAGGAAGAGAGTCCAAAGAGCCTGTCACTCGAGAACGTGGACCCGAAGCCCCCATCGGCCAAACATTAGGCAGGCCGCTTGCGTTTAGAGTCAGTGGGGGTAGAGATCGGGGGTTTCCCCGGAACGGCAGGAGTAGGTTTCCCCCAGAGCTTAGCAGAGGGTGGGTTGCTCTGCCGTGGCAGGGGCTTGTTGCGGGGCCTTTCCTTGCTCTGATGAAAATTACGTCCCTGGGCTGGGGGGGTTAGGCAAACGCGCAGGGGGCGCCTGGCGTGGGGCCGCCTTCCTAGGAAGACACAACTTGAAGGCCTCGTCCTCCTTGTCGTCGCATCGTTGTTGCATCAGTGCTATGGCGAGGCCAAAGAGAGCCCGGCCGGGCTCTACCGGGGCACCTGCGATGCGTCTTTTCTCACTATCTGGGAGGCCCGACAGATTGAGCCAGAGTGCGCGCTCACCTACCATGGAAAGTGCCATGGAGCGCCCGCAGGTTTGGGCGGCCTGACGAGCGTTATGGAGAACGAGGTCGTTAACCGTGATGATCTCCTTCCATAATGCAGGAGAGGGAGATCCCTTGTCCAACTGTTGGCCCAGGTCGTCCAGAATTTCCGCCTGGTAAGTGGAGAGGAGGGAGGAGACGTTAAGGGTCCTAACAGCCAAGGCCAAGGATTTATAAGCGGCCTGGTGCACCAAGGCAGAAAAACGGTCCATCTTGTTAGGAAGGACTGGCTTAGGGGGGGCGAGCAGCCCTCCCTGGACTGGGTTGAGGTGCCTGGCGAATGAGGGATCAATAGCAGGCGGTTCGCCCATGCCGAGAGCCGCCATATCCTTAACCTCCAGACCGTGTTTAAAGTCGAGCGGGTCGCTCCAGTAGTGCCTCATGTGCTTAGCACACGCTGGAAGAACGGGAAAGAGTTGTTTCCTCGGGCCGGGGGGAGCTCCCATCGCTTTCCCATCATAAATATCCCTTTCCTGGTCGGTGGCGCTCTGTGGGGCCGGCCACTCAATGTTGAGACGAGCAGCTGCTCGCTCACACTCATCCAGGAGGATGGATTGAGGCAAGGCCGCAGGTGGCACTAGCCTGGTCTACGAGCAGGGGGTTGCCTGCGAAGATGTCCCCTTCAGGGAACTCAGGATTGGGCTGGTCAGCCCAAACAAGAGAAGTCGCGCCCTGGGAGATCCCCAAGCGCACTGTCGTCACCGTGTCCCACGTCCGAGTCCGAAAAGTCGAGCTCGCCGCACTGGGTAGCAGCAACTTTAAGGCGGCGCCGCAGGAGTTTCTTAGGCAGCACCAGGCAGTGACTGCAGTTCTCCTGATTTTCCAAGGCCTCTTCCACGTGCTTAAGGCCCAAGCAAACCACACAGAATGGGTGAAGGTCCTTAACGGCGATAAGAGCGCCACACGCGGCCGGGCAGGCCCGTGATAAGCAATTGCCGGAAGAAGCAGGGATAGAGAGCGACATACCGGCGAAAAACTCAGAAAAATCCGTGGCGGGCAGCTGTGGAACAGTAAAGACGAGCGAGAGCACGGGTGGCTCCGAGAGCAGACACAGAGAAACTGGCAGAATAAAAACTGTCACGCCTGGCAGAGGCTGATCTGAAGATATGTCCTCCTGCAGACAATAAGTGAGCAGCGCAAATCCGACCGAGCTGCGTCCGTGCAGAGATCGCGAGAAGCGAATGTCAGCTGATGTACAGTAGCGCATGCAGGCTATATATGCCCGCAGGTAAGGGGTGGGGCCTTACCGGGCATTGGCTGCGTGCTCCAAGTCTTGTCAGACTTGGTGCAATTGGATGTTTCTGCAGAGGTCAGGTACGGATGCCCTTCCCATACGTGGATCTCGAACACGAGATGATGAAAGAGAACTGCAGCGTCTTCAGCAACTATGTGCGCAGAAAATTGTGGATCGAGTGAAACACATGCAGAAGAGCTTAAAAACATACACTGATCGCAAGCGTGGGGTGACGGAAGTGTCATTCAAACAAGGATCTTTTGTTCAGATGAACCAGGTATCCTTCCTAAGCTCCAATCTGCAGTTTTTTCAAACCATTGAAAGTACTGCAAAAGACTGGCCCTTACACTTATAAACTGTCTGATGGGCGTACTTGGAACGCATCTCACACCTTTCTCTTATGGGAAGGAGTAGAGTTAGACGAGCACCAGTATGGGCTCTGGACTATGTTATGAACTAAAGGCGGTTCATTGATTCCATGTGAATAGTATTTTACATGGGGGAGTGATAAGGTACAAATACATATAGAGCAAGGTGATGTTCTGTAATGCATGTTGTGCATTTGTGGAATTCAAAGGAAAATGTAAAGCTCATGTTTGAAATGTTGGTACTGTTATGCATTTCCATTGTAAAAAAAAAAATATATATATATATAAATATAATTTGGTCATTGTACAGAACATAAGTAAATACCAAGTACAAAAGTTAAAAGAGCGAGCTGTGGTTTCACCACTTCTCCTGTGGGTGGCACTATTAGATCTAAAGGTACAGGAGTGTGCCAGGAGGTGAGGATGAGTGAGTCGGAGTAAAAAGCATGTTCATAAGTTATCTCTGTGTTGTATGCATCTTTCCAAATACATAACTGATATTAAAAAAAAAAAAAATTGGATGACTAGTAATTTCCTACTACTTAATTCTGAAAAAACTGTGTTTCTAATTAGACAAAAAAAAAAAAAAAATTCTCTGCACGTAGTAACCTAGAATACGGTCTAATCCTTGATAGATGTTCTGTCAAGTCTTCGTTAGGAACCTGGGTGTGCTCTTTGATACCAATCTTTCATTTGAAAGCCACGTTTCTAACATCTGTAAAACTGCATTCTCATCTTACAAATATCTAAATTACAATATGCTCTCAATGCTGAACAGTTAGTTCATGCGTTCATGACCAAGGCTAGATTATTGTAATGCTCTACTGGGTGGTTGCCCCACTCGCTTAAATAAACTGCAGCTGGTACAAAACGCAGCACCTCGAGTTCTTACTAGAACCAGGAAGTATGACCATATTAGCCCGTTTCTGTCAACACTGCACTGGCTCCCTATTAAACATCGTATACATTTAAAAATCTTGCTAATTACTTACAAAGCACTAAATGGTTTAGCTCCCCAGTACTTGAGCGAGCTCTTAACGAATTATACTCCATCACGTCTATTGCGGTCTCAACTCTGGCCAGTTGATACCTAGAATATCAAAATCAACTGCAGGTGGTCGATCCTTTTCCTATTTAGCACCTAAACTCTGGAACAGCCTTCCTAGCATTATTCAGGAAGCAGACACTCTGTCAGTTTCAATCTAGACTAAAAACATCTCTTTAACCTGGCATACACTGAATAATTTCTATTATTCAAATCAGTTAAATGATTGTTAGGCTGAATTAACTAGGTCTGCCAGAACCACTTCCCATAACACCTGATGTACTTGTTATAGAATGACATCTACACTAATATTAGTTTGTTTATCCCGAGGTTACCGTAGTCAGCGGGATCCGGGCAGTATCCAGATCAGATGGTGGACCTGTGCCTAGACACAACACATCTCTAGTGTCTGAAGAGATAGGGTCAACTAGACTCTGGAAGATGACACTTCTGGATCTGCTGTACAGCCAAAACAAACTTTGTTGCATTTCCATCACTGTAAAGATGCTTTGAAACAAGCTGTACTGTAAAAAGCACTATATGAATAACTGACTTCACTACAGGGACTAGCCTGAAATGGTCCTGTCCTTTATCCCAAGTTGACATTTAATGCAGATTGAAACTAATTTAATTCCAGACTCAAGGCTGTACTTCATGACTGAAAAAAAGCCTTCAAATAGCATTACAAAAATGCCTAACAAGGACCTTAGAGGGACTAGGCATGCTTGAGTATCAATGTGCAGGTATGTTAGTCCAGTCAAAGTCACACAAAGATCCAGAGACAGAAGTTAAACCCTTAATTTGAAAAGGGGCCCAGGTTAGCAACTAGAGCTTGCCAAATAGTTACATTAAATGGCTTAGGCAGAAGCTTGGCTTGTTTAGTTCAAGTCAAGAACAACCTTGATGAAGCAAAAAGAAAACTCTTGCTAGCATTTGAGAAAAAAAAAACGTCATCAACTCCAGTCAGAAATCAAAACTAATGTTGAGTTTCATGCAGTTTATTGAAGTACTACATTCACATTACCAGGGTAACTTCTCCACTAGACACCACAGTTTGTCCACCAGAGATGGTCTTGACATCAGCATCTCTTCCTGAAAAAGGTAGAATCGTGAGGGTTATTTAAAAACCAATTTCTCATGGTTCCTGAAGTCAGTTTACAGCAAGCACTCACTTTTCCTAGTGCAGCTTTGCTCACAGGAGCCAGAAGAGGGATGGCACACCGCTGTACTACAGTGGATGAAGATCTAACAGAGACAAAAGGGTTAAGCCACAGAAATCACTATAGAAAGACTAAATTAAGGGTTTAAGTAAGGATGCGGAGCATACGGTTTCCTGCAGAGGAGCCTGTGATGCTGGATCCACAAATGTGAACATCTTCACAACAAAGCGCTTGTAGTGGGTTGGGAACTGAAGACCAGAAGATCCAGCCACCGGAACCAATGTGGTCAGGTAACGGTCATCCTGGTAAGGGCATCTGAAAGGCAAAGAGGCAGTCAGAAACACCTTCTAGCACACTAGATGGATAAAGACTGGCCTTACTCACCCATCGACCAGAAGGTCCCACTGGGGTAGACTGAGTGGACTGGGGGTTGATGTCGCCCAGCAACGTCCCAGCATTAGGACAATGTTGGGGTCAGTCCTCTCCAAAACATGCACCTCAACATACACAGGCTCCCGTAGGACTTTTGTGACCGGATAATCAGCACCACTGTAGTAAGATGTGTACGCCTCGTCCCCTGAGGAAAAAAAACACTAGTGGTTAACCAGAAACTGCTGCAACCTGGAGTTTTAGAAAATATGCACACTTGAGACAAACACTTACCTTCTGCACAGCCTTTGGTGACACATTGACCATTTGCCAGTCTAAGCTCCACCCTGAGGGGTCCAGGAGCAGCTACTGGTGGAGGTGCAGGAACAGTGTTGACCTCCACAACCAGAGCTTCCACAGAAGTAGCAGAGTACCTACACTGGAAGAGAAGCCTGGACAACAAACAGTGAGCTTGTAGCATTTGTCAAGGATTAACATTTATGCTAAAGCATAACAATCACCTACTCAAAATGGCTGTCCCTTGTGATGGAAGCAAGTGGTCCGACACCCACTTCATACGAGGAGGTCATTCTGTTTTCATACACCACATATCCACTGTCCTCCTGCAAATAGTAACTGTTGGCATCCAGTCCATTCTAAGCCATGCAGAACCACAAGCATCTACTCACCATCATACTCGTGCCACATGCAGTGACAGGGAACTGGTATATAGCAAAGGAAGGTGTGGATCCCACAGGACTGCAAGGTGGGTCATTTCCACCCAGGAGATGGACTGAATCCAGGCTCAGTCGAGGCAGAGTAACATCTCTAGCCACCACTACCACAAACTGACCATCTCTTATACACTGGACAGTCACTGGAACAAGGTACAAGAGCAGGTTATTGCGGAGGAGCAGTTTAACATGAACCCCTTTACATTGACTCACTCTTACCTGCCCTCCCATAGTAACACTGCTGTCCATTAAAGCAGCAGTTGAGAGCTCCACACTCAGCACCACTGATACCAAGTGGGCCACATTGGATCTGCTCATAATCAGCTACAACACATTTGTCATGAGGCTCTGCCTGTGCCACTGGCTGCTTAGGCTGAAACTGCTGAGGAAACTGTTGACTAGCTTGCTGTTGAACCTGCCGACTAGCTTGCGGTTGAAACTGCTGAGGAAACTGCTGACTAGCTTGCTGTTGAACCTGCCGACTAGCTTGCGGTTGAACCTGCTGAGGAAACTGCTGACTAGCTTGCCGTTGAACCTGCTGACTAGCTTGTTGAACCTGCTGAGGAAACTGCTGACTAGCTTGCCATTGAACCTGCTGAGGAAACTGCTGACTAGCTTGCCGTTGAACCTGCGGAGGAAACTGCTGACTAGCTTGCCGTTGAACCTGCGGAGGAAACTGCTGACTAGCTTGCCGTTGAACCTGCGGAGGAAACTGCTGACTAGCTTGCCGTTGAACCTGCGGAGGAAACTGCTGACTAGCTTGCCGTTGAACCTGCTGAGGAAACTGCTGACTAGCTTGTTGAACCTGCTGAGGAAACTGCTGACTAGCTTGTTGAACCTGCTGAGGAAACTGCTGACTAGCTTGCCGTTGAACCTGCTGAGGAAACTGCTGACTAGCTTGTTGAACCTGCTGAGGAAACTGCTGACTAGCTTGTTGAACCTGCTGAGGAAACTGCTGACTAGCTTGTTGAACCTGCTGAGGAAACTGCTGACTAGCTTGCCGTTGAACCTGCTGAGGAAACTGCTGACTAGCTTGTTGAACCTGCTGAGGAAACTGCTGACTAGCTTGTTGAACCTGCTGAGGAAACTGCGGACTAGCTTGCTGTTGAACCTGCTGAGGAAACTGCTGACTAGCTTGCCATTGAACCTGCTGAGGAAACTGCTGACTAGCTTGTTGAACCCGCTGGTCAGTTTGCTGTAATATCAGAGTTTGAGGACTCTGGGGCAGATTACTCCACTGTGGAACAGCATGACAGAAAGCAAAAAACCACACACAAAGTGCCAGAGATTGCACAACACACCAACTTCCTGCCATTGTTCAACAGCTAGTCACACTGATGAGATGCTGCCCTTTGGTCTTTTTGTACTCTACAGACTTTGGCTGATTAAGGATAATCCCTCCCTCTTCATTAACAGTCATGATTCTCCAGACTTGCCCAAATGGGAGCTTACACTACCAGAAGAATCTTATTGGTTCTCAAAACTATATGCATGTGATGTTTCTTGATTCCAATTGATCAGGGCCCGTATTTATCAAGCCTCTGAGAATTACTCACAGGAACACTGCTAAGAATTGACTTAAGAGTAAAAAAATTCTTGGCTCAAAGCTGCGCTTAAAAGTTAGTTATCAAGCATCTCAGTCATACTTTAAGTGAAGTGTAGGACTAAATCTTAAGTGTCAGTCTTAGAGATGATTCACGACACTTTGCTGTGCCACAAACGGGATTTTGGATGACGATATAGGCATGGACCAATCACTGAACAGATTTCCATATTTAAGAATATTCTCAGATAAATTCACATTGAATGGTGAAATTCCTAAGAGGAGTTTACATTCATCACACATTTGACAATAAAGAATTTTCAAGAGAATACATTATGATATAAACATTGGAAATGAAAGATTAACACGTTGTCTTACAAATTATAAATTTTTAACCGGTGTACTATTAACTGACCTGCCTATATATAGGCTAGATTTTTTATGATATAATCCAAAAGAAAGCCGAATTGGCGGGAGGAAGAAGCGCTACTGCTTGTTGAATTAGTCGAACAGTGGAAACATGTTATAAAAGGCAAGTTCAGCCCAACATTAACCAGCGCTGAAAAAGATGATGCCTGCTCTGTCCAAACGATACCGTTTGATTAACTGCTCATCGTCAAACATTTCAAAAACTTTCTCCCTCTCCTGAAAGATTTGCGCACGTCTCTGTCTCCTCAGTGCCATCACAAGCCCCTACTGGCAACTCCTAACCACTTGAGAGACCTCTCGAGCTGTCTTAAATAACTGGGAGAGTAAGAGTGATTCTTAGCTTTAAGAAATTTGATAACTTGCTTTTATACTTAAGTTTGAAAGTAGGAGTAAGTTTCATGAATTCTCAGCACTTAAGACTAAAATAGCACTTTGAGAAGCTTGATAAATACGGGCCCAGGGTTGGTGGTACTCCAGGACAGGTTTGAGAACCAGTGGGGTAGATGTTTGGTGCATTCCGCTTTGCTTGTAGACTTGCTGAAATAGTAACTAGCATTACCACTTTTACAATATCTTTATATGGCAGAAATAGTAAGAGTAGTATGTAGTTCTAAATTTAGCAACACACTCAAAAACGTCCCTAAGCACTTCCCCTCGGGGTAATGCCTGTCGCCAGTTTGAAGTGTTCCACAAGTGGACAAGGGAGGTTTATATGGACAGACGCTCAACTCCTTGATTATGACAGAGGGAAAGAGTCTACTCATATGTACTTATGACTTTCCAATTCAACCCATTGCAAGGGTTCCACCAGTAGTGGGCAATTATGCAATGTAAGCAATGATGTACATCTGAGTCAACGACACAGAGGGAAGTTAGTGAGGGAAGGGCATGAAAAAGGGAACTGAAATACAGCCTTTCATGTTTGTCCACTTGCCCTCAGCTTCTTATTCTTCAACATCAGGGGCCAGTGGCATAATCCTAGCCTCCATGTTAAGACTAGGTCTTAAGGTGACATATCATACTTTTTCGATTCAAATTAGACCAATCTACATTCTTATGTAACTGAATTTCTACAGTTAGGAAAAAATCAAGAAATTAGATGACCTACATTCTCTAAATTTTCCCCCCAAAATGTCTTTAGGAAAAATTTGTTACAAAGAGCAAGAGTTATGACTTCTGCATTCATGTGCTAATCAGAATTATTGTAAATACGAGGTTCCTAGTTAATTGCACATGAACGCCAGCTCACGCAATGAGCTCGTAATCACTTCAAAAGTTGGAAATAAGTTTCCGATAGCACGTGAAGACAGCAAAAGTCTGATGACACTAAATTGGACGTCATAGAAGACCCCATTTTGAAATGTTTTTCACAAACCTAGTACACAAACATTAAACATTTCTTTAAACCAGTTAAATAGGATTAAACTGGGATGCATTTATTTGACAGCATGGACACTGCAGTTAAGTTGCCTTCAACGGTCTATTTTTAATGGTGCAAAAACAAGCACAGACAAAGAAAGAAAAAAAAAAGCCTGTCCAAATCTACACAGGATTTCACATGTTTAGACTGGTTAATGTCACTTTGGCAACAGTTTATAAAGACCCCTGTCATGACTGAAGAGTAGGGTTAAAAGTGTCAAAAGAGGACAAGCTCACCATTTTAGACACCAAGTCTGGTCACAATTTGGGATTAAAGACAATTTAGGTTGATACTGATTTTATTGCAGATACAATGCTGTACTTTCATGACTTGGTGGGAAAAACAACAAAAGGGGCTTTCAAGTAGCGTCAAGTAACCAGAGGGACTCGGCATGCTTGAGTAGCAATACAGGCAGTTAACCCAGCCATAGAGTCAGATAGAAAGACTAACAGACAAGTTAAACAAACCCTAGTTTGATACCATTAAGAAAAGGGGCCTAGGTAAACTGGAGCATGGCAAATAGTTCAGGCTTGGGCTTCAAGTCAAGCACAACCTTGAAGCAAAAACTTTAGTAGTTAGTAGTGGCCCAATAAATCAAATTGAGAAGAGTCATGAAAGAGCCAACGGTGTTGAAATGAATACCAAAGAGACGCTTGAGTTTCAAGAAATTTATTAACACCACTAAATTCACATGACCAGAGTAACTTCTCCACTAGACACCACAGTTTGCCCACTAGAGACATCAGCATCTCTTCCTGGAAATAAAAATGGTAGAATCGTGAGGGGCATTTAAAAACCAATTTCTCATGGTTCCTGAAGTCAGTTTACAGCAAGCACTCACTTTTCCTAGTGCAGCTTTGCTCACAGGAGCCAGAAGAGGGATGGCACACCGCTGTACTACAGTGGATGAAGATCTAACAAAGGGAAAAGGGTTAAGCCACAGCCATCACTATAGAAAGACTGATATTAAGGGTTCAGGTAAGGATGCGGAGCATACGGTTTCCTGCAGAGGAGCCTGTGATGCTGGATCCACAAATGTGAACATCTTCACAACAAAGCGCTTGTAGTGGGTTGGGAACTGAAGACCAGAAGATCCAGCCACCGGAACCATTGTGGTCAGGTAACGGTCATCCTGGTAAGGGCATCTGAAAGGCAAAGAGGCAGTCAGAAACACCTTCCAGCACACTAGATGGATAAAGACTGGCCTTACTCACCCATCGACCAGAAGATCCCACTGGGGTAGACTGAGTGGACTGGGGGTTGATGTCGCCCAGCAACGTCCCAGCATTAGGACAATGTTGGGGTCAGTCCTCTCCAAAACACGCACCTCAACATACACAGGCTCCCGCAGGACTTTTGTGACCGGATAATCAGCATCACTGTAGTAGGAAGTGTATGCCTCGTCCCCTGAGGAAAAACACTGGTGGTTAACCAGAAACTGCTGCAACCTGGAGTTTTAGAAAATATGCATGCACACTTGAGACAGACACTTACCTTCTGCACAGCCTTTGGTGACACATTGACCATTTGCCAGTCTAAGCTCCACCCTGAGGGGTCCAGGAGCAGCTACTGGTGGAGGTGCAGGAACAGTGTTGACCTCCACAACCAGAGCTTCCACAGAAGTAGCAGAGTACCTACACTGGAAGAGAAGCCTGGACAACAAACAGTGAGCTTGTAGCATTTATCAGTGATTAACATTCATGCTAAAGCATAAAAACACCTACTCAAAATGGCTGTCCCTTGTGATGGAACCAACCGGTCCGACACCCACTTCATACGAGGAGGTCATTCTGTTTTCATACACCACATATCCACTGTCCTCCTGCAAATAGTAACTGTTGGCATCCAGTTCATTCTAAGCCATGCAGAACAGAACCACAAGCATCTACTCACCATCATGCTCGTGCCACATGCAGTGACAGGGAACTGGTATATAGCAAAGGAAGGTGTGGATCCCACAGGACTGCAAGTTGGGTCGTTTTCACCCAGGAGATGGACTGAGTCCAGGCTCAATCGAGGCAGAGTAACATCTCTAGCCACCACTACCACAAACTGACCATCTCTTATACACTGGACAGTCACTGGAACAAGGTACAAGAGCAGGTTATTTCGGAGGAGCAGTTTAACATGAACCCCTTTACATTGACTCACTCTTACCTGCCCTCCCATAGTAACACTGCTGTCCGTTAAAGCAGCAGTTGAGAGCTCCACACTCAGCACCACTGATACCAGGTGGGCCACATTGGATCTGCTCATAATCAGCTACAACACACTTGTCAAGGGGCTCTGCCTGCGCCACTGGCTGCTTAGGCTGAACCCGCTGAGGAAACTGCTGAGGAAACTGCGGACTAGCTTGAACCTGCTGAGGAAACTGCGGACTAGCTTGCTGTAGAACCCGCTGAGGAAACTGCTGACTAGCTTGCTGTAGAACCCGCTGAGGAAACTGCTGACTAGCTTGCTGTTGAACCTGCTGAGGAAACTGCTGACTAGCTTGCTGTTGAACCCGCTGAGGAAACTGCTGACTAGCTTGCTGTTGAACCTGCTGAGGAAACGGTTGACTAGCTTGCTGTTGAACCTGCTGAGGAAACGGTTGACTAGCTTGCTGTTGAACCCACTGGTCAGTCTGCTGTAACATCAGTGTTTGAGGATTCTGGGGCAGATTACTCCACTGTGGAACAGCATGACAGAAAGCACAAAACCACACACAAAGTGCCAGCAATAGCACAGCACACCAACTTTCTGCCATTGTTCAAAAGCTAGTCACACTGTTGAGATGCTGCCCTTTGGTCTTTTTGTACTCTACAGACTTTGGCTGATTAAGGATAATCCCTCCCTCTTCATTAACAGTCATGATTCTCCAGACTTGCCCAAATGGGAGTTTATACGCATGTGATGTTTCTTGGATAAAATTCCTAAAAGTTTCGCACACAGCCTACAGCACACATTTCAGACATGCATAAACGCGGATATTACATGTCTAAAGTAGCCTATATAGAAAGAATAAACCAGTCTTATGAACTTAACAACTTAAAATATAATCTGCATGCACAATAAACTACAGTAAAATGTATTTAAATCTCTCGACAGAAAGGTTTTTGCAGTTTTAAATCAAATGTTATTTAATAACAGTAGTCATAATAAGCATATTTCGAGTAGCCTACGTGCCTCAGACTTGCGTCGCCAACTCAATCATCAGAATCCTTGGTAATCCTCTGCAAACTTCGACATATCTTTGTATGGCAGAAATAGTAAGAGTAGTATGTAGTTCTAAATTTAGCAACACACTCACAAACCTCCCTAAGCACTTCCCCTCGGGGTAATGCCTGTCGCCAGTTTGAAGTGTTCCACAAGTGGACAAGGGAGGTTTATATGGACAGACCCTCAACTCCTTGATTATGACAGAGGGAAAGAGTCTACTCATATGTACTTATGACTTTCCAATTCAACCCATTGCAAGGGTTCCACCAGTAGTGGGCAATCATGCAATGTAAGCAATGATGTACATATGAGTCAACGACACAGAGGGAAGTTAGTGAGGGAAGGGCATGAAAAAATAAACTGAAACACAGCCTTTCATTTGTCCACTTGCCCTCAGCTTCTTATTCTTCAACATCAGGGGCCAGTTGCATAATCCTAGTCTCCATGTTAAGACTAGGTCTTAAGAACTAGTTTAACCTACTAGCATTTAGGAAAGAGGTGACCAATCATACTTTTCTGATTCAAATGAGACCAATCTACCTTCTTATGTAACTGAATTTCAACAGTTAGGAAAAACCATGACCAAGTCAAGTCAAGTCACTTTCAGGGCTTTTACAATATAAATAGTTTCAAAGCAGCTTTACAGCGATAATAGGAAATTAATGGAAGAGTGATTGTTTTGGCTGTATTTCAGATCTAGAAAAAAGTTATTGTCCAGCTAAAGTATGTTTTTGATTGATTAATTTCCGTTGTAAAAAATCATTAGTTATTTACTTTGGGGCCACTTACACGACACCATTTTCAAACAAAATAGAAAACTCTCAATGCGTTCCGGCCGCTCATCAGCATGGCAACAGCGCCCGGCGGCTAGAGAACGCAAACCTTGAAATTGTTTTGAAACGATACCGTTATCATCTTTGTATAAACTTCAAAAAACGTGAATCTGTGAGAACGGTGACGGCATGCACGTAAGCATTACGTGTTTAGTCTATAGGCAAGCGCATTTGAATACAGGTCCACAGGTGCGTAGACCTAGTTAATGCAGCCTAACAATCATTTAACTGATTTGAATAATATAAGTTGATAATGTTCTATGTGTATGCCATAGTAAAGAGATGTGTTTTTAGTCTAGATTTAAACTGACAGAGTGTGTCTGCTTCCCGAACAATGCTAGGAAGGCTGTTCCAGAGTTTAGGTGCTAAATAGGAAAAGGATCGACCGCCTGCAGTTGATTTTGATATTCTAGTTATTATCAACTGGCCAGAGTTTTGAGACCGCAATAGACGTGATGGAGTATAATGCGTTAAGAGCTCGCTCAAGCACTGGGGAGCTAAACCATTTAGTGCTTTGTAAGTAATTAGCAAGATTTTTAAGTTTATACGATGTTTAATAGGGAGCCGATGCAGTGTTGACAGAACCGGGCTAATATGGTCATACTTCCTGGTTCTAGTAAGAACTCAAGCTGCTGCATTTTGGACCAGCTGGAGTTTGTTTATTAAGTGAGCAGTGCAACCACCCAGTAGAGCATTACAATAATCTAGCCTTGAGGTCATGAACGCATGAACTAACTGTTCAGCAATTTGCATTGAGAGCATATGTCCTAATTTAGATATATTTTTAAGATGTAAGAGTGCGGTTTTACAGATGCTAGAAACGTGGGTTTTTAAATAAAAGATTTGGGAGGGATGGATAACATCTCTTTTTAACAGGACAGGTCTGCCCCAAAAGCTTTTCCAATTGTCTATGAACCCTATGTTATTTTGCAGACACCACTTAGACAACCAGCCATTGAGTGATGATAGTCTGCTAAGTATCTCATCACTCCTTCTAACGGGGAGGGGACCAGAGCAAATTATAGTGTCTGACATCGTACTTGCGAGTTCACACACCTGATCTCCGACTGGTGAAGTTGAACATCATTAGTGCCGACGTGTATAATAATCTTAGAGAATTTACGATTAGCATTAGCCAGCACTTTTAAATTTGCTTTGATGTCAGGCGCTCTGGCTCCCGGTAAACATGTGACTATGGTGGCTGGTGTCTCTATTTTTATGTTCCGTGTAATAGAATCGCCAATAACTAGGGCACTTTCAACAGGATTCTCAGTGGGTGCGTCACTGAGCGGGGAGAACCTGTTTGATGTTCTAATCGGAACGGAAGAGTGGTTTTTTGATCCGCGACTATGCCATCTCACCGTCACCCAGTTGCCCTACTGCACGGGCTCTACAGCCAGAACCGAACAATGTGCAGATTTCACTAAGCTAGTCGCATCCAAAGCAGTGTCTAAAGCTGTTACATTCTCACTACTCTCAGATAAAGTCTGGATGCGTGTCTCTAATTCTGAAGCCTGACTATCTCCCTGCATTTATCACGTGTGTAATCCTCACCGCTGACAGAGAAGGCTGTGCTAAACATGTGACAGGCAGTGCAAGTGACAATAACAGGAGATGATGACATGACTCACCGTGTTTGTTGACCAATCTAACTCATCACTGTTTATTGATGGACTCGTAAAGATGCGAGCGCACAAGAGAAAAAAGACAGCAAGCACTGGGCTAGGCTAACAGGCTAGCGACATGCTAACATGTTGTGCTAACGATAATGATTTAGATTAAAGATAATATCAGATTTATTGTGATGACTAAATTATATTGAGCAATATAAACAGCAAGGAAAGACAGAGAATAGAGATTAAAACAGGGTTTATACGGAACAAATCCACTGGCAGATAGGAAACCGCTGTGCATCCAGGGACGAGCATCATGAAGAAGAAATTAGATGACTAGCTTTTAAGGCTAGTCTAAGCAGTTTATGGATCTGGCCACAGACCTACGTTTTCCCCCAAAATGTCTCTAGGAATAATGAGTGATACAAAGAGCAATTAGAGTTAACATGACTAAGTCTTAAAGTTAATGATGTGACACTAAAATGGACAAATATCATAGAAGACCCCATTTTGAAATGTTTATTTCACAAACCTAATAAATACGGCAACATTTTCAACATATTCAGCTCTTTAAACCAGTTAAATATAATTAAAATGAGATGTATTTTCTCGACACTATGGACACTAAAGTCAATTTGCCTTCCATGTTCTGTCTTTAATGGTGCAATACATTTAAATAATAATAAAGTAGCTTTTTGTCCATAACTACTGATATGGTTCAGGCTGGATAAATGTCATGCTCTGGAAACAGTTTATAAAGAAGCAGAGGCCTTCTGCGATGTGACTGAACCCTAGTGGTTTTAGTTTCACCCACTATTAGAAATTAAGAAAAGCTGAACTAATATGACAGGCTTTAGACCAGGGGTTCTCAACTCTGGCCCTCGAGTTCCTGCAGATTTTAGCTCCAACCCTAATCAAACACACCTGAAATCTTCAGGATTACTAAAAAAGTTACAGACAGTTGGTCAAGGTTGGAGCTCAGACTGGATTTGAGGGCCAGAGTTGAGAATCCCTGCTTTAGACCATTACAGACCAGGACTCAATCAGATATGCTTTTGTGTATTTACAGCATATTATTGACAGGAATCTGTGTAAGCAGACAGACAGGAGGAGGTTATATATGGAATGGCCAGTTTTATGAGACAGTTCATTTCTCAGTGGAGAAGGCCCTCTTCATGAGCGGTGGAGGCGTCTTTCCCGCCTCATAGACTGAATCCGGTGGTGGGGTGCTGAGACAGCACCAGTCTGGGATGCGGCCTGTCTGGTTGTAGTAGTCTCTGGACACTGAGCGACTCCCTAGAATGTCCTGCAATGCCCCAAATATAGCACCTACACGGGAAGAAACAAAGCAACCATGAGTAAATGGCAGAAAATTGTATTATCCATCATTTCTCGTGCCATGGAGAGGTCAGGAAGCCATGCCTTTCCGCGCTCACCTCCTAACCAGGCGGTGCAGTTGGGTTTGGCGGGTGGGCTGTGGATTCGGAAGCTCTTGGTAGCCAGAGCATCATGGTACTTCGGTTTTTCCACCAGCGAGCGTATCTCAGCCAGGAGTCGGTGCAGGAACCCGGGCAGCATGGCTGTACCACCGATTATCACCAAGTTCTCTGACAGAACCTTACGAGTGTCGATGGGACACTAGTGTGGCACAAACAAACAAGGTGAATGCTGGGACAGGGTTCCCACCGATCATTTTACAGGACATTTTCAATTTTACTACAGCGGGAATAAAAGACGAGGATCACGCCAAATATTGCTCTCTAAGTCTTCAAAGGCGTACAGTTTATTGCCATGACTATTTAATATGAGCTGTTAATCATATATTATGACTATGGAAGCTTGTCAACAACACAGAATAAAAAACAAAAAAGGTAATTGCGACAGGCTCTGAGATGAGAAGCGCTCACATTTATTAATGAAATCACAGCCTTATTAAGATTAATAATCATATTAGGCAGTGTCGCCATTTATGTTTTTCCACCCCCAGAATATAAGAGCCTTAAAATGATCGTTAAGACGCTTGTTATACCATTCAAGGTATTGAAGAATTTTTACATGCTCCAAAATACATTGTACAGTTCACACATGTCTATTTTTAGTGGCAAATGCGAGTGACATGGTCGAGCCCTGCGAAGATGTCATATTTTGTACCTTAACCAAAGTGTCCAGCAGCAGCGTGGCGATGGATTTCTCCTCATTATCCTGCTCGAACAACATCTCGGCCACTGAGTCTCTGGAAAACAGTCAGGCACGTTACGCTTTAGTAAGAAGCACTCAGAATGTGCGTCAGACAACAGGCGAGAGAATCCCAGTTAACAGGAGAAAGCTTGCAGACAATGGCGAGAACATGCCATCTCATTAATATGTGAGCTTGAGGTATTTGAGTCGAGGGAAAAAGCAGATCATCGCGTCTGGTTTGAAGGTTTTTACCTGATGAAACCTTTGACATGCAGAATCTTCTGCCCATCCAATGGATATTCCACGTCTGGAGGAGGAGCCGGTCTCTGACGGACCAATAAGAACAGACTGTGAATATTCTGAGTAGGGCTGCAACAACTAATCGATAAAATCGATAATGAAAATCATCGACAACGATTCACATTATCGATTAGTCGGGTCTGCTCTCTGCACTCAAAGTTTCCACCAGTCGTGCCAAATTACACTGAATAACACATTTCTATAGACAAAGGTTTTGTGTTTGTGTGTGTGAGAGTGAGAGTGTGTGTGTGTGAGAGTGAGAGTGTGTGTGTGTGTGTGTGAGTGAGAGTGTGTGTGAGAGTGTGAGTGTGTGTGAGAGTGTGTGTGAGTGTGTGTGAGAGAGTGTGTGTGTGTGTGTGAGAGAGTGTATGAGAGTGTGTGTGTGTGTGTGTGAATGTGAGAGTGTGTGTGAGAGTGTGTGAATGTGAGAGTGTGTGTGAGAGTGTGAGTGTGTATGAGAGTGTGTGTGTGTGTGTGTG
Source organism: Rhinogobio ventralis (assembly GCA_039654625.1). Taxonomy (NCBI): domain Eukaryota; kingdom Metazoa; phylum Chordata; class Actinopteri; order Cypriniformes; family Gobionidae; genus Rhinogobio; species Rhinogobio ventralis. The sequence goes on along the minus strand of CM077210.1, from coordinate 38,469,298 downwards.
AGTTCCTGCAGAACATTCCTCTTATCTGTAACACAGAGTTTGTTTTTTGTTTTATCATTTTAATGTAGGGATTTAAACTGTCCTTTTGCGTAGTAACTTATTTTGCACATGTATAGCACAGACATACACTTACGAACATTACCCATGTTTTTATGGCGTATTGATTCTATAACCACACATATCAGTTAAACTATGATTCATGGTAAAACCCTGGTTAATTTTTGTACAGTATATTCACTATGTGTGTGTTCAAAGCACAGCCGACACGTGCGTTTGAAGGACGTTTACTGGTAAATGACGGAGGAAGACTATTTATAAATCAAATAAAGACATCACAAAAGTATTATTTAATTATTATTTATTTGTTTGATAATGGATTTTATGCTTTGTTAAAAATGTTATCTTGATTTATTTATTCATTTTTAAATGCCTTAATGTTTTTTGTTTTTTTTCATGGTGAGAACCTATGAAGGCGCAAATTAAATTTAATTAAAATTTAATAAATAAATGTATGCAACAATAGTAAAAATAGTTAAAAATAATAAAAAATACATTTTAAAATAAATACAGAAAATAATAATGTATTAGAATGTATTTTAGAATTTTTGTCTTGTATTTAATCCTAAATAGTTTTTTTGTTTTATATATATATATATATATATATATATATATATGTATATATGTATGTTTTAAAATAAATACAGAAAATAATAAATGAAGGAATAAATACAAAAAAAAAACTATTTAGGATTAAATGTAATTAAAATTGAATTATTATAATTAATTATATTTGGTTTTTATCAAGTCATTTATTTATTTTATTTTACTCTTAAATAAGCTATAAGCTAAAATAAAATAAATAAATCAAACAAAAGGACAAATAAAGAAACAAATGACTTGATAAAAACCAAATATAATTAATTATAATAATTCCTAAATAGTTTTTTTTTGTATTTATTCCTTCATTTATTATTTTCTGTATTTATTTTAAAACATACATATATATATATATACATATATATATATATATATATACATATATATATATTAAAAAAAAACTATTAAGATTAAATACAAGACAAAAATTCTGAAATACATTCAGCTAAATCTTAATTAATCAGTTAAAATAACTCAATTCATTAAAATGAATTAATAATTATTATATTTAATAATTAAAAATGAGTAAATAAATAAATCAAGATAACACTTATAACGAAGCATAAAATCCATTATCAAACTAATAAAATAATGCCTTTGTGAAATGCCGCGTTTTTATATCAGTTTATATCTCTGAATAAAAATGTTGTCTATTTACATTAAAAACTAGTTTGACAAGAAAGCATGATGGAGGTTGTGTTGAAGATGAATGTTTGAGAGTTTGTCTTTCCTAATATTTATAGCAGTTGCACATCTAAATCAACGGATAATAATAGTACGATGGAGTGACCTCGGCAGATCCATCCATGTTGAATTTGGCCTCCTGGATCTTCATGCCCCTCTGCAGATCGCTAACAAAACACGTCCGCACTAAATACAGACAAACACAGTTAGTGCTTAAAGCCAACATGAAACCCATTGCACTTTACAGATTTCTGAGTGAAACAAGATTCAAGGAACGCTGATGAAAAGCGTCTGTATTTGACGAACCTTTGATATCCTCCACAACATCCTCTGGAATAGAGCCTGTAACAAAGCCCAACAGATAATCACAACCAATACTAACCCTATAAAGCTACTTCCTCTCGGAGGAAAAGCGACTAAGCCGAGTGGATTCATCATGTAGGGCTCGACATTAAGCCTCGTCATGTGCTCGTCCTTGGCAAGTAAATCGGTCACTCACTTGTCCAATTTTGTGTTGTAAATACAAGTTATTCTGAAGCAATATTCCTCCAGCTTTGACATATTTAAATCTGCGTATTTGTGATATTTTCCCCCTAATCTTATTAAATGTATGCTTCATCTTTCATTTAAAATTCCTAAATTTGTTAAAAGAAAAATTCAATTAGAATAATAAGACACAATAGGGCTGTTACCAATCAAATTAAATCATTTACACTGAACAAGCACAACTGCATTAAATTGAAATGCTTCAAATATTTTTTGAAAATACAAATAAAGTTGGGGGGGGAAAGTATACTTTTAAACATGAAACTAAATCGCCAGTAGATGGCGACAGGTGACCGTCTTAATGAGGCCCTATTTTACTGATCTGAGCTCACGGCGCAGGTGCACTTACGGCGTGTCCGAATCCCCTTTTGCTAGTTTAACGGAAAAAACGGTCGGCGAGTCTGGCGCATGGTCCAAAAGGGTTGTCCCTCGTCTCTTAATGAGTCATGGGTGTGTTTTGGGCGTAACATGCAATAAACCAATCAGAGTCTCATCTCCCTTTCCCTTTAAAAGCCATGGCGGATTCACTATTTACATGCGAGCGGAAAGACTGAACGCTTCTCCAGAGAGGAATCTTTTATTTGTAATATTTATGTGTGTGTGCTGCTGCGTGTCCTTGTGTGTGTAATAATCAGAGTGTGTGTGTGTGTGCTGCTGTGTGTCCCTGTGTGTGTAATAATCAGAGTGTGTGTGTGTGTGTGTGTGTGTGTGCTGCTGCGCGTCCCTGTGTGTGTAATAATCAGTGTGTGTGTGTGTGTGTGTGTACGCTGCTGCGCGTCCCTGTGTGTGTAATAATCAGAGTGTGTGTGCGCTGATGCGCGTTCTTGTGTGTGTAATAATCAGAGTGTGTGTGTGTGTGTGTGCTGCGCGTCTCTGTGTGTGTAATAATCAGAGTGTGTGTGTGTGTGTGTGCTGCGCGTCTCTGTGTGTGTAATAATCAGAGTGTGTGTGTGTGTGTGTGTGTGTGTGCTGCTGCGCGTCCCTGTGTGTGTAATAATCAGTGTGTGTGTGTGTGTGTGTGTACGCTGCTGCGCGTCCCTGTGTGTGTAATAATCAGAGTGTGTGTGCGCTGATGCGCGTTCTTGTGTGTGTAATAATCAGAGTGTGTGTGTGTGTGTGTGCTGCGCGTCTCTGTGTGTGTAATAATCAGAGTGTGTGTGTGTGTGTGTGCTGCGCGTCTCTGTGTGTGTAATAATCAGAGTGTGTGTGTTGTGCGCCGCCTATAGGCTCATATCACTAACACACCCTTTAAATAACACACAAATACTGCGCTATTGACTTTAGAGCAGGTGTGTGTTGGTCAATGGCGCAGTTGTTTTCAGTTCCTCACAATAGCAACGCTCCATCAATGCTCCTGAACTCCTGGTGTTCAGACCACCGGGTGCTGGGTGTGTGATAGGGCCCATAGAGTCATTCATTCAAATGATTCGTTCAAACACTCAAGAATGAGCCAGTTGTTTATGAATGAGTCATTGAATCTTTGACTCAAAGGATTTGTTCAAAAGCTGAATCATTCAGTAATGAAACGCAGCTGAGTGTTGCTGTGGTTCTGCTGTGATCTGTGTTTGGAACTATTGTCACTTCTGAAACAGAAAAACAGTCAATATTGTGTCTAAAATGTAAGTGACTTAAAATTAACTACTTGTTTGAAATCAGTGTCACATTTTCAATCATGGTATTCAGGAAAACAGCACTCTTGGTCGTGTGATGTTGCTTAACTGTATCATACACCGATCAGGCATAACATTATGACCGGTGAAGTGAATAGCACTGATGATCTCTCCATCACGGCTCCTGTTAGTGGGTGGGATATATTAGGCCGCAAGTGAACATTTTGTCCTCAAAGTTGATGTGTTAGAAGCAGGAAAAATGGGCAAGCGTAAGGATTTGAGCGAGGAAGGGCCAAATTGTGATGGCTAGACGACTGGGTCAGAGCATCTCCAAAACTGCAGCTCTTGTGGGGTGTTCCCGGTCTGCAGTGGTCAGGATCTATCAAAAGTGCTCCAAGGAAGGAACAGTGGAGAACCGGAGACAAGGTCATGGGCGGCCAAGGCTCATTGATGCACGTGTGGAGCGAAGGCTGGCCCGTGTGGTCCGATCAAACAGACGAGCTACTGGAGCTCAAACTGCTCCAGAAGTTAATGCTGGTTCTGATAGAAAGGTGTGTATGGGGCTGCATAGCCGCTGACCAGTCAGGGTGCCCATGCTGACCCCTGCACACCTTCAGGGGTCTAGTGGAGTCCATGCCTCTATGGGTCAGCAAAAGGGGGACCAACACAATATTAGAAAGGTGCTCATAATGTTATGCCCGATCGGTGTATGATATAAATATTAAAACTCCACATTTTAAATTTTTACCGCAGTGTGTTAACAGAGTTTCTGTGTGTGTGCTGTGCTCATTTCTCCTCATGAGGCTGCGTGAGCCTCAACAGCGCAACCTTGTTACGTCACTACATTATACATTATATAATATTATCCACTATCAATCGCCACTTACACTAAATGCAATAAAATCAGAGTCATTCTCGCGTTTCCCTAGTTTTTATTACTGACGTTTTCATCAGGCATCAGGCTTCTCTTTCACTTGTCCTGGACCAGCATTAATGTCGAGCCCTAGCTCTGTAGGATGTGTGGTGAAAGGAAGCCTAGAACAGGTCAGATAGTGTGTGTGTCTCACTGATGACGGTGGGCAGGTTGAGGCCGGTGCCGGAGTCGGTGTCCAGCGTGCATTGCTCACTCAGTAGAGCGTGCAGCTCCCTGCAGACGAACAACAACACGGCACTGAGAACACGGCCAGATTCATCTCACACACGCCTCCTTTCATGTCACTATGGACTTACTTATGAATGGCCTTTCCTCCCATTGGTAGAGCCTCCCAAGCGGACAGGATCGGAATGCCTTCGTAGATCTAGTGCACGGTTAAAGTCATCTAACCTGATAATGCTGGTGTAAAGCTTTGAGATAATCTGTACTGTATAAAGCGCTATAGAAATAAAGCGTCAATGATGAATCATTCACAGTATGATCAGGAAGACATAAATCAAAGCGTATTTGCTGTCAAAGGATCCTGGTAAGACCAGCGTCTCTGTGTATCCACAGTCCATGACCAGCGCAGACTGGACGCCCAGAGTCATGACGGACATCAGGTGACTGGGAGCAAACAGGACCGACGGGACCTGCAATACAGAGAGATTTTACTGTACACTAGCGCTCAAGAGTCTCTTTATCTCACCAAGGCTGTTTATTTGATCATAAATACAGTAAAACAGTGAAATATTACTTCTGTGTAAAGCAGCTGTTCTCTATGTGAATATATCATCATTACTCCAGTCTTCAGTGTCACATGATCCTTCAGAAATCACTCTCATATGAGGATTTGATGCTCAAGACACATTATTATCAGTGTTGACAACAAACATATTTTTGTGGGAACTGATACATTTTATTTTTCAGGATTCTTTGATGAATACAAAGTTCAAAAGAACAGCATTTATTTGAAATAGAATCTTATAAATAATGTTACAAAATATTACAGATTTCACAAAAGTATTAAGCAGATAGATAGGTTGCTAGGGTGTTTTGGCAGGTTGCTAACATGATTTAGCACATTGCTGTGAGAAAGGCTATACTAACAGATCACTGCATGGCTGAAATACAGTAAAGTACAGTAATGACTCTGCAGGAAACTGTGTTCAATGAGTGAACAATCTGTTTTCATAATGTGAATCTATATGTCAGACTGACTCATTGGTTTGATACGAATCATCAGTTCATTAAGTTGTAAATACAGTGTAATACTGATTAAAACAGACACTATTGAAAGACATTCATTTCAGACACTGACACGGTTGAGAGGACGGCTTTACCTCGAAGTGCTTGAAGAAGACTCTGGAGAGCGTCTCTCTGAAGTGTGAGGGACAGAGGATGGATTCAATGATCACCACGCGCCGGTCTCGAGGATTCACCAGCAGATGCCTGAGGGGAAACAGCATCATGTGTTCATCTGAGATCATGAGCCAGAACACACTGCGACCAGCGGCTCCGGGGCCACTCACTTCTACAGGCGCCAGCACATGATTCAGTACAGCTGGGGGGATTTTTAATCATATTTAATCATAGAAATACTAGTGTTTTACATTAATAAGTGCAGTTACTGATCATATTACATGTTTATGTCTTGAAGCACTGAGCTTGAATTGAGATGCAATTAATTTTTATTAACAACAGTAATGTGTAAAAAACTAATTTATATACGGAAAATGTAAATATTCTGCACTTATTAAATGTGCCATTGTTCTTCTATAGTCTCACACTGAACTGACCGACAGCTTCAGTGATTATTAAAGGAGTAAATCAGTCAAAATTTTCATGAGACTTTGTGACTTCCTACTTTTTTTCATATATTAGGGAGTGGAATGGCTAATAAGTCAATAAGTGCTCCTCTGCTGCCATCTACTGGTTATAGTGGCACTTTTTTAAATAAAATAAAAGTGTCTGTTTTTGCCATGAAGTGTTATTGTTCCTACATCTTTAAACTTTTAAATTTTTTAAACCATCACATTAAAAACAAGATTACAATTGGATAATATTTAGAGCTTTTAAGTGCTGGAAAAAGTGTGAAGCTCTCGAAATTTCACTCTCAGAAGGTTGTATGAACCCTGACATAATGTAAAAAAACATTGTGCCACAATACCATGGTTACAGTTAGCGTTACTACATTAAATTCATGGTGAATGTTGGTGATTTGTGAATTTGAAAAGCCTACTATAACTTTGTTCATGGCACAATGTTTCTCCTGGTTTCCACGTCAGCTCTGTTTGATCTGATATGGCGTGCCTCTTAAATTCAGCATCCTGCATTGAATTTAAATGCTTCTCACTGGATCTCCCAGCGCTGTGTAGTAACAGTGTCACGTGATCGAGATCGACCCGTGAATACACCTATTGTTGCTCCGATCTGATAAAAGGTCCGCGCTGCGCAGCTCAAACGAGTAGGACGGTTCCGTTCAACTTTCGTTTAATTTGCCATTCCTCATATGCAACATAAAAGGCAACTCTTATCAGCAAAACGCCACCATTTGGTCTCAGTCTGGAGCTCTGATAACGGCCTCTCGTACCTGAAGTACAGCAGGTGCACGAACTCCTTCAGGATGGTGTACAGCTCCTCGGTGTTGATATTGTACTGGACGACTCGAACAGCCTGGAAACACCATCATTTAAAGTCGGCACATGTTCACATCAGTGCACATCATTATTGTGTTAATAACCTTGAATCAGAATAACTTCATCTCTTCTCTGATCACAAGGGCGGGGCAACCTGTCACTCACATGAGATCCACCAATAGCAAACCACAACTAGTGACGGGCGCTTTCGAAACACTTTTTACAAATCTTTCAGTGGTTCGGAGTGTGAGTTTCACGTTCGGATTTCGTTACGTCATAATTGTTTCGAAACGTTTCGAAATTTCAATAGTTTGCCGCTGGTGAACCACTGAAATTATCAGGTTTTTACCTGATCTCTGATCAGTTTTATACATTTGTAGACATTTTAATGAGACATTAGTATAATTTAAAGAATAATAGTACTTAATAGTCTTGTTTAGCAAACAAAACAAGCCCTGAAAATTGATTAACACATATTGTACAGACACTGATATTTAATCTTATTAGGCGATAATTCATTGCTTTGGTCAGATTTCATTTTCAATAACTTTTAATTATAATTGAATTCATTTAAGGACAGAAACAATTTGTTCAATAAAACACTGTTTAATAAACAAATAATTTAATATTTAGTTCTCTCTCCTGCTGTACCGAACCGTGACTTCAAAACCGAGGTACGTACCGAACCATTACACCCTTAGTGATGTGTTTGTAACAGGTGTTTTATGCATGTTTGGCCTGAGATTTTGTTGCTTTGACCACCAGCGTATGGCGTTTCGAAAGCTTTGAAACAGTGTATCATTTTGTGAATCAATTGGCTCAATAGATTCAAATCGCTTCTCCCATCACTAGCCACAACATTTGTTCTTGTTCGCGAAGCCATTTCGCCACACAACATTGAAGAAAAGGCTAGTGTAACTTTCCGTTCATGCTGACTTTGGCATAGATAATATTATATTACAGTTTAAAGCGTTTGTTACAGCAA
>CM077210.1:38446264-38456264 GCA_039654625.1 Rhinogobio ventralis | reverse complement strand
TTTGCTAGCATTAATTAACATGTTTTAACACATTGCATGAACTATCATGTTGTTATCATGTTGGTAGCATGTTGTTAACATTTGTTAACATGAATTAGCATTTGGCTAGCATTATTTAAAACTTTGTTAGCATTCTGCTAGCACTGATTAGCATTTTTAGCACATTGCATGAATTATGTTGCTAGCATGATTTAGCATGTTGCGAGCATGTTGTTAGCATTTTGTTAACATGAATTAGCATTTGGCTAGCATGATTTAAAACTTTGCTAGTATGAATTAGCATTCTGCTAGCATGGATTAGTATGTTTTAACACATTGTAAGAATTAACATTCTGCTAGCATGGATTAGCATTTTTAGCATGTTGTTAGTATGATTAATCATGTGACCAGCATGGCTGTTGTAAAAAGTTGAATTCTTTATGCAAACACATTCAGATATAAAAGTTATCAAAAATGTTTTGTAATAGTTCCTTCACGTGCTCCTGTTTCTACAGGAAATGTGCATTGGCGTTTTGGATCTCCTCACGTGTAACTTCGGCTTCAGACTTCTGCCCAACTGACGGATCTGCTATGTTGACTCTCCAAAGTCTCCTGCTGGCCGCGGTGTGTCTCTCCAGCCGCGCCGCTACACTCGAGACGCTCGCCCGCACAGGAGGAGATGATGAAGACGCCGCACCGTCTTTGCTAAAGGACAGAACAGATGCGGTCACCAGGACTCACTCAGTCGACTCATTCTCCAACTCATCCTTGCTGACCCTCAGCTCACACACAGCCAAGACAGCGCAAACATCTGCGCAGCACGGACGAGAAGAGGAGGAAGCCGTCGGAACTCACAAGGTGGATGGATACACAACAGAATCTCTCCCGTGGCCTCTGACAACGTCTCTGAGTGCAGATCTGCAGAGAGCCGACACACTTCAGCTGGACGCGTCTGATGAGGACAGAGCGGACGCCATCACCAGGACTCCTTCAGACTCACTGGCCAGCGGAGACCCATCCGGACCGAGACTGCTGGACGCAGCTGATACCTGGACGGAAGCGGCTCATCTGCGGGCAGGTCAGTGATCAACACGCTTTTTAACGTTAAAGGGGATGTCTAGTGCTATTTCATGCATTCTGCATTATTGACACTGTTAAAGAGTTGATTCTCATGATAAACATGGACAGCATTTAAAAAAACCAGTTGGACGTGTGACGGAGTATTTCTGTGCCCAATACACTCCTTCAGGATTCAAACAAGTTTTTTTTGAGTATGGGCCTGTATGAGGTCATAAAGGGCGGAATTCCTTATATGGGCACTTCTCCTGGATGAGCACACTCACATCACACAGAGCGAGAGCAAGAGCGCGTCCATCACCGAGCTTCGTTCGGGTTACGGGAGCCGTCAGCGGCGCTGGCGTTGTGTTTTTAGACACGAGATCAACAATGTCACTAAAGAAGTGTGTTTCTGGTGTGAGGGATAGATCACCTTGTTCAGCTTCCCAAATAACCCAGCGTTAAGGGAACAGTGGATGCAGTTTGTGTTTCCGGAGTTCTGCAAGTGTGTGTGTTTGTTCCCAGTCATGAGTGGAAACCGCAGGCGGTGAGTGAAACTGCATCAAATGTGTGTGTTTTGTTGGCAATCGGCGTGTAAGTGCATATAATGTGAACAACACCAACGTATAGAGAATCGAGAGTTATCCAGGGATAATGCCATGATGTGTGTGTGTGTGTGTGTGTGTGACTCTTTAGCTCCGCCCACTGCACGCCTCCACGGACTCGGCTGTTTTCAGAAAGAATCGGTACAGTGTATCTGTCTTTTATAAATATGATAAACTAAAGACTCTTGGGAGATATGAAGGATCAACACTACTCTATAGATACTCAAGATTAACATGAGACTGGCAGAAACTGTGTGTGTTATGAACACTTTAAACAACACTTGTATCTGTCCATGACGTATTTTAGACAAAGAACAGAGCCAATAGTTATAGTAAAACATGAGTGTAGAGTTGTGATCATCATGTGCTGCTAGTTTGCATTAGTAGAGTGTGAGCATGAAGGGTGGAGGAGCAGAGAGCGTCCCGCTCCACTTTGAACCCCAGCGGGCGCTGACGGCAGCCTAATTACTTTCTATTTTGAGTTGTACTGGAGGAAAGTGGAGCTGACTGCTAAAAGAGGCGTCTGCGCGTTCATTATTAATGCTAACAGCTCTGTGTTTATTCATGCTTTGATGTTCGTAGCCGTTGTACGTGATGCAGATGCAAAGAAAAATAACTTTGCATTTTCCTTTTCCAGAGGATGCGAGCACCCTGCCCTCGTCTCAGGAGGTGGGCACTGAGGCCACCATGTCCTCCGAAGACCTTCCTCTGATCTTTGAGCCATTTGAGGACGTCACGCCGCCGTCTGAAGTGTCTGTCACCACGGCTCCGGCTGCCGTAACGGCGGGAGACACGGAGCTAATGCTGGCCATGGGTGCGGAACACACTTCCTTTGATGTCCGCCTCTTAGGAACGGTGGACTGCCTGATGCCTGAAACAAGAGCGTCCGTCACAGAATCTCATCTGTCAGAGGAGCAAAGTGAGTGGTTACAAATCATATATAATAATAATAACTAGATGAGAAACGTTTGATGAAAACGTCGGTGTTGTCTTGACAAAGCCAGGTCTGAAAATTTAAAATAACTTTGAACAGCTTGAAGTTTGGAGGTTTTAATTGGAGAAAGTAAAATTTTTTTACTTGCATGTTTTAACATGTTGCTAACATGATTTAACACATTGCTAGCATGAATTATCATGCTGATAGCATGTTTTTGCACGTTGTTGGCATTAATTAGCATGTTGCTAGCATGTTTTAACACGTTGCTAGCATTAATTAGGATGTTACTAGCATTATTTAACATTTTACTTGCATGAATTAGCATGTTTTAGCATGTTGCTAGCACAAATTAGCATGTTGCTAGCATGACTTAACATGTTGTTAACATTAATTAGCATGTCACTAACATGATTTAGCCTGTTACTAACATGAATTAACATGTTGCTAACATGATTTAGCATGTTGCTAGCATGTTTTAACATGTTGTTAACATTAATTAGCATTTGGCTAGCATGACTTTACACTTTGCTAACATGAAATATTATTTCAGCATGAATGAACAGGTTTAACATTTTGTTAGCATGACTAGCATGAGTTAACTTTGTTAACACGTATTAACATTTTGATAGCATGAATTAGCAGGTTTAACATTTTGTTAGCATTTTTAACATGTTGCTAGCATTATTTAACATGTTGCTAGCATGTTTTAATGTGTTGTTAGCATGAATTAACATTTTGCTGGCATGAATTAGCAAAAGAAGGTTCAATAGTAGATCAGAGCGTTAGCTTTGTAAATCCAACATAAATAAAAAAAACATTAGATTTTCATCATCATCTGATGAGAAACACCTTAGCATCATATCAGCTTCTACAACATGTGTTCTTGTAAAGCGTTCTGATTGGTCCTGCAGGCAATGGCGTGACACGGAGCTCAGTGTCGGCCATCCACGCGCCGCCATCAGATCTGGAATCTAAAGGTTGGTGCGTGTGCGTTTAAAGCAGCTAACGTGTTAATGAGTTAACACTTTGCTAACATGTATTAACAGTTTGTTAACATTAATTAGCAGGTTTAACATTTTGTTAGCATTTTTTAACATGTAGCTAGCATGATTTAACATTTTGCCAATATGTTTTAACATGTTGTTAACATGAATTAGTATTTGGCTAGCATGATTTAACACTTTGCTAGCATTAATTAACATTTTGCTAGCATGTTTTATCATGTTGTTATCATGAATTAGTTGACTAGCATGAGTTAACACTTTGTTAACACGTATTAACATTTTGATAGCATGCATTAGCAGGTTTAACATTTTGTTTGCATTTTTAACATGTAGCTAGTATGATTTAACATTTTGCCAACATGTTTTAACATGTTGTTAACATGAATTAGTATTTGGCTAGCATGATTTAACACTTTGCTAGCATTAATTAACATTTTGCTAACATGATTTAACATGTTGCTAGCATGTTTTAACATTTTGCTAGCATGTTTTAGCATGTTATCATGAATTAGTTGGCTAGCATTAGTTAACACTTTGCTAACGTATTAACATTTTGATAGCATGAATCAGCAGGTTTTAACACATTGTTAACATGAATTATCATGTTTTGCTAGCATGATTTAACATTTTGCTAGCATGAATTAACATTTTGCTAACATGATTTAACATGTTGCTAGCATGTTTTAACATTTTGCTAGCATGTTTTAGCATGTTATCATGAATTAGTTGGCTAGCATTAGTTAACACTTTGCTAACATATTAACATTTTGATAGCATGAATTAGCAGGTTTAACATTTTGTTAACATTTTTAACATGTAGCTAGCATTCTTTAACATATTTTGCTAACTTATTTTAACATGATGTTAACATGAATAAGTATTTGGCTAGCATTATTTAACACTTTGCTAGCATGAATTAACATTTTGCTAGCATGAATCAGCAGGTTTTAACACATTGCTAACATTAATTATCATGTTGCTAGCATTTTTTTGCATTTTGCTAACATGAATTAGCACTTTTTGTTAACATGTTGCTAACATGAATTAGCATTTTGCTAGCATGTTTTAACATGTTGCTAGCATTATTTAACATGTTGCTAGCATTTTTTAATGTGTTGTTATCATGAATTAACATTTTGCTAGCATGAATTAGCATAAGAAGGTTCAATAGTAGATCAGTGTGTTAGCTTTGTAAATCCAACATAATTAAATAAAAAAAACATTAGATTTTCATCACCATCCGATGAGAAACACCTTAGCATCATATCAGCTTTTACAACATGTGTTCTTGTAAAGCGTTCTGATTGGTCCTGCAGGCGATGGCGTCACACGGAGCTCAGTGTCGGCCGTTCGCACATCGCCGTCAGAGGATCAGGAATCTAAAGGTTGGTGCGCGTGCGTTTAAAGCAGTGGTGCTCGTTTCTGACACGCCATGAGCTGAACCAACGTCTCTGTCTTATAGAGGAGCCTGAGGAAGACGAGGAGGATGAGGAGATGGATTCTGACGAGGAAGAGGAAGAGAGTGAAGAGGACCTGATGGAAAGCACCATGGCCCCGCACACCCGGCCGCCCTACAGCCTGATCCCCCCTCCTCCCGTCTGGGTGCAGCGGAACCAGGGCCTGGGTGAGAACCAGAGCTCAGCCAGCTCGTGCCACGAGTCTCATCAACAGTTACTCACAGTCTTCATCTCTGTTTGTCTGCAGTGCGGAGCTGGGTGGAGCTGATACGAGAGAAGGTGCGGCTCATCCTCATATCCTGAAAGAGCCTCTTCTGCTCAGCAAGGCTGTGTTTATTTGATCGAAAATATGGTACAAACAGTGAAATATTATTACAGTGTAAAACAGCTGTTAACAACTAGATAAAACATGCTAAGAAAACGCTAATTAATTCTAATTCATTCTACAGTGTTAAAACACGCCAACAACATGCTAATTAATGCTTACAATATTAAAACATGCCATCAAAATGCTAATTAATGCTAACTGTGCTAAAAAATGTTAGCAAAACATTATAATTAATGCTAGCAGTGTGATAAAACATGTTAACAGAATGCTAATTCATGTTAGCAGTGTGTTAAAACATGCTAGCTACATGCTAATTCATGCTAGCAATATGAAAAAATGCTAACAATAGGCAAATTCATTCTGATTCAGGTTAACATGTTAAAACATGCTATCAACATTTCTGAATTTCTGAATTCCTGCTATCAGCATGCTAATTTATGCATGCAACTTGTGTTAAAAAATGCTAATTCATGTTAGCAAAGTGTTAAATAATGCTAGTAACATGCTTATTCATGCTAGCAACATATTAAAAACAAATTAACAATATGCAAATTCACTCCAATTCAGGTTACCAATGTGTTAAAACATGCTATCAAAATGCTAATTCATGTTAGGAAAGTGTTAAAACATGCTAGCAAATTACTTATTCATGTTAGCAAAGCGTTAAAACATGCTAATTCGTGTTAGCAACATGATAATTCATGTTAGCAATGTGTTAATTCCTGCTATCAACATACTAATTCATGCTAGTAGTGTGCTACAACATGCTAATTCATGTTACCAAAGTGATGCTAGCAACATGTTAAACATGTTAAAATGTTTTAACAATATAGAAAATCACTCTGATTCAGTTTAACAACAGTGTGCTAAAACATGCTATCAACATTCTAATTCATGCTAGCAATGCGCTAATTCATGCTAGCAAGATGTTAATCCATGCTACCAACGTGTTAAACATGTTAACAATATGATAATTAATTCTGATTCATGTTAATTGTGCTAAAACATGCTAGCAACATGCTAATTCATGTTAACAATGTGATAACATGTTAGTGACATGTAAATTCATGCTAGTAATGTGCTACAAAATTCTAATGAAATGCTAAAACATGATAATTAATGTTAACAAAATGCATAAACACTAATTCATGTTAACAGTGTTAACACATGCTATCAACATACTAATTCATGTTAGCAATATGATCACAAATGTTAGCAAACATGTAAATTATTGCTAGCAATGTGTTAAAACATACTATCAACATTCTAATTAATGCTACTAAATGTGTTAAAACATGCTAATGAAATGTTAAAACATGCTAATTCATGCTAGCAAAACATGCTAAAACACTAATTCATGTTAGCAAATGTGTTAAAACATGCTGTCAACATTATAATTCATGTTAGCAATGTGTTAAAACTGGCTAGCAACATGTTAATCCATGCTACCAACGTGTTAAAACATGCTTACAATATGATAAATCATTCTGATTCATCTTAACTGTGCTAAAACATGCTAACAATATGCTAATTCATGTTAGCAACATGCTAATTCATGTTAACAATGTGTTAAACATGCTAATGAAATGCTAAAACATGCTAATTAATGCTAGCGACATTGTTAAAAATACTAATTCATGTTAGCAATGTGTTAACACATGCTAGTAACATGCTAATTAATGTTAGCAAAATGCTAATTCATGCTAGCAATGTGGTGAAACATGCTAATGAAATGTTAAAACATTAATTTATACTAGCAATGTGTTAAAAATGTTAACACAATGATCTACAATATTCTAACAACATGCTAATTCATGTTAGCAACATGCTAAAACATGTTAATTCGTTTTAAGCTTTTGATTACAGAAATAAATTACACTTTACTATATATTCACATAGAAAACAGCTGTTTTACACTGGAGTCATATTTCACTGTTTTTACTGTATCAGATAACTGCAGCCTTGGTGAGCAGAAGAGACTCTTTCAGAAGCATAAACCCATGTTGATTACTCTGGTTCGAGCGCTAGCGTGTGTGTGCTGTCTCTCTGTAGGCAGGTTATGTGTCGGGGATGCTGGCACCCGTGGGCATTGGGATAGCTGGTGCTCTCCTGCTGGTCGGCGCTCTATACAGCATCAGACTGATCCATCGCAAGAGGAGAGACAGCTTCAAACACCAGAGGAGGAAGGTACGGAAGCAAAACGTCAAAATCATGATCATCATGAAGCCTCAGTGTTCTGCTGTCTATCATTGAGTCTGCTTCCGCAGATTCATTCCCTCAGTACGGATGCTTCTAAAGGATTAGTTCACTTCAAAATGAAAATGTCCTGATATTTTCCTCACCCCCATCTCATCCAAGATGTGCATGTCTTTCTTTCTTCAATGGGGACCAACGGTTGAAGGTCCAAATCAATGCAGTTTCAGAGGAAGGGCTTCAGAGGCTCTGATGATCCCAGAGGAATAGGGTCTGATCTAGACAAACATCGGACATTTAAAAAAATAAACATTTATATACTTTTTAACCTCAAATGCTCGACTTCGGTGTTGTTCTTCTTCACGGTGTATGACGTCATCACGTCGGAAAGGTCACATGACGTAGGTGGAAGTGCCGAAAAACTCATCTCATGTTCTCCTCCAACTTTAAAATTGTCAGAAATCGTTGTTTTGCCTTTATCTTTGTAAAGGGCGTTTGATTTAGTCTTTGCACGTTTGTTTTAACACTGGGTCGGCACTTCCACCTGCGCCATGTGACCTTTCCAACGTGATGACATCATACACCGTGAAGAAGAACAACACCCAAGTCGAGCATTTGAGGTTAAAAAGTATATAAATGTTTATTATGAAAATGTCCGATGGTTTGTCTGGATCAGACCCTATTCCTCTGGGATCATCAGAGCCTCTGAAGCCCTTTCTCTGAAACTGCATTGATTTGGACCTTCAGCCGTTGGTTCCCATTGAAGTCCATTATGTGGAGAAAAATCCTGGAATGTTTTCCTCAAAAAACTTAATTTCTTTTTGACGGAAGAAAGAAAGACATGAACATCTTGGATGAGATGGGAGTGAGGAAATCATCAGGAAATGTTCATTTTGAAGTGAACTAATCAAACTAACCTTTAATCTTGTGACTTTAAACTTCAGCCGCCCAGGGAAGTGCGGAGCGGCCCGGACAACGCCATGCTGCTGGCCGACAGTTCAGAGGACGAGTTCTGACCCGCGGAAATCACCGGAACATTTCACACACATACAGTATATACATTGAGTATCTTTTTTCTTCAGCCGTATGTAAGATGAACATTTGAACCGCTCAGTATTTAATGAAGAGTTTAAAATCCCTCTGACGTTTTCAATCATTCAGAACCGTTTCATAACTGGAAATCATATCAGACATTATTGAACACCTTCGAATCTCGAATAAATCAGTGTTGTGGTTTAATAGTGCAAACAATCACCAGGCATATTATAGTTTCATTTAGAAAATATTAAATGATTGCATATTAAAACGAGATTAAACGTGCGTCCATGTGCTTCAGCTCTTATTGACATCAGCGTTTAAAACACTTTATTTTATATATTTTATATGAATGTAAAATGGACCTCAAGTATTTCTTCTGAATGGTGTTATTGGTTACATTCACACACATCGTGAAATGCTCTACATACAGTACATAGGTTGTTTTCACTGTAAATATGATTGTTATGATGCCAAATGTTGTTTTTGATGACAATCTGATCTGTGCAGATCTATATGAACTCATGTTACATGTTTGTGATTGAACTTTCAGTTTATGATCATAAATTCACTGCAGGCTTGTTATGGTATTGTTTAATCGCTTCTTTTTGTCAAAGTTGTGAAATATCTTTACAGTAAAAGCGTGTTCAGTATGATAGAGATGTACAGAAACACATGGAGAATTCACTGTAAATATGACAAAAATAAAGTATTACATCATTTACTTTTGGAGTCGATTCTCTCTGTGTTACATAAAGATCATCTTTCCTGGTTAAACTGCAACGTTTGCACACACACACACACAAACACACTCACACACACACACACACACACTACCCCTAAACCTACCCATCACACATACACACACACACACACACACTACCCCTAAACCTACCCATCACACACACACACACACACACACACTACCCCTAAACCTACCCATCACACACACACACACTACCCCTAAACCTACCCATCACACACACACACACACACACACACACACTACCCCTACCCCTAAACCTACCCATCACACACACACACACACACACACACACTACCCCTACCCCTAAACCTACCCATCACACACACACACACACACACACACACACTACCCCTACCCCTAAACCTACCCATCACACACACACACACACACACTACCCCTAAACCTACCCATCACACACACACACACACACTACCCCTAAACCTACCCATCACACACACACACACACACACACACTACCCCTAAACCTACCCATCACACACTACCCCTAAACCTACCCATCACACACACACACACACACACACACACTACCCCTACCCCTACACCTACCCATCACACACACACACACACTACCCCTAAACCTACCCATCACACACACACATACACACACTACCCCTAAACC
>CM077210.1:38421264-38438764 GCA_039654625.1 Rhinogobio ventralis | reverse complement strand
CATTTCTCCCATGGAGCTGCGCCGGCATTAAATTAATCCCAGACAAGTTCCTCCGCATGGCAGAGTGAGACGCTAATGCAAACACATCACAGATGAATCCATAAAACTAAATAATCTCTGACTTCAACCTGTTCGACTTCCTTCCAGAAATACGACAGACGACACACTCTTCACTTCACATCTGATCCGAACATTCATGTGGGAACAGACAGAAAACTGACACGCATTAGCAGGAGTTCAACACTTATTATTATTAATAACGCATTAAATGCTTTCCACAACCTGAAACACTAGAGATTTGTCCGTTTTCTGAAGTAAATCAGGTGTGTGTGTGTGTATGTGTGTGTGTGCATGCGTGTGTGTGTGTGTGCGTGTGAGTGTGTGCATGTTTATGTGATTTATGAGGACACTAATGTGTATAATGACATGGGTATTACACTGGTATTACAACGTAAATGTGGTTCATGAGGACATTTCCTGTGTCCTCATCATAAAAATAGCTTTAAAAACACATTAAACAATGTTTTATTAAAAATTTAAAAATGCAGAATGTTTCCTGTGATGGGTAGGTTTAGGGGTAGTGTGTGTGTGTGTGTGTGTGTGTGTTACTCCTTTATTTCGAAGTGTTTCTTTGCTTAAACACACAACCAGTGACCAAAGAAGTGTCAGCAGATAAACTGAAATGTAATAACATCAATAACGGCAACAAGAATAAAATAACATCAGCATATATTTTATAAGGTCTAGTTATGTTAATTTCTGCAAAACAAATTTTCACTGTTGCATTTTGATGTACATTATGATAAATATATGATTTAAATATGCATCATTGCCAGGTACAAATGACTAACAATATGCATATAAATTAACTTTATTGTGAGAACATAAATATAATGAGTGAGACTTCATAGGCTAGATTATTGTATCTATACTGTTTTAATAATAATAATAATAATAATAGCCTAATATTATTGAGGTTAAATGTAGGAAAGTGAGATGAATTAGTCGAGCTTTTCAAGCACAATGAGACTCTTTCTTTTATTTCCGTGACGCAGAAAATGAATCATCCGCAGGAGTCGCGCGCGGGAGCGTCCTGTAATCACGGGAGCGCGTGCCGTGCGGATTATCTCCAGCGATTATTAATTAATTATTGAACGGATGTGAAGCGGTCGCTACAGGAACAGATTGAGGCGCGCGGCCGTTACGCGCAAACGGTCTGAAACTCCCTTATAAAACACAACATTAATACTAATAATAAACCAAACTTTTAACTATATCTCTTTAAAGGGATAGTTCACCCACAATATGACATTCTTCTTTCAGACGAACACAATCGGAGTTATATTAACAAAAGCCTTTCAAGCTTTATAATGGCAGTGAATGACTGTTTCTGTTTTAAAGTGCATCCATCCATCATAAAAGTACATCTATCCATCATAAAAGTACATCTATCATCATAAAAGTGCATCTATCTATCATAAAAGTGCATCCATCCATCATTAAAGTGCATCTATCCATCATAAAAGTGCATCCATCATCATAAAAGTGCATCTATCCATCATAAAAGTGCATCCATTCATCATAAAAGTGCATCTATCCATCATAAAAGTGCATCTATCCATCATAAAAGTGCATTCATCCATCATAAAAGTGCATCCATCCATCATAAAAGTGCATCTATCTATCATAAAAGTGCATCCATCCATCATAAAAATGCATATATCATCATAAAAGTGCATCCATCCATCATAAAAGCGCATCCATCCATCATAAAAGTGCATCTATCCATCATAAAAGTGCATCCATCCATCCATCCATTATAAAAGTGCATCCATCCATCATAAAAGTGCATCCATCCATCATAAAAGTGCATCTATCCATCATAAAAGTGCATCTATCCATCATAAAAGTGCATCCATCCATCCATCCATTATAAAAGTGCATCCATCCATCATAAAAGTGCATCCATCCATCATAAAAGTGCATCTATCCATCATAAAAGTGCATTCATCCATCATAAAAGTGCATCTATCCATCATAAAAGTGCATCTATCCATTATAAAAGTGCATCCATCCATCATAAAAGTGCATCCATCCATCATAAAAGTGCATCCATCCATCATAAAAGTGCATCCATCCATCATAAAAGTGCATCCATCCATCATAAAAGCGCATCCATCCATCATAAAAGTGCAACTATTCATCATAAAAGTGCATCCATCCATCCATCATAAAAGTGCATCCATCCATCATAAAAGTGCATCTATCCATTATAAAAGTGCATCCATCCATCATAAAAGTGCATCTTTCATCATAAAAGTGCATTCATCCATCATAAAAGTGCATCTATCATCATAAAAGTGCATCCATCCATCATAAAAGTGCATCCATCCATCATAAAAGTGCATCCATCCATCATAAAAGTACATCTATCATCATAAAAGTGCATCCATCCATCATAAAAGTGCATCCATTCATCATAAAAGTACATCCATCATAAAAGTGCATCTATCTATCATAAAAGTGCATCCATCCATCATAAAAGTGCATCCATCCATCATAAAAGTGCATCTATCCATCACAAAAGTGCATCCATCCATCATAAAAGTGCATCTATCTATCATAAAAGTGCATCCATCCATCATAAAAGTGCATCTATCATCATAAAAGTGCATACATCCATCATAAAAGTGCATCCATCCATCATAAAAGTACATCTATCATCATACAAGTGCATCCATCCATCATAAAAGTGCATCCATTCATCATAAAAGTGCATCCATCCATCATAAAACCGCATCCATCCATCATAAAAGTGCATCTATCCATCATAAAAGTGCATCCATCCATCCATCATAAAAGTGCATCCATCCATCATAAAAGTGCATCCATCCATCATAAAAGTGCATCTATCCATCATAAAAGTGCATTCATCCATCATAAAAGTGCATCTATCCATCATAAAAGTGCATCTATCCATTATAAAAGTGCATCCATCCATCATAAAAGTGCATCCATCCATCATAAAAGTGCATTCATCCATCATAAAAGTGCATCCATCCATCATAAAAGTGCATCCATCCATCATAAAAGTGCATCCATCCATCATAAAAGCGCATCCATCCATCATAAAAGTGCAACTATTCATCATAAAAGTGCATCCATCCATCCATCATAAAAGTGCATCCATCCATCATAAAAGTGCATCTATCCATTATAAAAGTGCATCCATCCATCATAAAAGTGCATCTTTCATCATAAAAGTGCATTCATCCATCATAAAAGTGCATCTATCATCATAAAAGTGCATCCATCCATCATAAAAGTGCATCCATCCATCATAAAAGTGCATCCATCCATCATAAAAGTACATCTATCCATCATAAAAGTGCATCCATCCATCCATTATAAAAGTGCATCCATCCATCATAAAAGTACATCCATCCATCATAAAAGTGCATCTATCTATCATAAAAGTGCATCCATCCATCATAAAAGTGCATCCATCCATCATAAAAGTACATCCATCCATCATAAAAGTGCATCTATCTATCATAAAAGTGCATCCATCCATCATAAAAGTGCATCCATCCATCATAAAAGTGCATCTATCATCATAAAAGTGCATCCATCCATTATAAAAGTGCATCCATCCATCATAAAAGTGCATCTATCATCATAAAAGTGCATCCATCCATCATAAAAGTGCATCCATCCATCATAAAACCGCATCCATCCATCATAAAAGTGCATCTATCCATCATAAAAGTGCATCCATCCATCCATCATAAAAGTGCATCCATCCATCATAAAAGTGCATCTATCTATCATAAAAGTGCATCCATCCATCATAAAAGTGCATCTATCATCATAAAAGTGCATACATCCATCATAAAAGTGCATCCATCCATCATAAAAGTACATCTATCATCATACAAGTGCATCCATCCATCATAAAAGTGCATCCATTCATCATAAAAGTGCATCCATCCATCATAAAACCGCATCCATCCATCATAAAAGTGCATCTATCCATCATAAAAGTGCATCCATCCATCCATCATAAAAGTGCATCCATCCATCATAAAAGTGCATCCATCCATCATAAAAGTGCATCTATCCATCATAAAAGTGCATTCATCCATCATAAAAGTGCATCTATCCATCATAAAAGTGCATCTATCCATTATAAAAGTGCATCCATCCATCATAAAAGTGCATCCATCCATCATAAAAGTGCATTCATCCATCATAAAAGTGCATCCATCCATCATAAAAGTGCATCCATCCATCATAAAAGTGCATCCATCCATCATAAAAGCGCATCCATCCATCATAAAAGTGCAACTATTCATCATAAAAGTGCATCCATCCATCCATCATAAAAGTGCATCCATCCATCATAAAAGTGCATCTATCCATTATAAAAGTGCATCCATCCATCATAAAAGTGCATCTTTCATCATAAAAGTGCATTCATCCATCATAAAAGTGCATCTATCATCATAAAAGTGCATCCATCCATCATAAAAGTGCATCCATCCATCATAAAAGTGCATCCATCCATCATAAAAGTACATCTATCCATCATAAAAGTGCATCCATCCATCCATTATAAAAGTGCATCCATCCATCATAAAAGTACATCCATCCATCATAAAAGTGCATCTATCTATCATAAAAGTGCATCCATCCATCATAAAAGTGCATCCATCCATCATAAAAGTACATCCATCCATCATAAAAGTGCATCTATCTATCATAAAAGTGCATCCATCCATCATAAAAGTGCATCCATCCATCATAAAAGTGCATCTATCATCATAAAAGTGCATCCATCCATTATAAAAGTGCATCCATCCATCATAAAAGTGCATCTATCATCATAAAAGTGCATCCATCCATCATAAAAGTGCATCCATCCATCATAAAACCGCATCCATCCATCATAAAAGTGCATCTATCCATCATAAAAGTGCATCCATCCATCCATCATAAAAGTGCATCCATCCATCATAAAAGTGCATCTATCCATCATAAAAGTGCATCCATCCATCATAAAAGTGCATCTATCTATCATAAAAGTGCATCCATCCATCATAAAAATGCATATATCATCATAAAAGTGCATCCATCCATCATAAAAGCGCATCCATCCATCATAAAAGTGCATCTATCCATCATAAAAGTGCATCCATCCATCCATCCATTATAAAAGTGCATCCATCCATCATAAAAGTGCATCCATCCATCATAAAAGTGCATCTATCCATCATAAAAGTGCATCTATCCATCATAAAAGTGCATCCATCCATCCATCCATTATAAAAGTGCATCCATCCATCATAAAAGTGCATCCATCCATCATAAAAGTGCATCTATCCATCATAAAAGTGCATTCATCCATCATAAAAGTGCATCTATCCATCATAAAAGTGCATCCATCCATCATAAAAGTGCATCCATCCATCATAAAAGTGCATCCATCCATCATAAAAGCGCATCCATCCATCATAAAAGTGCATCTATCTATCATAAAAGTGCATCCATCCATCATAAAAATGCATATATCATCATAAAAGTGCATCCATCCATCATAAAAGCGCATCCATCCATCATAAAAGTGCATCTATCCATCATAAAAGTGCATCCATCCATCCATCCATTATAAAAGTGCATCCATCCATCATAAAAGTGCATCCATCCATCATAAAAGTGCATCTATCCATCATAAAAGTGCATCTATCCATCATAAAAGTGCATCCATCCATCCATCCATTATAAAAGTGCATCCATCCATCATAAAAGTGCATCCATCCATCATAAAAGTGCATCTATCCATCATAAAAGTGCATTCATCCATCATAAAAGTGCATCTATCCATCATAAAAGTGCATCTATCCATCATAAAAGTGCATCCATCCATCATAAAAGTGCATCCATCCATCATAAAAGTGCATTCATCCATCATAAAAGTGCATCCATCCATCATAAAAGTGCATCCATCCATCATAAAAGTGCATCTATTCATCATAAAAGTGCATCCATCCATCCATCATAAAAGTGCATCCATCCATCATAAAAGTGCATCTATCCATTATAAAAGTGCATCCATCCATCATAAAAGTGCATCTTTCATCATAAAAGTGCATTCATCCATCATAAAAGTGCATCTATCATCATAAAAGTGCATCCATCCATCATAAAAGTGCATCCATCCATCATAAAAGTACATCTATCATCATAAAAGTGCATCCATCCATCATAAAAGTGCATCCATTCATCATAAAAGTACATCCATCATAAAAGTGCATCTATCTATCATAAAAGTGCATCCATCCATCATAAAAGTGCATCCATCCATCATAAAAGTGCATCTATCCATCACAAAAGTGCATCCATCCATCATAAAAGTGCATCTATCTATCATAAAAGTGCATCCATCCATCATAAAAGTGCATCTATCATCATAAAAGTGCATCTATCATCATAAAAGTGCATCTATCCATCATAAAAGTGCATCCATCCATCATAAAAGTGCATCTATTCATCATAAAAGTGCATCCATCCATCCATCATAAAAGTGCATCCATCCATCATAAAAGTGCATCTATCCATTATAAAAGTGCATCCATCCATCATAAAAGTGCATCTTTCATCATAAAAGTGCATTCATCCATCATAAAAGTGCATCTATCATCATAAAAGTGCATCCATCCATCCATCATAAAAGTACATCTATCATCATAAAAGTGCATCCATCCATCATAAAAGTGCATCCATTCATCATAAAAGTACATCCATCATAAAAGTGCATCTATCTATCATAAAAGTGCATCCATCCATCACAAAAGTGCATCCATCCATCATAAAAGTGCATCTATCTATCATAAAAGTGCATCCATCCATCATAAAAGTGCATCTATCATCATAAAAGTGCATCTATCATCATAAAAGTGCATCTATCCATCATAAAAGTGCATCCATCCATCATAAAAGTGCATCCATTCATCATAAAAGTACATCCATCATAAAAGTGCATCCATCCATCATAAAAGTGCATCCATCCATCATAAAAGTACATCTATCCATCATAAAAGTGCATCCATCCATCCATTATAAAAGTGCATCCATCCATCATAAAAGTACATCCATCCATCATAAAAGTACATCCATCCATCATAAAAGTGCATCTATCTATCATAAAAGTGCATCCATCCATCATAAAAGTGCATCCATCCATCATAAAAGTGCATCTATCATCATAAAAGTGCATCCATCCATCATAAAAGTGCATCTATCATCATAAAAGTGCATCCATCCATTATAAAAGTGCATCCATCCATCATAAAAGTGCATCTATCATCATAAAAGTGCATCCATCCATCATAAAAGTGCATCCATTCATCATAAAACCGCATCCATCCATCATAAAAGTGCATCTATCCATCATAAAAGTGCATCCATCCATCCATCATAAAAGTGCATCTATCATCATAAAAGTGCATCCATCCATCATAAAAGTGCATCCATCCATCATAAAAGTGCATCTATCCATCATAAAAGTGCATCCATCCATCCATCCATCCATCATAAAAGTGCATCCATCCATCATAAAAGTACATCCATCCATCATAAAAGTGC
This sequence comes from Rhinogobio ventralis, assembly GCA_039654625.1. Lineage (NCBI taxonomy): Eukaryota > Metazoa > Chordata > Actinopteri > Cypriniformes > Gobionidae > Rhinogobio > Rhinogobio ventralis. Next base: position 38,431,120 of record CM077210.1, on the reverse strand, counting down.
ATCTATCCATCATAAAAGTGCATCTATCATCATAAAAGTGCATCCATCCATCATAAAAGTGCATCCATCCATCATAAAAGTACATCTATCATCATAAAAGTGCATCCATCCATCATAAAAGTGCATCCATCCATCATAAAAGTGCATCTGTCCATCATAAAAGTGCATCTATCTATCATAAAAGTGCATCCATCCATCATAAAAGTGCATCCATCCATCATAAAAGTGCATCTATCATCATAAAAGTGCATCCATCCATCATAAAAGTGCATCTATCCATCATAAAAGTGCATCTATCCATCATAAAAGTGCATCCATCCATCATAAAAGTGCATCTATCCATCATAAAAGTGCATCCATCCATCATAAAAGTGCATCTATCATCATAAAAGTGCATCCATCCATCATAAAAGTGCATCTATCATCATAAAATTGCATCCATCCATCATAAAAGTGCATTCATCCATCATAAAAGTGCATCTATCCATCATAAAAGTGCATCTATCCATCATAAAAGTGCATCCATTCATCATAAAAGTACATCCATCATAAAAGTGCATCTATCTATCATAAAAGTGCATCCATCCATCATAAAAGTGCATCCATCCATCATAAAAGTACATCTATCCATCATAAAAGTGCATCCATCCATCCATCATAAAAGTGCATCCATCCATCATAAAAGTACATCCATCCATCATAAAAGTGCATCCATCCATCATAAAGGTGCATCTATCATCATAAAAGTGCATCCATCCATCATAAAAGTGCATTCATCCATCATAAAAGTGCATCCATCCATCATAAAGGTGCATCTATCATCATAAAAGTGCATCCATCCATCATAAAAGTGCATCCATCCATCATAAAAGTACATCCATCCATCATAAAAGTGCATCCATCCATCATAAAGGTGCATCTATCATCATAAAAGTGCATCCATCCATCATAAAAGTGCATCCATCCATCATAAAAGTACATCTATCATCATAAAAGTGCATTCATCCATCATAAAAGTGCATGTATCCATCATAAAAGTGCATCTATCTATCATAAAAGTGCATCCATCCATCATAAAAGTGCATCCATCCATCATAAAAGTGCATCTATCCATCATAAAAGTGCATCCATCCATCATAAAAGTGCATCTATCATCATAAAAGTGCATCCATCCATCATAAAAGTGCATCTATCATCATAAAAGTGCATCCATCCATCATAAAAGTGCATCTATCTATCATAAAAGTGCATCCATCCATCATAAAAGTGCATCTATCCATCATAAAAGTGCATCTATCCATCATAAAAGTGCATCCATCCATCATAAAAGTGCATCTATCATCATAAAAGTGCATCCATCCATCATAAAAGTGCATCTATCTATCATAAAAGTGCATCCATCCATCATAAAAGTGCATCTATCCATCATAAAAGTGCATCTATCATCATAAAAGTGCATCTATCCATCATAAAAGTGCATCTATCATAAAAGTGCATCCATCCATCATAAAAGTGCATCTATCATCATAAAAGTGCATCCATCCATCATAAAAGTGCATCTATCCATCATAAAAGTGCATCCATCCATCATAAAAGTGCATCTATCCATCATAAAAGTGCATCCATCCATCATAAAAGTGCAGCTATCATCATAAAAGTGCATCCATCCATCATAAAAGTGCATCTATCATCATAAAAGTGCATCCATCCATCATAAAAGTGCATCCATCCATCATAAAAGTACATCTATCATCATAAAAGTGCATCCATCCATCATAAAAGTGCATCTATCCATCATAAAAGTGCATCCATCCATCATAAAAGTGCATCCATCCATCATAAAAGTGCATCTATCATCATAAAAGTGCATCCATCCATCATAAAAGTGCATCCATCCATCATAAAAGTACATCTATCATCATAAAAGTGCATCCATCCATCATAAAAGTGCATCCATCCATTATAAAAGTACATCTATCATCATAAAAGTGCATCTATCCATCATAAAAGTGCATCTATCATAAAAGTGCATCCATCCATCATAAAAGTGCATCCATCCATCATAAAAGTGCATCTATCCATCATAAAAGTGCATCTATCATCATAAAAGTACATCCATCCATCATAAAAGTGCATCCATCCATCATAAAAGTACATCTATCATCATAAAAGTGCATCCATCCATCATAAAAGTGCATCCATCCATCATAAAAGTGCATCTGTCCATCATAAAAGTGCATCTATCCATCATAAAAGTGCATCCATCCATCATAAAAGTGCATCCATCCATCATAAAAGTGCATTCATCCATCATAAAAGTGCATCCATTCATCATAAAAGTACATCCATCATAAAAGTGCATCTATCTATCATAAAAGTGCATCCATCCATCATAAAAGTGCATCCATCCATCATAAAAGTACATCTATCCATCATAAAAGTGCATCCATCCATCCATCATAAAAGTGCATCCATCCATCATAAAAGTACATCCATCCATCATAAAAGTGCATCCATCCATCATAAAAGTGCATCTATCATCATAAAAGTGCATCCATCCATCATAAAAGTGCATCTATCCATCATAAAAGTGCATCCATCCATCATAAAAGTGCATCTATCATCATAAAAGTGCATCCATCCATCATAAAGGTGCATCTATCATCATAAAAGTGCATCCATCCATCATAAAAGTACATCTATCATCATAAAAGTGCATTCATCCATCATAAAAGTGCATGTATCCATCATAAAAGTGCATCTATCTATCATAAAAGTGCATCCATCCATCATAAAAGTGCATCTATCATCATAAAAGTGCATCCATCCATCATAAAAGTGCATCTATCATCATAAAAGTGCATCTATCCATCATAAAAGTGCATCTATCATAAAAGTGCATCCATCCATCATAAAAGTGCATCCATCCATCATAAAAGTGCATCTATCCATCATAAAAGTGCATCTATCATCATAAAAGTACATCCATCCATCATAAAAGTGCATCCATCCATCATAAAAGTGCATCCATCCATCATAAAAGTACATCTATCATCATAAAAGTGCATCCATCCATCATAAAAGTGCATCCATCCATCATAAAAGTGCATCTGTCCATCATAAAAGTGCATCTATCTATCATAAAAGTGCATCTATCCATCATAAAAGTGCATCCATCCATCATAAAAGTGCATCCATCCATCATAAAAGTGCATTCATCCATCATAAAAGTGCATCCATTCATCATAAAAGTACATCCATCATAAAAGTGCATCTATCTATCATAAAAGTGCATCCATCCATCATAAAAGTGCATCCATCCATCATAAAAGTACATCTATCCATCATAAAAGTGCATCCATCCATCCATCATAAAAGTGCATCCATCCATCATAAAAGTACATCCATCCATCATAAAAGTGCATCCATCCATCATAAAAGTGCATCTATCATCATAAAAGTGCATCCATCCATCATAAAAGTGCATCTATCCATCATAAAAGTGCATCCATCCATCATAAAAGTGCATCTATCATCATAAAAGTGCATCCATCCATCATAAAGGTGCATCTATCATCATAAAAGTGCATCCATCCATCATAAAAGTACATCTATCATCATAAAAGTGCATTCATCCATCATAAAAGTGCATGTATCCATCATAAAAGTGCATCTATCTATCATAAAAGTGCATCCATCCATCATAAAAGTGCATCTATCATCATAAAAGTGCATCCATCCATCATAAAAGTGCATCTATCATCATAAAAGTGCATCCATCCATCATAAAAGTGCATCTATCCATCATAAAAGTGCATCTATCCATCATAAAAGTGCATCCATCCATCATAAAAGTGCATCTATCATCATAAAAGTGCATCTATCCATCATAAAAGTGCATCTATCATAAAAGTGCATCCATCCATCATAAAAGTGCATCCATCCATCATAAAAGTGCATCCATCCATCATAAAAGTGCATCTATCATCATAAAAGTGCATCCATCCATCATAAAAGTGCATCCATCCATCATAAAAGTGCATCCATCCATCATAAAATACACTTTTATGGACTTTAAAACGGAAACAGTCATTCACTGCAATTATAAAGCTTGGAAGATTCAGGACAGTTATTAATATAACTCTGATTGTGTTCGTCTGAAAGAAGAATGTCATACACACCTAGGATTTGTGGACTTAGAGGATTTTCATTTTTGGGTGAACTATCTCTTTAATATTAGATCTTCGTCAAGATTTAGAATTTGTAAATATTTCCAAAATAACTAATATTTGGCGGGATCTAAATAATGTGAACTATATAATATGCATTCGTTTTTACAAACTTAGTACTTTTCTCAAATGGAGGGATATAATGTGTTTGCTTTACTTGATCTGAAAGGCTTTTGCTAATCAACACTTTTTGAAGAGGCCAGCGCGTAAATCTAATTACCGGCTGCGATTAATTAAGAAGAAACGCCGCGGGAGTGTCAATAATGTGCGTCTGGAATTAAAAATGTGCCTTAAGTTGAATTGTTTCTGCGAGTTTGAATGGGAGGCTCTTTGAGCAGAAGTTTGCAGCTCTGCGTCTCTGTTGTTCGCCAAAGGGCCCTTTGTTCTCAGCACTGTTTATCTTGTCCACGGTGGTCTTTGTCTGCGCAAATGACCCCCAGTGATGCTCTACTTAGCTTGTTCTCGAGGGCTACTTTGCGCCTTGTTGCGTGTCTCCAAATGACCGCGGCGTTTAGTTCTCGGTGACGCATCGCAATGATGCGCTGTTGAGAGGATCCCGCCCCCTCAGTCACCGAACCGGTTCCCCTGTCAGCACTTAACCCGCTCGACCAGTTGCTGAAGCGCACGGGAGCTTAACATGATGCCGTTCCCGGTGACCGGACTGAGCCTGAGCGCGGGGATGGAGCTGTTGCACCCGTCCGTGGGTTATCCAGGTAAAACACGACACATTCACGGGTAGAGCTACTCAAACATATACTGCTTTAGTCCAGAGCTACTCACACATCTATAGATAGATAGATAGATAGATAGATGGATGGAATTATAGATATTCAGATAGATAGATAGATGGACTGTAAAATCCAACAGTTGTTCTTTAGTTAACTTTATTAATGTCTTAACCTAATTGTAAAAATCTAGTAATATGTATTCACATGCTATGCCCTTTTTACTCAGAAAACCCAAGTTCAGATTAACTGATTGGTTTGAGTGCCATTTTGTTGAGCAAAAAAAGTTTTTTGTCTTTTGACTCATGTCCTCCACGTCTGCCGTTCTCTTTCTCTGTTTGCATTCACTCATTTCCCAAAGTCATCTTGAATGTTGAATTACCAACAACTGAAAATTTTGAGAGAACATCACATAAACTGACTTCATAAACTGATGTTGGTTTGAATCACCATTATGGGGATCAGTGTTCCATTTGGTTCGGCACTTGGAACTTAATTTATATTACTGTAATACTATTGATGCAGCGATGCAACACGTTATACATCATGCATATATATATATATATATATATATATATATATATATATATATGAATGATGTATAACCTAACTATATTTCATGTCAAATAATCTTTTAAAATTTTGTTGCTAACACTTACGTCACAAACACCTTGTGAAACTTTAATTTGGGTTGATATAATCCGTCTATATTTGTGACAATATCTTGTAATTGATCATGATTGAGTCACACACACACACACACACACACACACACACACACACACTTCAACATTCAGCATCAAAACACAACAATGGCAACAATTAAATTTTATTTGAAGTAAATTATCAATACTCTCAGGTCTTGTTTAGTTACTAGAGCTCTTATGTAAGTGTTCTATACTAACTAAGCATTTGTCAGCACAACACACTATTCCTATTTCACTTTACTTGTTTTTTCAAGGCAATCGGTTTGCATGTTTTTTTTAAGTAAGTCTAACTAATTAGATTTTACAGTATAGATAGATGGATTTAAAGCAGTGGTGTTGTTTGTGTCCACAGGGAGCGGCCGGAAACAGAGGCGAGAACGCACCACCTTCACTCGAGCGCAGCTGGATGTTCTGGAGACTCTGTTCGCCGAGACGCGCTATCCGGACATCTTCATGCGAGAGGAATTGGCCTTAAAAATCAATCTCCCCGAGTCGAGAGTACAGGTGAGACATAACACTTCATTAAAAAACACACCATAGTGTGTATCAGTTGCTTTCAAATTCTGTAAAAATGACTTTCGCTGGCGTAACACAATGATATTTGTAACAAAAATATTTTAACAATTGCTAACATTCCCATTATGTCATGAAAACGCTATTTCTGAATGTTCAGTTTTTTTTTTTTAAAGTGTGTTTTCTTTGTTATGCGAACACTCCATTGTATCATTCTGAGAATGTCACTTTTGAATGTTCTCTGGAAATATTTGTGACCCTGGACCACAAAACCAGTCTATACATCACCTGAAGCTGAATAAATAAGCTTTCCATTGATTTATGGTTTACAACTATTTGAAAATCTGGAATCTGAGGGTGCAAAATAATCTAAATATTGAGAAAATCTCCTTTAAAGTTGTCCAAATGAAGTCCTTAGCAACGCATATTACTACTAATAATACATTTATGATATATTTACAGTAGGACATTCACAAAATCTCTTCATGGAACATGATCTTAATATCCTAATGATTTTTGGCATAAAAGAAAAATGTATAATTTCAGGACTGCTGTTGAGCTCCAGGGGCACAGATAGTAACGATTCAGATAAAACGTTCCATGTACGGTGTATAAATAACGTTTTGAGGACATTTTTAAAGACCAGATAACTTAGAATGTTCCATTAACGTTAATAGAAAAATTGAGAAAATTGCCTGTAATCTGGGATATTAAATAATGTTCTTGACTATAGTTTGAATAAAACAAGTGCGATATGAAGTCTTACCAAAAGTAGTGAATCTACTAAAACTTGTCAACATGAAAATAAACTTACCTTCATTGCTTTTTTGATATTTTTTTGCACACTTTCCGACTGTAAACACACTCAGCACGTGTCGCTTCGACATCATTCCACAGGTTTGGTTCAAAAACCGCAGAGCAAAGTGCCGTCAGCAGCAGCAGAACCAGAGCTCAGCGCAGAAGAAGAAGAGCTCCCCGGTCAGAGAGATCCCTGCCGACAGCAACCCGTACTCCAGCCCGTCCAGCGCCGGCCCGGCCTCCATCTCCCCCGAGCCTCTCTCCAGCTCCCCGTCGTCCTGCATGCAGAGGTCGTTTCCCATCACGTACATGCAGGGATACAGTCCGGGATTCACCGGCACGCCGACCTACTTCAGCGGAATGGACTGCGGCTCTTATCTGGGCTCTGTGCATCATCATCAGCTGACCGGAGCCGGTTCGGCGCAGGGTGACGGCTTCAACGCCGCCTCAGACTACAAAGAGCAAAGCGCCTCATGGAAGCTCAACTTCAGCTCGGACTGCCTGGATTACAGAGATCAGACGACAGCTTGGAAGTTCCAGGTTTTGTAAAAGCACAGGGAATATGTGGGAATATCTTCAGCCTGATGCCACGAAATCCTGGGAGTGAAATGATGGAAGCAGAAGTGCAAGATCATTATTATTAAAAAGATGGAAAAAAGCAGCCAATGGCAGATCTCGTGAAGCCCCTTGTTTCTCAGATGCACTACGTTTCTTTTTTAATGAGTAGGTTTGTTCTGTAAGAGACAATCGGTGTGTTTGTGTGTTGTATTTTTAGACTAGCTTTATATCATGTTTGTCATTGAAAACTGTACTGAGACTTTCTTATTTGTATGTTCTGTTGGTAACGATAAATTATTACTTTTGTAAAGCCAGAGGGCTCTACTATATTAAAATGTCCATATTTGACAGAAAATTGTGTCCAGCTTATTGCAAATTCATCTTTTTTTGTTTTGTTTAACAGTTATTAAATGTGAACAGCTTTAGTGAACAATATATATAATTTGATGAAAGTTATTGATCACCAGTGCATTAACTTACGCAGATTACTTTAATGAATCTGCTCTGCCGGGTACTCGTGATGCATTCAATCATTTTTACGTTTTTCTCTAAACTTTTCCATATTATTTATTTTTATCTACTTTATTTTAATTGTATTATTTATAAAAAATTGTAATATGTTAATTTAATAAATAACTACTCTTTTTTTATTTTAATCACATTTTTATTTATTTATGTCTTATTTATTTTTACAATTTTCTCTAGATTTTCCATGTTATTTTAATCTAATTTACTTATTTTAATCCTTTTTATTTGTTGTTTTAGTTTTTTTTACAGTTTTCTCTACACTATTTATTTTTATCTACTTTATTTTAATTTTACTATTTATTTATTACATTGTTTTTTTATTTATCACATTTTTTATTCATTTATTTATGTTAATCTTTTTTTTACATTTACGTTTTTTCCCAAACTATTTTTTTTAATTTTAGTCTAATTTTAACATTATTTATTTATTTTCTACTCTTTTTCTACAGTCACTTCCAGATGATGATGGTGATGATGATCAAGTGTATTTCGGTTTCAGTTTATTAGTCTGATGGTGGTACAAGTCTGCACTTATAATACCGAATATAATAGACAAAATACCAGTGTTTTAGTCAGTATTCGCAGATAAACAGGTCGAGCATGTTGTGTGTGTGTGTGTGTGTGTGTGTGTGTCTCCAGCATCTCTCTATTGTTATGTGAATTTCTGCCCTACATTCTCACAACATCAACAACAATAGTGAATAATTTCTCCAGCGCTTTATACAATACAGACTTTCACAGCGGCTTCACAGAAATAAACAGGAAAGACAATAGACAAGTTTTGTTCTCGTTTGAGAGTCTCTGCGCAGTCAAATCAACAATATCACTGAATATTAGGTGTCTTTAGTAAAGCTTCATTGACTTGAACAAACAGCCTCTTAATTAAAAGGACTAAACCGTTTTGAGCAGCATGTGCCTCAGAACCTGCCATATCCTGTGGATTCCCTCATAAACACACACACACACACACACACCGTCTGGGCGGCTATTTTTAGTCATTCTCTGCATGACGAAACCTGTCATTCCTCAAAAACGTGACTAAAGTGTGTTTAAATATACCACAGCCTCATCTGGAGGATTTACTGTACAGATATGTTCCTACAGCAATCTAATACTCACTGTCACTGCATCATAAAGCGTCATTTATTCCTGTGATCAAAGCTGAATTTATCATCATTACTCCAGTCTTCAGTGTCACATGACCCTTCAGAAATCATTCAATATGAGGATTTGATGCTCAACAAACATTTATTAACAGCCTTTGCTCAATGCTTTGTTGAAGCACCTTTGGCACCGATCACAGCCTCAGGTCTCTTTGAGTTTGATGCTAAGCTCGGCACACCTACTTTTGGGCAGTTTCTTCCATTCTTCTTTGCAGGACCTCTCAAGCTCCATCAGGTTGGATGGGGAGCGTCGGTGCACAGCCATTTTCAGATCTCTCCAGAGATGTTCAATCTGGGCTCTGGCTGGGCCACTCAAGGACATTCCCAGAGTTGTCCCGTAGTCACTCCTCTGTTATCTTGGCTGTGTGCTTAGGGTCGTTGTCCTTGTGGAAGATGAACCTTCACCCCAGTCTGAGGTCCAGAGCGCTCTGGAGCAGGTTTTCATCAAGGATGTCTCTGCACATTGCTGCATTCATCTTTCCCTCCATCCTAACTAATCTCCCAGTTCCTGCCGCTGAAAAACATCCCCACAGCATGATGCTGCCACCACCATGCTTCACTGTAGGGATGGGATTGGCCAGGTGATGAGCGGTGCCTGGTTTCCTCCATTCAGGCCAAAGAGTTCAATCTTTGTT
>CM077210.1:38366264-38413764 GCA_039654625.1 Rhinogobio ventralis | reverse complement strand
TTACTTCTAAAGCATCGCATTAGTGTTTTACAGCGTGATAAACACGATTCAGTGAGCCGAACAAATGATTCAGATGAACCGATTCAGAGCTAACTCAGGGATTCGCCGTCAGCGGAACTCTTTGATCTAAAATATTTACTTGAAGATTTTTAAATGATTTACTTTTAATGATTAGTTTTTCATCAACAGTTTGGAAAAACCTGTGCGAACTCATTTGACCAATACCTGGAAAAGAACCGACTCAGTGATTCATTCACAAACCGGGAATCGACAGTCGACAGAAAAAACGCCCAAAACTCGACGTTATTGATCAAATATTGTGTGGATAAATTATTTTCAGATAGGCAAATGAGAAATATATCTCTCACAAGTCAAGAATTAATCAGTTAAGCGTAATAAAAAAAACTATTTTGCGATAATTTGGCGCCAACAGTAGATCGCGCGCTTATGGAGGACGAAACCTGCAAAAACAATAAATAAATATGCAAATAAATGAGGGCATCAACAGTCATCAGCCAATGGTGGCACACAGGCCGCCTTCTGATGTTCGATTGACACCACCTCATTAGCATATTGTGCCAAGGAAAAATAAACATCACGTCACAGCAGAAATATGACTGAAACATCTGTCATAACACAAACCCAGAGCTCTCGAGCGTCAAAAGACACACCAAATGTTACTAAAATCCGGCTTGTTTACATTTTGTATGTCATGCTAATGTTCATACGCATTGCCATTATCAAATACACAAATACCAAATGTTTAGAGGTTTAGTCTTCAATGCATGTCATTCCGCAGGCACATTTATTAGTGAAACTAACGAAAAAAGCCTGTGTGTATTGAAAAGATGACTTTTATTCACGTGATGGTGTGTGATTGTCAGTGCACCTTGGGTTTAAGCATCAGTTTGGAGTGCACTGTGGCAGTGGGAAGGTCAAAGGTCAGGATTCGTCTCTGAGATAGAGGTTTTATTCAGTGGGTCAAACACAAGGTGCAGTATCTTCACATCTCATTCGAAAGCAGCACAACGGACAAACACTCAAAACTGCAGATCAATCACGTCGTACAAAAGTCCCAAAAAGGATGAACACGAGCGATCCGAACAAACACAGGTTGAGTTTGCACTGGAGATGCCGTTCCCGTGGCCCTCTGAGACCCTGTCGACAGTCCCAACGTGTGTAAACTTCGACTAGTGTAACCCTGAGCTGAGTGTGAGTGGAACGGCGTTACTGGAGCGCGTTCGGAAGACGTAGGAACCGTCCGTCTCAGACACAGAGGTGATGTTCTGCTACAAGACGCCGCGGATCAGCACAGATTCTAGTGTCTAACCTGTTTCTCAGTCTCAGAGGAGCGTCCAGATTAAAGCCACGGTCGGATTTCAGAGCAGCAGCGTCTGGGTGTTAAACGTGTGCAGCATTTTTAATACGAACATGAATCATTATAAATCATTTGAAATATTGTGCATACGGATAAAAAAAAAAAAAAAAAAGTAGTACTGGGCAATCGATTAATCGCGATTAATCGCATACAAAATAAAAGATCATGTTTACATAATCAGTGTTTGGTGTAACGCATTACAAGTAACTTGAGCTATGTAATCAGATTACTTTTTCAAGTAACTAGTAAAGAAACATTACAACAAAATATTTATTTGACTGACCCCCCCATGTTGAGAGGAATCGAGAGTAAGGCGTTATTGTAGTTCTAGAGTAAATGTGAGCATTTACTCACAAAAAAGATTCAGTACTCCTCAATCACAATACTATGCAAACCTCCAATAAAACATTAAATAATTTAAACACTTTATTGAGCAATGTTTTGCTGCTGACCTTCGATGATTCAGTTAAACCACGAGCAAAAATGACTAGACTGGTGAAGCGTTAAACTTTCTTTCTATTCTTCCGTTATCCAGAAAGATTACTGTACTCTACTGTACATGTGTGAATCTGCATTTTTACCTCAGCCTGAGGCTTGTGATTTCAATTTTGGTGTGAAAGGGTCTTTACATTTGCACAAAAATATAACTTTGTCATAAAAAACAAACGAGCCCAGCCCAGGTGAGAAAAAGTAATGTAACGCATTGCTTTTCTTAAAAAGTAACTAAGTAACACAATGCGATATTGTAATGCATTACTTGTTAAAGTAACTTTCCCCAACACTGCACATAATACAGTCAAACCAACATTTATTCAGACACATTCTCTCACATTATCATATCGTTTAGAAAATGGTAATAAAATATGACGAGTTAAACTGTGTCTGAACAAACTCATCTGGATAATGTCTCTTTGATAGAAAGGGATGTGATGGATTACAATCAGCCGTTACATTTAAGAACACAATCAGATAATACCAGTTTAGGTCGACCAATGACCAAGCAAAGCTTCATTGTGTTCAGTCTGTGGGGTCAAAGGTCACATTAGCAATTAAAGAGATAACACTGTGGGAATCCTTTGTGGTTTGACTGTATGTGTGTGTGTGCTGTGTATTATTATTATGAATATATAAATACACACTCCTTGTATACATTTAAGAAATATTTGCATGTATATTCATACAACGCATAATTAATGCATTATATATAAAGGCTTTCATAAATATGTGTGTGTGTGTGTGTGCCCCTGCAGCTCAACAGCAGTCCTGATCTCACGGGTGTGTCTGTGGCGATCGCCAACAATGCATTCATTGGGTCAAAATTACACATTTCTCTTTATGCCAAAAATCATTAGGATATTAAGATCATGTTCCATCAAGAGATTTTGTAAATGTCCTACTGTAAATATATCATAAATGTATTATTAGTAGTTGCTAAGGACTTCATTTGGACAACTTTAAAGGAGATTTTCTCAATATTTAGATTTTTTTGCACCCTCAGATTCCAGATTTTCAAATATTGTCCTAACAAACTACACATCAATTATTATTATTATTATTTCAATAAATTGACCCTTATGACTGGTTTTGTGCTCCAGGGTCACATATATTAATGTAAACACAAACTTTTATTTTGGATGCGATTAATCGATTGCCCAGCACTAAAAAGTTACGTTTTTTTGTCCTTTGCGTGGAAAAGAGCTGCATCAAGAAGCATTTCTTTTCTTTTAAGTGCATACAGGTTCAGAACTATTGCATTGATATGCATTGATTCCAGCGTCCCTGATTCATGCTAAACCGTCTCATAATATCAGGGGAAAGAATCCAAACGGGGTCCAAACTAATGTGCTCGTGAACTGAGGTCTGTTCTACAGCTTGTGAGGTAAAGTAGAGCGTTTGAGTCTGTAACCCTGTCGAGTGTGTAGCTTATAATGCTCAGATGCACAGTGCGAGGTGTGCAGGCGTGTGTGTGACACTACTGGCAACACTTCATAACAATAACTTTCATCAGTAATGTTTTTGCATTATGCGGTGTGTCGCTGAGGTTTTCTGAGGCGTGATCGGCCACTTTAATAACTCATATAAAATGCATTCATTTTAAAAACAAATGTGTAGCTTGAGTGCAATGGATAAAAGCGTCTGCCAAATGCATGAATGTAAACGTCTCTTAAAAACGTTAATATTCACTGCACAAAAGGAGCGTGATTCTGAAGCGTTTAACCCTCTGGTGATGCTCATGTGGGAACGCCTGAAATTAAACTCTTTAGTTTCAGTAAAATCAATGTAATATCTTTGCTCTATAATATATATATATATATATATATATATATTTTTTTTTTAGAGAATTTCATGGTACTAATTAATACTTATGCAATAATTATGATGGTTTTTTCCCCCATTGAAAAGAAAAACATTTTTATTACTTTTCAATTAAAGCAGTATTTCATGTTAAAATATAGAAAACGCCTTTAAAATCCACTTGAGTGTGTGTGTGTGAGTGAGTGTGTGTGTGTGTGAGTGTGAATGAGTGTGTGTGTGTGTGTGTGTGAGTGAGTGTGTGTGAGTGTATGAGTGAGTGTGTGTGTGAGTGCGTGTGTGTCTGATAGTGTACGAGTGTGTGAGAGTGTATGAGTGAGTGTGTGTGAGTGTATGAGTGTGTGTGTGAGTGAGTGTATGTGTGTGTGTGTGTGTGTGTGTGTGTGTGTAAGTGACTGTGTGAGTGAGTGTGTGAGTGAGTGTGTGAGTGTGTGCGCACGTGTGTGAGTGCGTGTGTGTGAGTGAATGTGTGTGAGTGTGTGTGAGTGTAAGTGAATGTGTGTGAGTGAGTGTGTGTGTGTGTGTGCATGTGTTTAAGTGAATGTGTGTGTGAGTGAGTGTGATTGTGTGTGTGTGTGTAAGTGAATGTGTGAGTGAGTGTGTGTGCGTGTGTGTGAGTGAATGTGTGTGAGTGTAAGTGAATGTGTGTGAGTGCGTGTGTGTGCATGTGTGTGTGTGTGCATGTGTGTAAGTGAATGTCTGTGTGAGTGAGTGTGATTGTGTGTGTGTGTGTGTGTGTGTGTAAGTGAATGTGTGAGTAAGTGTGTGTGTGTGTGTGTAAGTGAATGTGTGTGTGTGTGTGAGTGAGCGCGTGTGTGTGAGAGTGTGTGTGTGTGTGTGTGTGTGAGTGTGAGTGTGAGTGCGTGTTTGTTTTACACTCTTGATATTTTAGAGTTAACCCCTTCATTGCTGTATTGTGGCTAATTTGTAGATTGTACACAAAATTATCTTTTTTTTGTATTTCTCATTAATTTCCTATTCATTTTTTCAAGCTTTTTCGAATCAAGTCCACCTTTTGTTTTGTGGTCACAGCGACTGCCGCACAGTTTCATAATCTGATATTAGCGATTTTTAACATTCCCAAATGAGCATCACTAGAGGTTAAAGTCACATAAAGTGTTCTAGTTTGAGTTGGGTTGTGTTAGGCCACAATAACACCGATATAATGAACGGAGCATTAGTAAACGTGTGTGTTCATGACGTACTGATGAAAGTTATCCTGAAGCGCTGCCGTCATTCTGAAGCGAAACAATCAGTGGAGTTCAGCGAGAGAGTCAGCATTAGCACCAGGGAGATCGTAGCGAAGCGCCGGATCGTACATTCATCATCCGGGACGCGTGTCGGCACAGTGAGGCGTTCCTCCTTCAGCAAACTCTCCTGGACTCAAATCATATCATGTACAGAAAATAAGATATATTTATATATATATATATAATCTATATACTGCTATATGTGAAACACTTGTATATAAAACAAGTTACTAAACAAGCTTTAGTAACAGTCATGTAGAAAAATATGACATCTTGACAATTCCAAACGACTACGGCATATACTGCAGCTACAACCGGCATTAAACGGTAGAACATTCTAGAAATCAAGGAAAAGAATAAAGAAGAAGAAATCAGGAGGGCTGACGAGTACACGGCTCGAACCGCTCGCATCTCCGGTGGATCTACGTGTGTGTTTATTGCTGAAAACAAGCGTTTGATAAAGAAGTGTGTGTTGAGGTTCGGTCCGTGTACGGAGAGCGTTTCGGCCGTCGAGGGGCGAAGGAGGTCGGGAATCTCCGCGGATTTACTTTAAGAGCGTTACAGAGCGATGCTGCCTTCAGTGATCAGGTGCAAACTTTAGGGGCCCTATCATACACCGGAGCAATGCGACGCCAGGCGTGATGCTAGTGTGTTCTGCTAGTTTCAGCCCGACGCAGTTCTCATGTTCACGTCCAGCTCCACGTGTTTAAATATCAAATGCACTGGTGTATCTGTTCACCCATGGGCGTCTGGTCTGAACACCAGGAGTTCAGGAGCATTGCTGGAGCGTTGCTATTGTGAGGAACTGAAACGACTGCGCCATTGACCAACACACACCTGCTCTAAAGTCAATAGCGCAGTATTTTTACTGTTATTTAAAGGGTGTGTTAGTAATATGAGCCTATAGGCGGTGCACAACACACACACTCTGATTATTACACACACAGGGACACGCAGCACACACACACACACACTCTGATTATTACACACACAGGGATGCGCAGCAGCACACACACACGTTTAAATATTACAAATAAAAGATTCCTCTCTGGAGAAGCGTTCAGTCTTTCCGCTCGCATGTAAATAGTGAATCTGCCATGGCTTTTAAAGGGAAAGGGAGATGAGACTCTGATTGGTTTATTGCACGTTACGCCCAAAACACACCCATGACTCATTAAGAGACGAGGGACAACCCTTTTGGACCATGAGCCGGGCATGCCGACTGTTTTTCCCGTCGTTAAACTAGCAAAAGGGGATTCGGACACGCTGTAAGTGCACCTGCGCCGTGAGCTCAGATCAGTAAAATAGGGCCCTAGGTGATTTTGGTAAGTTTTGTTGCATCTTTTTGGCTTGTTACCTGGAAGCACAAACATCAGAACGGCGGTCACGCATCTGAAAACAAACGGTCCGCTGAAAAATGAAACCGTTCTGTCATCATTGTGAGAACAAACAAACAATGGAAGTCGGACGTTAGTGTCCAGCAGAAGAAAGAAAAGAGTAATGATGACAGAACGATCATTTTTAGGTGTAACTAACTAACTCCAGTTAACATTTAAGATATTAATTGACCCAAAGTCATAAATAACAATGCATTTATGACCCTGGCGACATTCATGTGTTTATGACTTGAAGGCAGCATAATTCATAAACGCTACTATGTGCACGTGTTAATATTTATATGCGTCACATTTACACTATCAGTCAAAAGTTTGGAATAATTAACTTTAATGTTTTTGAAAGAGTCTCTTCTGCTCATCAAAGCTTCATTTATCTGATCATAAATCCAGTAAACAGTGAGATATGACTCCAGTGTAAATCAGCTGTTCTCTATGTGAATATATAGTAAAGTGTAATTTATTCCTGTGATCAAAGCTGAATTTATCATCATTACTCCAGTCTTCAGTGTCACATGATCCTTCACAAATCATTCAATATGAGGATTTGATGCTCAACAAACATTTATGATTATTAACAGTGTTGGAAACAGTCATATTTGTGTGGAGACTGTCATACATTTTATTTTTCAGGATTCTTTGATGAATATAAAGTAAAAAAAAACAGCATTTATTAGAAATAGAATGTTTTGTGACATTATAAAGGTCTTTACTTTTGATCAATTAATCGATTACAGGTATTTATTTTTTAACTTATTTACCCTAAACTTTTGAATGGTAGTGTATGACAGTTTCCACAAAAATACGATAATAATCATAAATGTCTCTTGAGCAGCAAATCCTCATATGAGACACTGAAGACTGGAGTAATATTTCACTGTTTTTACTGTATTTTTGATCAATAAACAGCTTTGGTGAGCAGAAGAGACTCGTTCAGAAACATTAAACCCCATTATTCCTCACGATTGGTGTGCGAGACCACGGTGAGACTCCCGGCCCCTTTCGTCCCCTCGTTCGGCCCCTTCATCAATCGATGGGTCCCTGGAAGATGAGGCGCGTGTACCCGGGCGCGGCCGACAGCGGGGCCGAGCAGAACGGGCACGTGGGTCTGAAGGCGTGTGTCCCGTGAGGCAGCGGCGTCTCGGCCCAGTACCGGACCGTCTTCTCTGAGCACACGTGGCCGCAGGGCACAAAGGCGTGAGTCGGGGCGCCCGCGTCCACGTAGAAGGCCGGCTCGCCGCCCAGCCACAGTGGCACGTACGGCCCGACTGTCCGGCAGAGCGGACACTCCCGACGGCCGCCCGTCCCGCCGCAGGCGCCCTCCTCCCGCTCCCGGTGGCGCTCGGGCCGCTGGCCCCAGTCGTGCCGGCCGTGGACGTGTCCGCAGGCGAGGTAGGCCCAGGGCTGGCGCTCCTCCAGGCTGTGGCTGCGTGGGAGGCTGGGGAAGGCCAGCGTGCTCAGGCCCACGGGACACTGCGGCCGCGCCGCGTTCAGCTCCAGCCGGAGGGCGTCCAGGTGCCGCAGCGTGGGCGCTTTCAGCAGACCTTCAGCCGTGCGCCACAGCAGCGTCGCTCCGCACAGATCCACCAGAGAGCCGTCCTGCAGCGCGCTGCTCTCGCCCTGAGCCTGCACACACACACACACACACACACACACACACACGTGAGGTTTATGCGCAATTTGGCCAAAATGCTGTGATTATATTAGGCCTGTCAGATCGATTAATCACATCTAACATAAACGTTTGTGTTTATATTATATGTGTGTGTACATGTATATACACACAGATACACACACGCATATAATATAAACACAAACTTATGTTAGATGTGATTAATCGCGATATAAAATAATATCTATTATTATTATTATTATTATTATTATTACTACTACTACAAAATGGAAATTTCATTACTAAGAAACAAAATAAGAAATACTATTATTGTAATATTTCAATGTAAAATAAAAAAATATATTCAAAATAATAGTATTTAAGAAAGAGAATACTAATAATAGTCATTTTAAATAGTAATAACAATTTTTGGGGCTAATTCGTGCAGCCCTACAAACATGCACAGTCGACCTGGTGCTTTTTAATGGCATTTTAATTCCCTTTTTTACTAATTAAATTGTATTAATTGCAATTGCATTTACGACAGAAAGTTAATCTTATGCAAGTTATGTCTTCAAAATATCTCTTTTCCAGTGAACTGCAGATCTTTATCCCCACACACAAAAGCAAACACTGATATAAACAGGAACTCATCGGCTGAATGAGGCGCTTTCACAGATTACCCATCATTCACAGGGCTCTCACATCAGGAGTCGTGATTAGCACGCTCTTGTGGTTTACAGAGTAATTACGTGCACTTGTGATTCAGTGTTGAGTAGCTGTGGTTGTTATCAGTTAACTTGAGCTCATATGTACCAGCTGTCCGCGGATGGGGCCGGACCGGGTCTCTCTGAGGGCGTACATGTCTCCACACACCGAGATCTCTCTCCACAGGCCCTGCTTGGGCTCTTCGGGGAAGCCCAGCGGATGCATCACCAGCACGCCATTGGTCGTGAGTCCGTCCATGTGACCGTCTGGATTCTTCCATTTAGTTGCTTTCTCCTGCATGAGAGATGCATCTCGATTAGGAGTGTGTGTGAACTGATAAAGTGCATTTCATATAATGCAGCCAAATATATCGGCCACTTTTTCTTATCGGGCCGATGGCGCTAACATTAAAAATGATCACACCGATATGATGCCGATGTATTGTGTGTCTTTAGTCGCTACTTATGTTTCATTGCACCTTTAAAAACATTTTTAATATAAAAATATTAGTGGCGACTATCAAACATCTGAACCCTACTAGAGATCCACGATATGAACATTTAGGCCGATAACGATAATTCTTTATATTTGAAAGCCGATAACCGATATTTTGGCCGATAAATCTAAATCCAAATTTTTATAACATTTTTGAGAGCCTGATTACAAAAACAAAAGTCTCACCATTAAAAGCCAAAGTCCGGGTTTAATATATCAGCCAGATTTTCTTATCGGGCCGATAACAATAACATTAAAAATGAACATATATCGGCCGATACCGATATGGTGCCGATATATTGTGTGTCTTTAGTCGCTACTAACCAACACCTGAACCCTAACATGATTCTGTACTGTTATTCTGTAATAAATACCAACCCCCAGGAAGATGTTCTTGGAGGAGTCGAAGCCGGCGGCGTAGATGCGGGCGGTGAACGGAGGGTTGCGGTCGCAGACGACCCTGCAGGCGAAGCGGGAGATGGTGCTGGGCGCCGAGGACGAGTCCTCACTCTCCTTGGACCCTCCCGGTGTGTCCGTCACCACGAAGTCTATTGGGCTCTCCGTGGAGCGGCCGATCTGCAACGGCAAAATGGGGCAGATCAGCCTCAGTCGTATATTTCATGCTGCCTTTATATGACACCGATCGCACCCAGAGTTTGAACGTGATGTTCTGCAGACTCACCTGGAACATGTCGGTGTCGTTGTCATGGCAATACTCCACCACCACGGTCTGGTTCCTGGAGAGAGTGAAGGAGATGCTGTGCTGCCCCCTGCTGTTCACCGCCTGCAACGAAAGGTCACGCAGTGTCACTATCCCACAATTCCCTCGGCCTGTGCCCTTCAGTGCACCTGCGATGTGCTGAATAAAACACGCACCTTGCTGTCGTGAGGGTTGCTGAGGAT
Organism: Rhinogobio ventralis; assembly: GCA_039654625.1. Classification (NCBI taxonomy): domain Eukaryota; kingdom Metazoa; phylum Chordata; class Actinopteri; order Cypriniformes; family Gobionidae; genus Rhinogobio; species Rhinogobio ventralis. Next base: position 38,403,711 of record CM077210.1, on the reverse strand, counting down.
GTGCACCGTGCTCGGCTTGACGCCGTTGGCTTTGGCCCTCCTGTACAGAGCAAAGCGGCTCCTCTTGCGACCGCGGTCTCCTCCTGGCAGAGAGCCATTATACCTACACAACACATTCAGATTCACAACATCTCTGAGAAACTGTGCTGCTTAAATCAAGACATTTCACTGATAAAATCAACACATATGGGTATCTATATGAATTAACCCTGTGATATTGATTTTTAGTGATCAACTGATACGGGATCTGATATCAGCTTATATTTGACATCACATTATTTTATTTAGCGATAGTAAATAATGTGCATAATTTCTGCAATAAAAATTATATTTTAAATATTTACTAAATTAGAAATAATTAATTGGAAAATATAGCAATATGCAACTTGCAATACTATGAACGTCATCAAAAGTAAATCTGTAAAATAAGCTTTTAAACTTCTTGATTCTGTAATTAAAGTAAGTGTGTGAACTGGGAATCATATTTTCCTCAAATAAAAGACCAGAGAGAGCAATTTTTTTCATATTGACTATGACATGAATTAGAGCTGCACGATTCTGGATAAATAGAGAATCACAATTTTTTGTTTCAAATAGAGATTGTGATTCTTCCACGATTCTGAACAGACAAGAGAACACTAAACATGTCATTTACTAGAGGACTAAATGTTAATTGCTGCAGTTTATTGAAAATGTTTAATACATTTTTAGTGCTGTCAATTCGATTAATCGCATCCAAAATAAAAGCTTGTGTTTGCACAATATGCGTGTGTGTACTGTGTATAATAATTAGCTATATAAATACATATACATGCATGTAATATATATATATATATATATATAAATAATTTATATTATAAATATTTTATATACAAATATTTAAAAAAATTCTTAAATATATACATGCATGTATATGTATTTATATAGCTAATTATTATACACAGTACACACACGCATATTGTGCAAACACAAGCTTTTATTTTGGATGCGATTAATCGAATTGACAGCACTAATTTTAATGAATTTTTTTTTATCGGTTTGAATGAATGATTCACTTGTTTCATTACTGGATGAATCAGTGTTTTTGAACGAATCTCTTGAATTAATGATTCAATGAATCACTCATAAAGACTTCACTTGTTTCATTACTGGATGAATCAGTGTTTTTGAACGAATCTCTTGAGTGAATGATTCAATGACTCGCTCAAAGACTTCACTTGTTTCATTACTGGATGAATCACCGTTTTTGAACGAATCTCTTGAATTAATGATTCAATGAATCACTCATAAAGACTTCACTTGTTTCATTACTGGATGAATCAGTGTTTTTGAACGAATCTCTTGAATTAATGATTCAATGAATCACTCATAAAGACTTCACTTGTTTCATTACTGGATGAATCAGTGTTTTTGAACGAATCTCTTGAGTGAATGATTCAATGACTCGCTCAAAGACTTCACTTGTTTCATTACTGGATGAATCACCGTTTTTGAACGAATCTCTTGAATTAATGATTCAATGAATCACTCATAAAGACTTCACTTGTTTCATTACTGGATGAATCAGTGTTTTTGAACGAATCTCTTGAGTGAATGATTCAATGACTCACTCATAAAGACTTCACTTGTTTCATTACTGGATGAATCAGTGTTTTTGAACGAATCTCTTGAGTGAATGATTCAATGACTCACTCATAAAGACTTCACTTGTTTCATTACTGGATGAATCAGTGTTTTTGAACGAATCTCTTGAATTAATGATTCAATGAATCACTCATAAAGACTTCACTTGTTTCATTACTGGATGAATCAGTGGTTTTGAACAAATCTCTTGAATGAATGATTCAATGACTCACTCATAAAGACTTCACTTGTTTCATTACTGGATGAATCTGTGTTTTTGAACGAATCTCTTGAGTGAATGATTCAATGACTCACTCATAAAGACTTCACTTGTTTCATTACTGGATGAATCTGTGTTTTTGAACGAATCTCTTGAGTGAATAATTCAATGACTCACTCATAAAGACTTCACTTGTTTCATTACTGGATGAATCTGTGTTTTTGAACGAATCTCTTGAGTGAATGATTCAATGACTCACTCATAAAGACTTCACTTGTTTCATTACTGGATGAATCAGTGTTTTTGAATGAATCTCTTAAGTGAATGATTCAATGACTCACTCATAAAGACTTCACTTGTTTCATTACTGGATGAATCACCGTTTTTGAACGAATCTCTTGAATTAATGATTCAATGAATCACTCATAAAGACTTCACTTGTTTCATTACTGGATGAATCAGTGTTTTTGAACGAATCTCTTGAGTGAATGATTCAATGACTCACTCATAAAGACTTCACTTGTTTCATTACTGGATGATTCAGTGTTTTTGAACGAATCTCTTGAATTAATGATTCAATGAATCACTCATAAAGACTTCACTTGTTTCATTACTGGATGAATCAGTGTTTTTGAACGAATCTCTTGAGTGAATGATTCAATGACTCACTCATAAAGACTTCACTTGTTTCATTACTGGATGAATCAGTGTTTTTGAATGAATCTCTTGATTGAATGATTCAATGACTCACTCATAAAGACGTCACTTGTTTCATTACTGGATGAATCAGTGGTTTTGAACAAATCTCTTGAATGAATGATTCAATGACTCGCTCATAAAGACTTCACTTGTTTCATTACTGGATGAATCAGTGTTTTTGAACGAATCTCTTGAATGAATGATTCAATGAATCACTCATAAAGACTTCACTTGTTTCATTACTGGATGAATCAGTGTTTTTGAACGAATCTCTTGAGTGAATGATTCAATGACTCACTCATAAAGACTTCACTTGTTTCATTACTGGATGAATCAGTGATTTTGAACAAATCTCTTGAATGAATGATTCAATGACTCACTCATAAAGACTTCACTTGTTTCATTACTGGATGATTCAGTGTTTATGAACAAATCTCTTGAGTGAATGATTCAATGACTCACTCATAAAGACTTCACTTGTAATCCCAATAAGATAACGGAAAAAATACTTCCGGAAGCAACACCGCTTGAAAAAGTGGGCGGCACTAAAGCACTCTATTATGGATGAATTAAAGAGAAATTCTTTGAAAGTGAGTTGTCACCCCAATAAACACCATCTCAGATGCCAGGGCAAACCATTGAGACCAGAAAAAGAGTTTAGTCAAGAGATTTGAGGATATTCGGAGGCAATCGCATGCATGTGACTTCCATAACAAGCTAATTAACGAGCTCTGATCTGCCACACTAACCTCAGTATACGCCGTCCAGAAGAGAAAGAGAAAGGCGCTTTTGTTCAGACTCGTGGAAAGAACGAGGCGTGTTGTGCTTCAATGGCACAGCTGGGCTCAGAGCGTGCGATACTGCCACTCATTGATATAAACCACAGCATTTCAGGGCTGAATATTCAGATTATATGGCATAGTTGTTGCTGTGAAGCACCGGAGCCTCCAGAACACAGAGCGAGAGCTGCGGAAACACTGACGGTGTCGACAGCGGTCAAAGTGCCACTTCAGCACTGCACACTGAGACAGACACTGCGTTCGCATGAATGCATGCCACCACACACACACAATGAAATATTCAGATGCTTCTTTTTTCTCTATATAGTCGCACGCTGACCTGCCAGTGAGGTGAATGCATGTGGATCAATGACGTACAGCATTTATTACTATATCACTTAACACAATACCAATGGTTTCAAAGCAGTTTCACGGAAATAAGCAGGAAAATAACGTTGCAAAATGCATTAATTATGAAACCAAATCGATTTCATCTCTACAGGAGAGAATAGTGTCATTATTCAGCTCAATTCTGTTCAAAGTTGATTCAATTCTGGATACATTTTAAAAGCATCGTTTTCATCTGTTCAGTATTCACACACTATGTTTCCATGCAAAGTTGCGAATTTACCTTAATATTGCATAAAACATCTGTGAATAAAGCAGCGTCTCCATCTCATGTGTACAAGAGAACAAAATCGTCACTTCCTGGGAAATTGGCTCAAAATATCAGTAATAAACTGTAAAATATGTTTATATGTGCTATTTCATAGGGTTGTTAAAAATAAATTTTGAAAGTTTAGTTTAGCATCTGTAAAACCACATTCTTCCATCATAAAAATATATCTAAATTAAAGCTGCAAGCAGTGATGAAGGGCCCTCACACCCGGGGCCACGTCACCCGGTGGAGAACAGTGAATAGTGGGCGACATGCATTTAAGCGGGTAAATATAGGAGAAATACAGCAGTCATTTTTATGGGTCACACTTCCTTCTGCCAGAAGGTGGCGCTCTGACTATAACTGAATATTGGCATTGGTCAGGACTCTTATCAAACATGTGAAGTTTGGGGCAGATCAGACATTGTATGCCCGAGTTACAACAGCTTTCTGTTTCATGGCGAAACAAACTTTGTCAGGCCGCCACGGACACGCCCTTCAGCGAAAACTCAAGATCTTCACAATTTAACATCACCAAGGCCTTTAGATTAGACTGACCTAATATGATGTTGATCTGATTAAATCTTAGCGAGGAGTTTGTTAAAGTACAACGTCTAGTTCACACATTCATGACCTCAAGGCTAGATTATTGTAATGCTCTACTGGGTGGTTGCCCTGCTCGCTTAATAAACAAACTCCAGCTGGTCCAAAACGCAGCAGCTCGAGTTCTTACTAGAACCAGGAAGTATGACCATATTAGCCCGGTTCTGCCAACGCTGCACTGCTTCCCTATTAAAAGGAACCAAACAGTTACTCGCAATTGCTGCCAAAACAAGACCAGATGCAGATTTTGAGACACTGGATATTTTGGTAATAAAATGATGGTGCCGGAACTTTATTACATCTAGTCTCTCTGTATCAGCTCAGTGAGCTTTTATTACATTTTATGCATGTGCAGAAAGATTATTTAAGCTTCAGTGTGGACGAGAAACTTTCAGAAAACGCCGAGCGTTTTAAAATGAAATGATTTCAATTGCATTCATGTGAAGTATAAGCGACATGCACAACATGCAGCTTTATGAAGTTACTGGGGTTTCCTTACGGAGATCTGCTCCTGAAATGCAGATTCTGACTCGGTTTATGACTGTGAAGCTGCTTTGAATCAACCGGTGTAGAAATAAAGCTGGACTTGATTAAGGTCTAATTCCCTCAGCACTGATGTGAGGAAGGTGAGGCATGATGAAGCAGTGTGTCTGTGGATACTAGAGGAGTTCCTGCCGCTGCAGAAGCACTTCCTGATGTCACACACACACATATGTGGGCGGAAACATTTTACGCTCTCATTTCCTGAGTGGATTATGTCACACGCTCACAGCTGTGCTCAACTATGAGCCTCTGTTATAACACTGATAGACGGATTTATCAAGCAAAAACTCCTTGTTTTCTCATCTATGCCTGAATTCTCAGATGATCTGCTTAACTTACAGAATCTGTGGACATGTCAAGTCAGCTTTACACAACACAGATGGTCACTAATGGTGGTCAGCTAATAAACCGAATCAGTCATGCAAACTTCATCAAATATGAGGCACATTCAGATCTACAGAAGACAATAGACTCATTACTCAGATCAAGTTTTGTTCTCATCTGATAGTGTTAGTGCATTAAATCAGTCATATCACGTGTCTTAAACATGTTTGGTTTTCATTCAATGTTAGTGCATTCGTCTAAATGTCCTACACACCTTATTCACGATCATCAAATAGTTTTTCATGGGAACGCAACAATGTTGCCACATTATAACTGAATCATTGAAACTCATTGTAACAGATCCAGAGGAGAGGAATCTGCTGTAGTGAACGCGCATCACTCACCCGAGAATCACCAGTTCGCCGTATTTCACCGGATCTTTTGAGCGGGCATGTTCGTGCTGGTTCGGCTGCAACATGGGACTGGACACACCGTCACTCTGGTCCGCTCTCGGTGTCACACAACCGGATCGAGCCCCGGAGAGCCGCGCAAGTCTGTCCAACAGATCAAGTGTGGATGAGAAGCGACGGGTTTAAACGGAACGCGCGCGTGAATCTCCACAGACGGGCCGCCTCGGGCGCATGGCTCTTCCGTGGGTCGTAAAGCGTGAAAATTCGGAGCGAATCCGTTCATCTGGTCCAGAAGCGAGCGCGAGCGCGAGCGGTGGCGGATGAGAGAACAGCTAGCGGCGGAGTGGAACGCGCCATGTGCGCGCGGCGGGGGTGACGCACGAGTTCCACGCGCTTTCTCCAAGTCCAGTCTGGTTCTGGATCATCGACTTGGTGACATTTATTCGCCTAGTGTTTATAAGCGACAGTCGTGAAGCATTGAGGCGACGTTCTGTGCTTTCATTCATAAATATCTGCGGCGCGCGCACCCCTCGGCGTTGCGCTCAATGACGTGTCCCGGATGCCTTTGAGCATTACGTCACTGTGAAAGTGTAAAAATGTGTCTGTCATAATTCAATATGGATCATAAAGAAACTCAATATCGTTTTAGAAGCACAGATACTGCTCATTTAATATTATACAGTTATTAATATTTAAGAGGAAACCACTTGTTTATTTCAATTTTTAATGCAAAACAAAAAAAGTCTTCTTTGCATCATTTAGTTCCATTGTAGGCAACAAAACATGTTTCTTTGTGGTTTTTATTTTAATTTGCATATCATAAAATACTAAATAAAATAATATGCATTATAAATACTGCCAGTTATTCACTTTTTTGCTATTCTTAATATTTTTAAGAAGTCCAAATCCAAAAATGGTCTTTAATGTAAAACATCAAGTTGTTGTAATTAGATTTTGAGTATTAATAACTAGCAACAAAGTTGCTTTTGAGTGTGTGTGAGTGAGTCCTAACCTATTAAAATCAGTTTCGTTTTTTTAAGTAAACTCAAGCTGATGAGCTGAAGACGTTGCTGTAGCAAAATACATCAATTAAACCAGTAAAATGTACAGTAATTATCATTTTTATTGAAGTAGTAACAGTTGCCACATTTTTTTGTAAGCTGCATTGCAATACACTGCAAAAATAATGTGTTGGCTCAACAAAACAAATTAACGCAACAGTTTGCATACATTTTTTTTGAGTTATGACAACTCTGAGTGAATTTACGTTCAACCAACAAGCTACATTGAGTTAGAGGAACTTAATAATTTGTAGCATAAACACATTTTTGAAGGGGGGGGGGGGGGGGGTCTAATGCTCTTTCCTGCATTCTGCCTATTCACACTGTTCAAGAGTTGATTTTCATGATAAACATGGACAAAGTTTACAAACACGAGTTGGACGTGTGACGGAGTATTTCTGTGCCGAATACACTCCTTCAGGATTCAAACAAGTTTCGGAACGTTTTTTTGAGTATGGCCCTTTATGACATCATAGAAGGCGGAACTCCTTATATGGGCACTTCTCCCGGATGAGCACACACACCCGTAACCTGAACGAAGCTCGCTGATGTGTGTGTGTGTATGTGTGTGTGTGTGGCTCAGTTGTTTTCTGAAAGAATCAAGTGTATCTGTCTTTTATAAATATGATCAAACTAAAGACTCTTGGGAGATATGAAGGATCAACACTACTCTATAGATACTCCAGATTAACACGAGACTGTGTGTGTTATGAAGCGTGGAATGTTGGACACTTCATACACTCAATTGAGTACATAATGCATCATTTGGGACACCACCAGTATGGTCAACAAAACAACTTTGGCTAATCTCTCTTTGACTTTAGTTTGAAGGACCTTTTACAAGTTGGATTTTAATGAGTGTCTTAGTAAATATGATATTAGAAATATGCACTGCTGCACGTATTATTTATGACTGCTATACGTTTGCAGCATTCCTTCAACAGGAAGGAAGGAAGCAGAGCTCAGGACGACTTCCTGTCTTTCATCGGGATTGTTTGCTGTGAAGAATGAACAGAATAATAGCAGCGCTGTGAACGGATGCTAAACAAACAGCAACAGAGTGTTTGACAGTAAATATGATTTTATCAGTAGCGTGTGGAGTATTATGCTAGTGATCTGAACAAACTCCAAACGATAGACAGAATGATCCCTCAAATCATTACAGTTTCACTAAAAATAAAACCATGAAAATCATGTACAATATTATATTTATTAAACATAAAATAACGTAAAATATTTATTTAAAAAAACGTAAACTTAGTTACCAATACTTTCATTTAGGCCTAGTTTAACTTGATGTACTAAAATAACTTAAACTGAAATAAAAAGTATTAATAGATCAAAACAACACTAACTAAAAAAAAAGAAATGACTAAAACTTTAGCTGAAATGAATGAGCAATATATTTTTTTAAAGCAATTTTTGATGAGGTTTTGTTCATGTTAGTTCAAAGTGGTTTAAAAATTACAATTGACTAAGATGAATAAATGTTGGTTATTGTTAGCTCATAATTAGTAGCCTTATTGTAGATTTTTACTGAAAATATAACAGAATCTAACAATGTTTATCAGATCCTCAAACATGTTTAAACCTCGTCTTAAGACGTATTTGTTTGAGGTCTTTGCTACTTAAGGACCATTAGATTTGGATTAGATGCATTTATATTATTTTGTTCTCATTCTCTTGTTTTAACTCTTACTTTATTTGTATTTTATTGCATTGAAATTTGAAATTGTACAGCACTTTGGTACACTTAGTGTTTTTTAAAGGCACAATGTGTAATTTTTCGTCTCTTATTCAGAGGCGTCTTGACTCTTGATTGGGCGGAGCTTTTATTCTGTCAGACGAGCTTCCGCTTCTTCCGCTCGTGTGTGTGTGTGTGTGGTAACGCAGCGCTGTTTTATCATATTACACACATTTGAGTGTGTTAAAGTGATGTTATAATGCTACTCTGTGCGTCCGCTCGGCGCTACTATGAGACACTTGTTCACACTGCAGTGAGCGAGATCATATCAGGCATGGTAAAACATGGTACTCGCGGTAAATCAAGAACACCAGATCTAAACAATCAGACTAACTGTGTTGAGCTGGAGAACAATGATTAGTTTCTGTCCATGAATGATCCAAACAGTTGCTCAGCGTCTAATAAAACACACCAGATATTAAAGCGGCTTTGTGTTTCCATGGTTACTACATAATAAAACCGGAGGGTAACGCGGGTATTAACGTGGTTAAAATTGATGATTTCTCTGGATTTAAACATTCTTGGAAAAATTTGGGATAATGTAAGTACACAAGCCAACACAATATAACACTGTTCTAGTGGCTTTTGGATATTTTAATCCTAAAATCTTACATATTGTGCCTTTAAGGTGCTCTATAAATTATGATTTGATCTGAATGACAATAAAGTAACACTGTTGAGGAGAAGCGTCTCAGTTTCAGTGTCGAAACTCATGGATCTGTCACTCCTTTAGGAAACAAACCTCATTGTGTCCCATGAATCATCATCTGTACGCGGCGCCAGGATCCACAACACGACCTGATGACAAGCTCAGACAGAACAATGAGTCCTGTGATTATACCAGTCCATGTCTGCAACAACAAAACCCTCAATCCAACATAAAAACGGAGTCACCGTGAAATTCTTGTGTTTTATGGAATATTGCAGTGTTTATCGGTGCACATCATTATCGTGTTAATAATCTTGAATCAGAATAACTTCATCTCTTCTCTGATGACGAGGGCGGGGCCACCTGTCACTCACATGAGATCCACCAATAGCAAACCACAACCATCCAATCAATTCCCCACAGACACAATCAAGCCCCGCCCTACATTTGTTCTTGTTTGAGAAGCGTTTCACTCAGATATACGGCACAAGTGAGTGCAACGTCTGTTTCATGCCGACTTTAAATTTTTAAGTACAATCCAATTGGATGTAGTCATTTCAGTTTAAACACATCTTAAAGGTGAAATATGTCAGATTTTTGCAGTAAAATATCCAAAAACCACTAGGCCAGTGTTATATATTTTGTTCAGTTGAGTACTTACAATATCCCAACTATTTGTAAATCATGAGAATATTGCGATTTTAACCAAGGAACCGGGGCATGTGAGGGAGTCGCCTGTCATTAAAACCTGTTGATTTCCCCTGGACACAGTGTGTGTGAGACGTTCAGTCAGTAATGTGTGTCCTAACAGATACTAATGGTGTCCTGGGCGACTCTAATGGGACGGTTGATCAGTGTAGAGCGTCTGGCCTGACTCAGCTCTATCTAAACATCACGTTTATCTGTAAAACTTTAATTTAGTTTTATCACTGCCAAATATGGCAGAGATCAATGCAGCAATGTTTCAGATCAACTCAAGAAACACTAAAAAAGGACCGGAGATTTCTCTGTTTACAAGACGCCAGCTGAAAGCAGATTATCAGCAGTGGGCGTGAAATGAGTGAAGAAACCATTGGGAACGTGCCACTGATTCCATAAGGTCCAGTAGAAAACCCTGAACGCATGTTAGTGGTGTTTCTAATGCAAGCATCACTAAAACACACATTATAGGAGGGACTTCAGTCATTTTAAAGGGTTCCGTCAGGCGCTTCATATACAGAATCATCCCATCATGGGATCATTTTATGGACCTTTAATTCATTAATTTTAATACATTTTTAATGACAATTTAAAATTGAGTCGATCACCCTAGAGTTCTATATAGAACCTTTTTGGCATAAAGCGTTCTTTAAAATCGAGTCGAGAACCCTAGAGTTCTATATAAAAAATTTTGGGCGTAAAGCGTTCTTTAAAATTGAGTCGAGAACCCTAGAGTTCTATATAGAACCTTTTTAGCATAAAGCGTTCTTTAAAATCGAGTCGAGAACCCTAGAGTTCTATATAAAAAATTTTGGGCGTAAAGCGTTCTTTAAAATTGAGTCGAGAACCCTAGAGTTCTGTATAGAACATTTTTGGCATAAAGCGTTCTTTAAAATTGAGTCGAGAACCCTAGAGTTCTATATAGAACCTTTTTAGCATAAAGCGTTCTTTAAAATTGAGTCGAGAACCCTAAAGTTCTATATAAAATATTTTTGGCCTAAAACGTTCTTTAAAATTGAGTCGAGAACCCTAGAGTTCTATATAGAACCTTTTTGGCGTGAAGCGTTCTTTAAAATTGAGTCGAGAACCCTAGAGTTCTATATAGAACCTTTTTAGCATAAAGCGTTCTTTAAAATTGAGTCGAGAACCCTAGAGTTCTATATAGAACCTTTTTGGCATAAAGCGTTCTTTAAAATTGAGTCGAGAACCCTAGAGTTCTATATAGAACCTTTTTAGCATAAAGCGTTCTTTAAAATTGAGTCGAGAACCCTAGAGTTCTATATAGAACCTTTTTAACATAAAGCGTTCTTTAAAATGGAGTCGAGAACCCTAGAGTTCTATATAGAACCTTTTTAACATAAAGCGTTCTTTAAAATCGAGTCGAGAACCCTAGAGTTCTATATATAAAATTTTTGGCGTAAAGCGTTCTTTAAAATTGAGTCGAGAACCCTAGAGTTCTATATAGATCCTTTTTGCCATAAAGCATTCTTTTAAAATCGAGTCGAGAACCCTAGAGTTCTATATAGAATCTTTTTGGCGTAAAGCGTTCTTTAAAATTGAGTCGAGAACCCTAGAGTTCTATATAGAACCTTTTTGGCATAAAGCGTTCTTTAAAATCGAGTCGAGAACCCTAGAGTTCTATATAGAACCTTTTTAACATAAAGCGTTCTTTAAAATCGAGTCGAGAACCCTAGAGTTCTATATAGATCCTTTTTGCCATAAAGCATTCTTTTAAAATCGAGTCGAGAACCCTAGAGTTCTATATAGAATCTTTTTGGCGTAAAGCGTTCTTTAAAATTGAGTCAAGAACCCTAGAGTTCTATATAAAACCTTTTTGGCGTAAAGCGTTCTTTAAAATCGAGTCGAGAACCCTAGAGTTCTATATATAACCTTTTTGGCATAAAGCGTTCTTTAAAATTGAGTCGAGAACCCTAGAGTTCTATATAGATCCTTTTTGCCATAAAGCATTCTTTTAAAATCGAGTCGAGAACCCTAGAGTTCTATATAGAATCTTTTTGGCGTAAAGCATTCTTTAAAATCGAGTCGAGAACCCTAGAGTTCTATATATAACCTTTTTGGCGTAAAGCGTTCTTTAAAATCGAGTCGAGAACCCTAGAGTTCTATATAGAATCTTTTTGGCGTAAAGCGTTCTTTAAAATCGAGTCGAGAACCCTAGAGTTCTATATAGAATCTTTTTGGCGTAAAGCGTTCTTTAAAATCGAGTCGAGAACCCTAGAGTTCTATATAGAATCTTTTTGGCGTAAAGCGTTCTTTAAAATCGAGTCGAGAACCCTAGAGTTCTATATAGAATCTTTTTGGCGTAAAGCATTCTTTAAAATCGAGTCGAGAACCCTAGAGTTCTATATAGAATCTTTTTGGCGTAAAGCGTTCTTTAAAATCGAGTCGAGAACCCTAGAGTTCTATATAGAATCTTTTGGGCGTAAAGCGTTCTTTAAAATCGAGTCGAGAACCCTAGAGTTCTATATAGAATCTTTTTGGCGTAAAGCGTTCTTTAAAATCGAGTCGAGAACCCTAGAGTTCTATATAGAACCTTTTTGGCATAAAGCGTTCTTTAAAATTGAGTCAAGAACCCTAGAGTTCTATATAGAACCTCACTGAACCTTTTTTTCCAGTGCTGATCATAACGAGAAGACTCATTTTGTCTAAATGCTATTGCATTTTTTGACCATATGCACAAAATGTTCTTATAGTAGTTTGTGTATTTATGCATGAAATGGCCAAAGCAGACGGGCAGCATAAAAACAGCAACGCTTTAGTGTGTCAGCTCCAGTCAATCTCACTAAACAAACAGCAGTGCATTTCTGATCAGCAGAGATGGAGCTCGTTTCTGCGGTTGTGTGTCGTTGGGTGTCATCTCACGCCTCTCTCTGTCTGACAACATTGCTCAGTTTCCACACTGCCATGCTTCACTTGCCTGACAAGTTCACCAAATCCTCTGCAGACATCAGGTCACATTGCACAGCAAAATCAAACCACAGTAAGAAATCATTTGTTGCATTAAGAAAATAAACCTATTGATTTTTTTGCACATTTTTTCCCAAGTGTGTTTAATTGTCATGAAAATATTGAATCACAGTATAAACTAAACTTTAATGTCTTATTTTTCACTGATAATTTAGGGGTTAAATGTTTTCATGGAGCACAGACATTCAAACATGAGTTATGAAATCATTGGCGATGTGTACAAGGAAACTGCATTTAATTAAACTTTGAGATGTTTGTTATTCAAACAGACTGTAAAACAGCAGCAGCATTACAGAAACTCCTGCGTTCTGGAGAACATGAACTGAATCTGCTTCCACAAACATTATTGACAAAGTCTTCACAACACAAATCTAATCTATGATGAACTTTAACACTTTTCATACGCGCTCCGTGTGAGTGAATCAGCGGATCGTTTGACCCTGAAACTGAAGAAGTCATGATTAATTCACCTCACAGGGTCAGACATACAACTGAAAACAGGCCTTCTACCAAAACACACCGATATGAACATTTCAGCCAATAACGATAATTCTTTACATTTGAAAGCCGATAACCGATATTTTGGCCAATAAATCTAAATCAAAACTTTTTAAACATTTTTGAGAGCCTGATTACAAAAACAAAAGTCTCACCATTAAAGCCATGTCCCAAACACACAATTATGATGTTCTCATTATAATTTTATGACGCATATATGACAGTTTCATTAACTGTATTTTCCTTTTTGAAGTGATTCCAATCATATTTCAAACAATTTAAACCCATCATGGTGAACAGTGCGCATCTGAAGCGTCTCAGCTGAAGGAAATATTACATTATTTATCGGCTTTAATATATCGGCCAAATTTTCTTATTGGGCCGATAACAATAACATTTAAAATGAACATATATCAGCCAATACCGATAGGGTGGCTATATATCGTGCATCTTTAGTCGCTACTTATGTTTCATTGTGACTTTAAAAACATCTTTTTAATATAAAAATATTAGTGGCTACTATCAAACATCTGAACCCTACTAGAGATCCACGATATGAACATTTTGGGCCGATAACCGATAATTCTTTATATTTGAAAGGCGGTAACCGATATTTTGGCCGATAAATATAATTATATAATATTTGAGAGCCTGATTACAAAACAAAAGTCTCACCATTAAAAGCCAAGTCCGGGTTTAATATATCAGCCAGATTTTCTTAATGGGGCCGAAAACAGTAACATTTAAAATGAACATATATCAGCCGATACCGATATATTGTGTGTCTTTAGTCGCTACTTATGTTTCATTGCGACTTTAAAAACATTTTTAATATAAAAATATTAGTGGCGACTATCAAACATCTGAACCCTACTAGAGATCCACGATATGAACATTTAGGCCGATAACGATAATTCTTTATATTTGAAAGCCGATAACCGATATTTTGGCCGATAAATCTAAATCCAAATTTTTATAACATTTTTGAGAGCCTGATTACAAAAACAAAAGTCTCACCATTAAAAGCCAAAGTCCGGGTTTAATATATCAGCCAGATTTTCTTATCGGGCCGATAACAACATTAAAAATGAACATATATCGGCCGATACCGATGTGGTATTCAATGCTGACAAGCAACTTCTTTCTAAACTGTAACATTGAAACAAGCATTTTCTGTAAAGCTGGCATGTTGTTCCACGTCAAGAAGATACAATCACATTATACTTGATATATATGTATATATATATTTATATATATAGATTTTATTATTTATTCAGCATAACATATAAGTCAAAATAATAAAACAAAGCATTAATTTAGCAGGAGACAGAAGAGGCTTGGTGTGATTTGTGTTTGAGGAGAGCCGGTACCAGGACAAAGACGGGTTGTCACGGCTGGATTAGTTCCGAAAATTACCCATAAATCTCCTGAAGCAGAACATGTTTTGTGGAGCACCTGCAGAAATGCAATCAAACGCTCAGGTTCTTCATGGAAAACATGGTTTTGTGTGTTTATTTGAATGCTCTGCACTGCAGCTATTCTCCATACATTCGGCATACGTGATGATGGCACAGAGGTAAACAAACAAGCTGCCATTTTTGGACTATAACAACTGGATCTTCAGACAAAAAAAACACCCTTCCCACAGCTTCTGAAAGTAATACTTTACGGACATTCAAACGTAACAGAGAGTGCTGAAAGCAAAGAACGGGCGTACGAAAGAAAAGTCGAGAGTTATTGGTTAATTGCTTCTAGTTGTCGCTCGCATTAGGATTTGTAGTTCGACGTGAGCCAGGTGAGCCCTTCGTAGAGTCCGTCGCCCGTGGTGGCACAGGACGGCTGGACGTACCAATTGCGATCTCGGATCCGGGTCAGGCCCAGCTTCTCCTGGATCTCGTGCGGCTTCATGGCGTCCGGCAGGTCTTGCTTGTTGGCAAAGATGAGGATGATGGCGTCCCGCATCTCACGGTCATTGATGATGCGATGCAGCTCCTGTCGGGCCTCGTCGATCCGGTCTCGATCCGCACAGTCCACTACGAAGATCAGTCCTTGGGTGCCGGTGTAGTAGTGCCGCCACAGGGGCCGGATCTTGTCCTGACCGCCCACGTCCCAGACGTTGAACTTGACGTTCTTGTAGGTGACGGTCTCCACGTTGAAGCCGACCGTCGGGATGGTGGTGACCGACTGGCCCAGTTTGAGTTTGTAAAGGATTGTCGTCTTCCCGGCGGCATCAAGTCCAAGCATCAATATTCTCATCTCCTTGTTGCCAAAGATCTTGGAAAGCATCTTCCCCATTTTGTTGGCTGTGCATATAGTATGTTGGTTACAACGTGTGTTTCTGTCCGTTCAGTCACAGTAGGCGTGCATGCAACTTTGTTGCTTTTCAGGCATTTAAAAAAGAGAGAAAGAGTGAATCTAATACACTATGTGAGTGTGCATAGACCTCAGAATGCATAGAAAGTAGGCTATAGATCTGTCACAGGCCTTTCCTATCTGACTTCCTTCTTGTGTACCGACTGTCGGGTCGCCGCTCGCTCGCGCTCATTCCCTTCCGACACACTTCAGATCATCAGTTCTGCTCCAAAACACTCTGAAGGTCGGGGATTCATCCCGGTTTCCCCTCTTCCGTCCCTGGAACACAAGAGAAAGCGGATGAGAAAAGGGAGGGGTGTCCAACACAACTAACTTTACTCTTGTAGTTTCGCTACTCGTGCCAAACGCGAGTGCGTGAGCGCGACACCGCGCGCGCTGCTTTACCTCGTGTAACAGCCGCCCTCTCTCGCGCCCCGGCTCGGTTCTGTCCCCTCTTTCCTCTCCGGTCGCTCTTTCTCTCGGCCCCGGTTGTGCTGCTGCTGCTGCTGTCGGTGTTACCGGAAAAGGTGCGGACCTGCTTCAGCCGCTACTTCCTCTCTTTCTTGCTCAGGCGCACTGCGCCATTTGGCACTCGCGTCCTACTACGGCGAAGGCTCTGCGTTTAATATTCATGAGGCGCGTTTCGCCATTGGACAGATAGCGGCTGCGTCAGCGACGTCGTAGTTAATATTCAACAGACTGGTATTTGCTATAATTTGATAACACATTAAAACTAGCATTCTTCTTTGGATAGTTTCCTTTATATATTTACACAGGGAAAGTTACTTCTAAAATGTATTTCACTACAGATTAAAAAATATATGCTTTAAAAAGTTACTTCGTTAGATTACACACGTTTTGTAACCTAATCTAAATACTTTAGAATAATTTGGAATATAATAAGGTGTGACACAAACATAGGACTGGGTTTTCCTCTGCATATTATTTTAAACAACATCAGTTTCCCCACAATATATATTGAAGGAAAAAAATACAATCTTCGAAATTAGAAAAAAAAGTACTGATGCTCAAGCATGTTGTGTAAACTTTCTGAATTCAGATGAACGGTACATTGCACTCATTTTGCCTTCTGGGGATCTTCTGAAGGGCAGCAATGAACAAATATGATCTTTAAACAAAATAAGAAAAATGCCCACATCATCCTGTGCAAAAGTGTTCACCCCCGGCTCTTAATGCGTTGCGTTTCATGGACGCTTGTTTACAACACTAAATATAACAATAAAAACAGGTCATTGCGACTTTTTATCTCACAATTGCAACATTTAAGGAGTTATAAAGTCAGAATTGTGAGATAAAAAGTCACAATTACCTTTTTATTTTTTTCTATTAAACTCACAATTCTGAGAAAAAATGTCAGTCTTTTCCCCCCTCATAATTGGACATTATATCTCAAGTTTATATTTCACATTTCCCAGAAAAGGTTTCCCACTGAAGCTAAGCTGAGCCTGGTCAGTACCTGGATGGGAGACCTCCTGGGAAAACTAGGTGTCTGCTGGAAGAGGTGTTAGTGAGGCCAGCAGGGGGCGCTGTGTGGGTCCTAACACCCCAGTGTAGTGATGGGGACACTATGCTGTCAGAGAGTACCGTCCTTCGGATGAGACATTAAACCGAGGTCCTGACTCCTGAAAAAAATCCCAGGATGGGATCTTTTGGAAAAGAGTAGGGGTGTAACCCCGGCATCCTGGCCAAATTTGCCCATTGGCCTCTTTCCATCATGGCCTCCTAATAATCCCCATATACTGATTGTCTCCTCTCAGCTGGTGTGTGGTGGGCGTTCTGCATATGGCTGCCGTCGCATCATCCAGGTGGTGCTGCACATCGGTGGTGGTTGAGGAGATTCCCCCTTCTATATGTAAACCGCATTGGGTACCCAGAAAAGCGCTATATAAATGTAACAAATTATTATTATTATTATTATTTGTAAAAATTCAGTAATTTTGTCTTGTGGAATAAATGTAAACATCTATTATGTGAAATATCTTATTCAGGACAGCACTAAATAAAAGTAACATGCCATTTTTATGATCCCCAGATCCCTCTTATTATGTTAAAAGTATTGAAATGTTGCATATTCTGCGAGTGCTATGAATCTTATGAGCAGAACTGTATCTTATGGGAGTCTGGGCATCACCAATCGCTGTTTACATTAATGTTTAAATAAAATAAATGAAATTAACACTCAAAGTAATCACTTTGGTAACCGGATGTAACTGTAATTTGATAACCACCCATTTAAAATGTAAATGTAATTAAATAGTTACTTTTGTATTTTAAATGCGTAACTAAGTTACATGTATTTCGTTACTCCCCAACCCTGTATTTACATATAGCTAAGTTAATACCTATTATCCCTCATTTGGGTTTTTATTCAGATCTAAAAATATTTTATGACTCATTGAGTCATTAGAAATAAGAGAGGTGTAAAACATGTCTTATTCTGAAAAAAAGTAATATGTCGAACTTAACTTTTCAAGAAAATATGTAAATTGACTAGTTACACAACATTTTTTTTGTTTAAGAATGTTCATAACTTTTTTTTAATCAGTTACATACAAATTTGGCTTAAAGGCACAATATGTAAGATTTTTGGATTAAAATATCCAAAAACCACTTTTATATTTTGTTGACGTGAACATTATCCCAAATGTTTCCAAAATCCAGAGAAATCATCCATTTTAACCAGGACACGGACCGTGTGCGTGCGTCGCTTATCAATGACATCATCACTGCGTTACCCTCCGGCTTTATTTTGTAGAAACCATGGAAACCTCAAAACCGCTTTAATATCTGATGTGTTTTATTAGACGGTGAGCAAATGTTTGGATCATTCATGGACAGAAACTAATCATTGTTCTCCAGCTCAACACAGTTAGTCTTATTGTTTAGATCTGGTGTTCTTGATTTACCGCGAGTACCATGTTTTACCATGCCTGATATGATCTCGCTCACTGCAGTGTGAACAAGTGTCTCATAGTAGCGCCGAGCGGACGCACAGAGTAGCATTATAACATCACTTTAACACACTCAGATGTGTGTGATATGATAAAACAGCACTGCGTTACCACACACACACACACACAAGCGGAAGCTCGTCTGACAGAATAAAAGCTCCGCCCAATCAAAGAGTCATCAAGCTAAAAATTACATATTGTGGCTTTAATTTGATACAGAAAAGAATGCCCTTTGAATAACTGTTATGGGTCATACTAGATCTTAATGGCTATGTTTACGCAGCTGAAAACCTATTATAACTTATATGTATCCTCCACTTCTGTTTGATGTTTAATGTATTTGTATGTTAATAAAAAGTGGGATCACAAAGCAACATGAGTTTGTTAATATTCATTGAAATAAAGAATTTTTACAGGTTTGCTCCAACTTGAAGGTGAGATGACAGAATTTTCATTTTTGGGTGAACTGTCCCTTTAATTTATTATTCCAGCAACGGACGCGTGACCTAATTAATATTCAAAAGATGATCGTATGAACCGTCGCCGTAGTAGGATTCGCAAGCGCGATCTGAATGAAATGGACGCCATTGAAACTCGGAAGAATATAATTGTGTTGGTTTTTTAAAGGCTACTCTGTTTAAAGTACCATTCAGATATGATATGTGCATTGTAATGAAACGTTTTTAATTGTTCGGCCACATCAACAGGAGTTTTGCATAGCTAACTGTCCTTCCAATCGCTCACTACCGTCATTTTACGTTGAAGGGGCGGAGCTTATGACGCGGTGCCATCGAATTCAAAAAATGCCTTGTTTAAATAAAACACAATGCAAAGCTTTTAAATACATGCATATTTGCACCTCCGAAGAATGGGCTTTTACACATGTAGCAAAAAAAATAACTAACCATTTAGCTATTAATGGTTGATGTCTGTTTTGTTTTCAAATAATTTGCAACTTCCTTATTTATATAACCCTGATCTCAAGAGGCCATTTACATCCAGCATTTGAAAACATGTATTTCCTGTTTTAAACGTTGCTTATATGTAAAAACTAAGGCCATGAAAATACACTGGTATCCGTTATTCAATTCAAAGTATTGCTGTGTAGCTATAAGTAATAAAATATTTTGAACATCAGTTTCATAAATAAGACCTTTCAATATATTGAAATCTAATATAGCTTGTTTAATATATAAAGTTCTACTTTTTGCCAAAGTTATGACATAAAAAGTCAAAATTATAACTTTATTATATATGTATATAACAACATTATGTGTTAATTTCGACTTTATCCTGTCATAATCAAGATTTAAGCATGATTTTTTTTGTTATGTGGTGGAAATTGGCTTTCATATTTATCCCATAATGACTTGTATAGAGTACTTTTGGGCCGCGTTACTTTTTTATTTTTTATTTTTTATTTTAAAGAGTTACAGCTACAGTCAAGGAGTAAAAAAAATTGGGGGGCGTTACTCCACTATCGGTAATACAACAGTATGACGTGACTAGTCGCCTTTTATTTGTTGTGAGTTTCGTAGCGAAGTGCGCATGCGCAAAGCATTCGTGTCCTTTCCTCGTCGTTCGACGCAACGGGTGTTGAATGCGATAGAGCGCGGCCGTTCGACCACATGTTATCAGCCGCTTAAAACTTCGAAGAAGTTGTGCAAATATCTGCCGTTTTAACCCAGTTTCATGGAAGATTCTGGTAAGTATCCTTCCCGCCGTGTGTTTCCCGCGATTCGCGCGCGGTCTTTTCTAGAACACTCTGAGGTAAATCAACGGTTAGCAGTTCGGCTAACGCGTGAAGAGAGCAGGCCGAGACCACGCCGATGGTATTGAAAACGTTTTCGTAACTCTATAGCATATTTAGCTAATTTGAAAACTAATTAGCCTTTTAAAAGGCACCGAACGCGTTTTAAAGCCTGTTTTAATCAGCAGGCTAACTAATTTTCGCAAACTAACGTTAACTTCGACGAATCATCGTGTGTCGTTTGACCAGGAAACGCGTTAGAAACATTTCATATAACCATAAATAAGCCCTCAAGGCTTTTAAAGTGTTCACCTCCATTCATGTGTGTGTTTAGTGAACATCATAAAGCATTTCTGCGTTGATTTAATGTGAACTTGCACAGAGTTTGTAGATTCAGTCAGATCAATCAAGCCTGTTATTTAAATATGCTAAACCTACAGCTTGTAAATATATGCAAATTGGGCGTTATCTTAAATTCCAATGTGACATTGCATCACAACTTATTTTTGTGAGAGGTACATCACAACAACTTGTTTATGCTTTAATAGAAAGGTGCATTTAATATAAATATTGCTTTATTTTATATTGCTAGCAAATGCATTATGAGATGATTGTTGTCTTCAGATTTTCTTATGTATTTTGTCAGTTTAGGGGAAAAAAACAGTTTAAATGAAAATTAGAAACTAGATATGAATAAAAAAGTCCAATAGTTGAGAACCAAATAGAGTAGAACAAACTTATTTTAATACAGTATTATCCAAATAATATCTTATATTGGTGTAGTATATTGATTTTACGTTAGTAAAAATGTGTTTTAAATTATGTAGGCGAACATCAGTCATTCGATATAGTAATTGACAAATTTCACGTTTTGTCCAAATTATGACAGTTATAATTATAACTAGTGCGTGATAATTTTGAGCTAGTTAATCCATAATTTTGCATGATTTTTTTCTCTTAAATGGTGGAAATTGGTTTTCATATTTATCCAATACTGACTTGTATATAGTTTTATTTATATATGATGTGACTAGTAGAAGAAACTTAATTTAATGCAGTATTGTCCAAATAATATTTTATATGGTGTAGTTTATTGATTTGACATTAGTAAAAATTTGCTCTGTAAATGTTAAGCTGGCTTTTAATTTTTAGGATTGTGGTCGATTAGATGACTGTTCATGTGGCATTGATAAGATGTTTTGCGTAACGGTTTCCCATCGGTTTGTTTCAGGTGAGCCCATGACCGGGATGTTGGACACGAATGCCCCTGATAACGGGGACGCTCCTGCGATGGAGGGCACAGATGGCACAGAGCCAACCGCGACCGACTGGACGACAGCACCGGCTCCTCTCGCGAACCCGGAAAGCAACGAGTACGAGCAGATCCAGCCGGCGTCTGCCGTGGAGCCGTTTCAGCTGTGCTCGCTGGAGCATTTGAAATCCGCAGCGGAGAACATTGACCAGAAAATCAGTCCTTCAGATCCTGTTCTGGGAAACTCGGATCAGGTTGTCGGGCAGCAGACGGAATCAAACGGAGAGCACGTCGTGGACCAATCAGCGGAGCAGGATGTGGTGAAGCAGGCGGGAGACTCGGAGAGCCCTTCTGAAATGGAGCTGGAAGATGCGCCCAAAGAGGAAGAAGAAACAGCAGAACCAGGAGCCGAACCAGCAGCGGACGCGACCACGCCGCAAGAACCTGAGCTTCCCACAGAATACGAGCGTCTTTCTAAGGTGGTGGAGGACAATCCTGAAGACTTCAATGGCTGGGTGTACCTTCTGCAGTATGTCGAGCAAGAGGTGAGTGCCAATCGACTTTCATCGTCAACACAAATTAAGTCTGAGAGATTTCTGTCCCTCTATTGAAAGTTTATTCACCCAAAGCTCTTAAGAGATCGCGCATCAAGCCTCTGATTACCATGCTTGAGTGCTTTATGATTCACTGAAGACTTGGATTTAAAGGCACGATATGTAATTTTTCGTTTCTTATTCAACACAAAGGCGTGTCTTGACTCTTGATTGGGCGGAGCTTTTATTCTGTCAGACGAGCTTCCGCTCGTGGGTGTGTGTGGGGGAACGCGGCGCTGTTTTATCATATTACACACATCTGAGTGTGTTAAAGTGATGTTTTAATGCTACTCTGTGCGTCCGCTCGGCGCTACTATGAGACACTTGTTCACACTGCAGTGAGCGAGATCATATTAGGCATGGTAAAACATGGTACTCGCGGTAAATCAAGAACACCAGATCTAAACAATAAGACTAACTGTGTTGAGCTGGAGAACAATGATTAGTTTCTGTCCATGAATGATCCAAACAGTTGCTCAGCGTCTAATAAAACGCATCAGATATTAAAGCGGCTTTGTGTTTCCATGGTTTCTACAAAATAAAGCCGGAGGCTAACGCGGATATGATGTCATTGATAGGCGACGCACACACACGGTCCGTGTGAAAATTAATCAAAACATCTTACATATTGCGCCTTTAACTGCTCTATTCATATGGATTTAGCGTTTTGAAGCATCAGAGTTTTGAGTGGACAGACTTTTAAACAGAGGGACAGAAATCTCAGATTCAGTTTTAAAGGTGAACAAAACTCTTAAGGGTTTGGAACGAATTTCCATTTTTTTGGTGAAGTAACCCTTTAATACCAAAGCATCACAAGCGTTCATCAGCTCTTCTTTGGTTTCAGAACCACCTTCTGGCTTCAAGGAAGGCGTTTGATGCATTTTTCCTGCACTATCCTTACTGTTATGGGTACTGGAAGAAATACGCTGATATTGAGAGGAAACATGGATACATCCAGATGGCTGATGAGGTGAGTCTGATCAAGCTACAAAGCTCATGAAGATCATTTTTGTCGTTGTAGTCACAAAAAAGGTTTAATTTTCTTTTTCTTTTGTGTAACTGTAACCATATACACTATATTGCCAAAAGTATTGGGACACCCCTCCAAATCATTGAATTCAGACGTGTTCTCTGGAGTGACCAATCACGCTTCTCTGTCTGCAATCCCATGGACGAGTCTGGGTTTGGCGGTTGCGTTGTGCCACGTGTAAAGTTTGGTGGAGGGGGGATTATGGGGTGGGGTTGTTTTTCAGAGGTTGGTCTTGGCCCCTTAGTTCCAGTCCATAAAGACATGGATGAGCGAGTTTGGTGTGGAGGAACTTGACTGGCCTGCACAGAGTCCTGACCTCATCCCGATAGAACACCTTTGGGATGAATTAGAGCGGAGACTGCGAGCCAGGCCTTCTCGTCCAACATCAGTGCCTGACCTCACAAATGCGCTTCTAGAAGAATGGTCAAAAATTCCCATAAACACACTCCTAAACCTTGTGGAAAGCCTTCCCAGAAGAGTTGAAGCTGTTATAGCTGCAAAGGGTGGGCCAACTCCATATTAAACCCTACAGATTAAGAATGGGATGGCATTAAAGCTCGTGCACGTAAAGGCAGGCGTCACAAAACTTTTGGCAATATAGTGTATAATTGCTTGTATCAATGCAAAATGTGACTAAGGCATGAAGATATTATAAACCTTTAGTAGTGAAATTACGTTTTCATGAGATTCACACGTTCTCTTCTCTGTGAAGGTGCTTTAAAAAATGTCATCCAAACAAACCGTGTGATTCTTATTTCCGCCGCAGGTGTACCGCAGAGGCCTGCAGGCCATCCCGCTCAGCGTCGACCTGTGGCTTCATTACATCACTTTCCTGCGAGAGAACCAAGACACCAGCGACGGAGAGGCCGAAAACCGCATCAGAGCGTAAGTCCACCTGAAGTAAACCTGAAGTTTCATAGACAGGTTTAGCTTGTTGTATGTTACCCTTGGGTCTTTAAAGTCTTAAAGGGGTGGTTGATTATGATTTGGCCTGTTTAACTTCAGTGAGTGTGTAATGTTGCTGTTTGAGCATAAACATCTGGAAAGATACGACGCTCAAAGTTCAAAGCAAAGTGAGATCTTCTTTTAAAGAAATCGCTTTTTAAGGACTACAACAACATCACTAACCCAAAAATTTACATAAACCCGCGCCCGGGAACATGTGGAGAAGAGGAAGAGTTGTTGTAGTCGAGCACATTTGGGAGTCGCTCAAGCTGTCATCCGTCTTTCACATTTATTAATTACGAACACAAACGCAATCGCATGTCATAAAGCAAGATGACAACATAAGTTATAACCGTAATTAAACTAAACTAAACTGTTCTCTCTTCATGCAGCAGATATTCTCTGGCTCATCTCACAACAGTTCCCACACCAGCGGTTTATAGATTATCATGACAGAACATGCTAATCGTTAACTCATAAATTCATCAACTATTCCTTCAGAAGCGTCCTGTCTCATTCTACATGTCGTCTCTTCTTCTTGAGTCTCTCCATCATTGTCCGACTCCGGTTTGAACATAAAAGGCTGAACATTTTGTGACATATTCAGTGTGTCTGCGCGAGGTAATCAGAGCTGCTAACACGAGCTCTTGAAGCTCTGCCCTCTTCCTGAAAGGGGGCAGGGAGCAGCAGCTCATTTGCATTTAAAGGGACACACAAAAATGTTCGCCCTCAAAAAGTGACAATTTTAACAGACTATAAAAAATTATCTGTGGGGTATTTTGAGCTGAAACTTAACATACACACTCATCAGAGACTTATTTTACGTCTTGTAAAGGGGCATGGTATATAGGTTATACATTTGAGGGTGTAAAAACAGGAATTGTGATGCGGCCTAATGTAATTAAACTTCAAAAGGCGATTATTGAATTAAAGCAAGTGCTACTTATAGGCAAAAAAAGAGTCCTGGTGTATAATGGGCTGGTTAATTAAAAGTCCCACATTATGCATAAAATCTTTTTATATGGTTGGTTACAAAATATTGATTGAGATTGTATGTGTTTTACAGTATTAATGTAATTTGTGCATGTCTTAGTTTGAGGCAGTTACCCTTGCTCAGTGATGTGCTTGTGTTCTTTCAGGTCCTATGAGCATGCAGTTCTGGCCTGTGGCACGGACTTCCGCTCCGACCGTCTGTGGGAGGCTTACATCGGCTGGGAGACGGAGCAGGACAAGCTGGCCAACGTCACGGCCGTCTACGACCGCATCCTCTGCATTCCCACGCAGCTGTACTCGCAGCACTTCCAGAAGTGAGCATGAGATCTTTGCATTCAACACTTTGGATGTCTGCCGCCTTAAATTTGAGAATTAAACGTTGTCACTCTTTGTTCAGGTTCAAAGAACACGTGCAGAGCAACAACCCCAAGCACTTCCTGTCCGAGGAGGAGTTTGTGGCGCTGCGAGTGGAACTGGCTAATGCTAATAAGCCCAGTGGAGACGACGCCCCTGGTGAAGAGCTTCCGCCGGGCACGGAGGACCTGCCGGATCCCGCCAAGGTAAGAGTGCCGTCTGCCGTCTGTGGGGTTATCAAACATGGCAGAGGTAGGCAGGGGCGTCTAGCTGATCCTGGAGACAAGCAAAACGTGTGCAGGTTTGAAGAGGTGTCTTTCCGTTAGCAGCCAATGAAAACCTGAGGGGTCCAGGTTGGCATCCAATCAGGGACTTGGGCTTAAAGTGGGACGGGCCCGTGACGAAATGACACCGTCCCTCCCAGCACCGGGGCTTGGGCCACAGCTGATTCACTGGGTGTGCAAACCGTACTGTTTCTGTCAAACTCATGGTGACGTAGACCTTTTGCGTAGCTGGACATCAGACGAGATAAAATGTTTGCGCCTTCACAATGCGATGCTCAGGATGCTGTGTTTTGCCCTCCAGAGAGTGACGGAGATCGAGAACATGAGGCACAAAGTGATCGAGACTCGGCAGGAGGTGTTCAACCACAACGAGCATGAAGTCAGCAAGCGCTGGGCCTTCGAGGAGGGGGTGAGTGTGTCTGATTTGAAAGTGTTGCGAGGTGTGTTCCCGTGGCAAACACGGGAAAAAAAAAGGCATGAAATGCCCACTATAACCAGTGGATGGCGGCAGAGGAGCACTTATTGACTTATTAGCCATTCCCACTCCTTAATATATGGAAAAAAAAGTAGGAAGTCACAAAGTCTCATGAAAAACAAAAACTTTTCTTCAAATTGTGACTGAATTACCCAGAAAGCAAGTAAAGAGCTCCTTTAATAATCATAAAAAAATGCCCTTTAGAAAAGGTCTATAAATATGCAGATTTAAATGTCAAAGCGGATTGAACACTGGTGAGAATATTGCTTCAGAATAAATGTCCTTTTAACACAAAAAAAGCAAATTTTCTCAGGACAAACTACTCTGACAAGTGAATGACAGATTCATGAACGGGCTTAATGTCGAGCCCTGTATAACGACGGCTGATGACATGACGACAAAGTGTTTTAGGCTTCTGTGCTAAAATGTGTAATGTCAACTGATAAACGGGGGGGAATTATATATAAATACTATAAAATCTTTCATCATCTTTTAAATGTTTAGTGCAGATTGTTAATGAAGCAAAAGCACATTATAGGTAGGAACAGAAAAAGATATGCTAATATTTTCATTGTGCAAAAGTATATAAAAGCACTTATGCACATCCCGTGTGCAGAACGATGTGCTTGAAGAAACGCTCCAGTTTATTTCCGTTTAACCGTTTTAAATTTCAGTGTGAAGAGCGATTCGTAGTGCTCTATTCTCCTTATGTCAAAACATAGTCCATAGTCCTTTATCTACTGAAGCACAAAAATAAGACTCGATTCAGTTCGAGATGTGTGCGCAACTGAGAAACGTTCCCACCGACTGTCTCGAGCGTCTTTCACCAGCTCTGAAAGAGTGCACGCGTTGGCGATTAATGCATAGACTGACATTGTGTGAAAATGTGGAGTGTCTCTTAAATATATAAATATCCTACAGGATGCATCGTATCGCTAGACTTTAGATCGATGTGTTGTTACTAGAGCGGCACGGTTAAAAGATGCTACCGTGGATGTTTCACGTCACAAGCGTCAGAGCAGCGTGAGCAGTGCGTATTGTTGCGCCCCATGTTAGTGATTGAGAGAGTCTGCCGTCAAGCTCCCGATGTGAACGCTCTCATTCATTGATAAGGGAAGTGAAAACGCACGCTCCGCTGACACTTGTGACGTGAAACAGACTTTAAACCGAAGACTTTAGGGACTTTAAATTACGATGATCGCACTGCAACATTAAAATCTGCGTTCACGCTGATCCGGAGAGATGGCCACTGCCAATGTACAGATAAACGGCTTCACTGTCTTTTCAACCACACATTTTGTTATTTATGTGTTAATAGCAGGGGACAAATGTGTACTGGGATTAAACGTTTATAGGTTGGGTATGAACATTGATATCTAGCGATCAAATAGAGCAATGTGAAAGTGTTTTGACACTTGTATGTTTTAATACAAGTCATCGCTTGTTACGCCAGGAGGCGACAAGACTGTTTAAAAAGTGTCATTGAATCATTCATTCAAGAGATTCATTCACAAACGCTGAGTCTTGATGAATGAGACAAATTATTTTCTTTTAATTATTTTGTTCAAAGACTGGAGCAGCTAAAATTGTCAGAACTTCACGTGTTATTTTGTTTAGTTGTGTAAAGCTTGTTTTCTTCAGGATCGTGCAGCTCTAATTGTTACACCCCTAATAGAAGAACAATAGTACATTTAATAAGAGTAGAATATTTACATTTTCCCTATAAAAATTAATATTACTGTTAAGTTTCAAGCTCAGTGCTTCACTGTTAAATTTCCAGTTAACAAACCTGTAATATTAGGAACTGCACTTAACAAAACAGTATAAATTTTATGATCAAATTAACTTTATGATCGACCACCAAATCAGGAGCCACTGCTCTCAGATGTTATATATATGATTATATATTTTTTGAAACTGATGTCTTGTCCTTTAGTCAGTAGGAGCCGTCCAGAACACTTTTAGTTGTCATGTTAATTTGTTGCATTTTTTGTTAAAAGTACGAGCGGCCACGAACACGCCAGTCTGATGAACGTTGGTTTTTCTTTGCAGATCAAGCGTCCGTACTTCCACGTCAAGGCCTTGGAGAAGACCCAGCTCAACAACTGGAGAGAGTACCTGGACTTCGAGCTGGAGAACGGGACGCCGGAGCGTGTGGTGGTTCTGTTCGAGCGCTGCCTGATCGCCTGCGCGCTGTACGAGGAGTTCTGGATCAAGGTAGTTAGACGGCGCTCCCGTTCCCGCGTCATTCCCTCTGTCCACCCCTTTGCTTCCCCATCAACGATATCATCACTTCCACAGTAAAACTTGCTGCACTCTTTGCGTGTAACGTTGATATTTGACTGTATCTGTTATATTAGGGGATGGCCTGCTTGCCACACAAGATTTGACTGCAGCATTTGCCAACTACGTTGCACCTCTCCGTCTCCTTCTACCTTACAGAAACTTATCTTATTGGTTCCATGAAGGTGCTGATGGGTTTAAAACAGAAATTCTCAAAACGATCTTGTCAATGGAAATTCGCCAGTGCGGGGATGTGAAATGAAAGCTCAAGTTTTATGTGTTCTTTTCCCTCTTCTTCTGTTATTCCTCCTCTCTGTCGCTCTCTCCTCTCCTGTCCTGTCCTGCTTGTCCTCTGAAGTACGCCAAGTATCTGGAGAGCTACAGCACCGAAGGCGTCCGGCACATCTACAAGAAGGCCTGCACCATCCACCTGCCCAAGAAACCCTCTGTTCACCTGCTCTGGGCGGCGTTTGAGGAGCAGCAAGGTAAAAGGGTTATGCTGTTGACTGGGTAAATGGTTATTAAAGAGTCAGTTCAACCAAACATACAAATTAGTCCATGATTTGCTCTCCCTCAAGCCGAATGCAATCAGTAAAACGGCCTTAGTTCTTCTACCTGATGCGAACGCCCCTTAACGCTCCTCTCTAGGGCTAGTAAACCCTGGGTGTTGGCCCCGATGAGGCCCGATCAAGCCCTCGAAGTGATGGTGTAAACGCGGCTGGCCCTGGCAGGCACTAGCACGCCCGCTTTTGGCCCAACAGTGGAAACACGGCTAATGATTTCGGCTCTCCAAAACCATTTAGACCCAAATGTAGCCATTTCGGTGCACCACTAGTTTATCCTCTGAAGCGTGCCGCGACTCTGAATGAGAGAGCTATGTGAGCGCAGGTTTATTATTTTAATTTCTGTTCTGAATTTGGTTAAATTGAGGATTTATTTTACTTTATTTCTGAATGTAGTAATAAACACTTTTTTTTTTCTCTCTCAATTCAATTTTGACACGGTCAAAGCAGCTTTACAGAAAATTATGATGTTAATGCTTGATATCTTAATATTTTCATGCCTTAAGTTACAATTTGCGACGATTTAAACAAACAGTTGAGATTTGCTGTATGGTATATATCACTCTACACGTATGCACATAAAGTTGGATATAATGTACAAACACCTATATACACCGATCAGGCATAACATTATGACCACTGACAGGTGAAGTTGATGTGTTAGAAGCAGGAAAAATGGGCAAGCGTAAGGATTTGAGCGAGTTTGACAAGGGCCAAATTGTGATGACTAGACGACTGGGTCAGAGCATCTCCAGAACTGCAGCTCTTGTGGGGTGTTCCCGGTCTGCAGTGGTCAGGATCTATCAAAAGTGCTCCAAGGAAGGAACAGTGGAGAACCGGAGACAGGGTCATGGGCGGCCAAGGCTCATTGATGCACGTGGGGAGCGAAGGCTGGCCCGTGTGGTCCGATCAAACAGATGAGCTACTGGAGCTCAAATTGCTCAAGAAGTTAATGCTGGTTCTGATAGAAAGGTGTCAGAATACACAGTGCATCTCAGTTTGTTGTGTATGGGGCTGCATAGCCGCTGACCAGTCAGGGTGCCCATGCTGACCCCTGTCCACCGCCGAAAGCACCAACAGTGGCACGTGAGCATCAGAACTGGACCACGGAGCAATGGAAGAAGGTGGCCTGGTCTGAGGAATCACGTGTTCTTTTACATCACGTGGATGGCCGGGTTGCGTGTGCGTGGCTTACCTGGGGAACACATGGCACCAGGATGCACTATGGGAAGAAGGCAAGCCGGCGGAGGCAGTGTGATGCTTTGGGCAATGTTCTGCTGGGAAACCTTGGGTCCTGCCATCCATGTGGATGTTACTTTGACACGTACCACCTACCTAAGCATTGTTGAGACCATGTACAGCCTTTCATGGAAACGGTATTCCCTGGTGGCTGTGGCTCTTCCAGCAGGATAATGCTCCTGACACAAAGCACAAATGGTTCAGGAATGGTCTCCAAATTCCCCAGATCTCAATCCAATCGAGCATCTGTGGGATGTGCTGAACAAACAAGTCTGATCCATGGAGGCCCCACCTCGCAACTTACAGGACTTAAAGGATCTGCTGCTAACATCTTGGTGCCAGATACCACAGCACACCTTCAGGGGTCTAGTGGAGTCCATCAGAGACGGGTCAGGGGGACCAACACAATATTAGGATGTTATGCCTGATCGGTGTATATTGAGCTGTATGATAATATTTTGCAATGTGATATAAACAATTAAGCAATTGAGATCTGCTATGTAGTATACATGTCTTTATGTGAGTGTGTAACACTGTAAATCTGCACTATTGTTCCTCCAGGCAGCATTGATGAGGCCCGGGGCATCTTGAAAGCGTTTGAGGAGGCCGTCCCAGGACTGGCCATGGTGAGGTTGAGACGGGTGAGCCTGGAGCGCCGACACGGAAACATGGATGAAGCGGAGGCCTTGCTGCGCGACGCCATCACGAGCGGGAAGAACAGCAGCGAGTCGTCGTTCTATGCTGTGAAACTGGCCAGACAGCTGGTCAAAGTACAGAAGAGCATCGGAAAGGCCAAGAAAGTGTTGCTGGAGGCCGTCGAAAGAGATGAGGTCGTGTTATTTTCGCTGAATGAACACACATATGTAATTATTTTCATTTATATGCACCAATATAACAATACAGAATCCATTTAATTTTATTCATTTAAGCGATAACAAACTTTTGCAACAAAAAAAAAACATTTGACTTTTGGAACGGATTGTCAGATTGTTTTTTACTCTTTGCGAGTTAACTTATCAATCATTCTAGAATTATTGATCATTATTTTAAAAAATACATTTACGTGCAAAATCCTTTTATGGTTTAACAATTTGGGAAAAATGAGTGTTCATACTTGGGTTTCTGACCAATCAATGAGACTATAAAACAATAATTGTGATTTTTATTGCGATTTTTAACTTTTCAACTGTTCATTTTCAAGCAAATTTCATGGTGCCCAGAATATTGTTGTATGAATATCTGAACATGCAATAAATCAAAGAAAGAACAGATCGTCTGCTTTTAAATAAACAGACATCTCACCGCGTCTCAGAGCGACTTCATTCACAGTATAAATGAGACTTCACGGTATCATGAACTACACGCGTGTAAATGAGATGCTTCATTCTGAAACCGCTAGCACATACATTTATGTAGGGTAAATATAAAAAATTACTTGATTATCAATATCGTGCATTCAGTTAAGAAAAAAATCCATATTGATTTATGGCCCAGTCCTACTGGTAGCCACCCATTACACAACAATCTCAGCACCCTGGCAACCACCCAGAACGCCATAGAAATCCCCTAGCAACACCGACGACCACCCAGAATGCCATAGCAACACCCTGACGACCACCCAGAACGCCATAGAAACCCCCTAGCAACACCTGACGACCACCCAGAACGCCATAGAAACCCCCTAGCAACACCCTGGCGACCACCCTGAACGCCATAGAAACCCCCTAGCAACACTTACATTTTTCATACACGTATTGTCGGAAATCTGATATCTGGACAGAAATGTATTAATTTGTTACAGGAGAATGCATTAATGGAATGTGTGTGACACCCGGTGGATGTTTTTGGTACAGCACCAAAACACAATCTCTTCTAACCCTCTAACTTGGTTAAACATATGGCTTGATTTTTTTTTTTTTTATAGTAAAAATTGTCAAATATTTATTTTATATATAAAATAAGCAATATTCAGTACATTTAATTTACAGTAAATTTAAACTTGCATAACTTTTTCATACTTTAATTTTTTTGACGTGCTAAAATGTGCCGAGTGTCTATAGACCGGTCTATATTCCAAAGCATTCTTGAATTTCAGCTGTTTAAGTTTGGATAGTGCATTTTCATGTCTGTTCTCTAAAAGGGGGTGATAGTTAAGGGGTTAAAACATTTATACGTCATGGGGAATGTTTGTTGGGCGTTCATCTAACCTCTAAATGTTGCATGAAGAACATTCAGAAGTAACGTTATGTTCAGCTGTAGTCACTTCCTGTTGCAGCTTTCTGAAATGTGCCGAGGTTCACACGTGTCTGTTTCTCTGACTGCAGACGAACCCGAAGCTGTACCTGAACCTGCTGGAGCTGGAGTACAGCGGGGACATCCAGCAGAACGAGGCCGAGATCATCGCCTGCTTCGACCGAGCGCTGAGCAGCCCGATGCCGCTGGAGTCACGCGTCACCTTCTCCCAGCGCAAGGTGGAGTTCCTCGAGGACTTCGGCAGTGACATCAATGTGTACGTGCAGAAGCTGCTCCATACCGTCCCTCTCTTCTTGCTCTGAACGTTAGTTTGGGGAAGGTGTGTTTAACCTGCGGTTCTTCACACAGGCTCGTGGCTGCGTATGAACAGCATCAGAGGCTTGAGATGGAGCAGGAGACGCTAAAGAGGAAAGCAGAGAACGGGTAAGCTACGCTCACAAGCGATCACCTGCACGCCACTGCGTTAATCTGTGCTCATCACACGGATCTCTGGAGTATAAAAGTGTTCGTTTCGTTGACAAACTACGCCGCAAAATGTTCATTGACCAGCTTTTGAAGACGTCATTAAACGATACTGTGACTATCAACAGGCAATATCATTGACCAAAAAAGACAACTAAAGTAGTTTAAAAAATAAAAGCTGTATCAATCTCTGTTTGTAGAAAAAGACAACAGACTTTCATGTTTGCGGTTGCCAGATGTCAAGCGTTTAAATCCCCCAATCAGAGCTTTGTGTTAAAATGATACATTTGCTTCATCTTTGCAATCTGGTTTGCTGCGACTAAATGTTTCTCAAAGCTTCTCAGTGATGAACTGTAATAAATCCAAACATGCATCTCGACTATAATTAGAGGTGATCGCAGTTGATCCGTGTTTTGTACGGACCAGGCCACACGGTTCGGAAAAATATGATTCATGGGTTAATTGCTAATTTTAACCATCATAAGGGCTTTTCACACTTGAAATAGTTAACCCTGGGTCATTCTAAACCCTGGTCAAACTGAATCCTGGGTTATCTTGCTTCACACTAGTCATAATTTACACGGGGTTAACAATTAATCCTGGGTATTCATAAACTGACGTTTCACATTGTACATTCCTAAACCGATAACGCTCTTATTTGCATATTTATGTCAGTGTCATTGATAGGATAAATGCAGCTCGCGACCGGTTTGCATAAAAGCTCTAGCGTCCTCGTGTTGCCGACTGTACCGAGTTTATATTGAATGGACATTTCGGACTATAAAGGCAAGAATCAAACGGTCTCTTCACTCAAATTGTTGTTTTTCTGTCCTCTCAAACGCTGAATTTACTGTTTATATTGTCAAATGTGCAGTGTTTCCGTGTCCAAAGCACGCAAATGTACGCGATTGGTTGTCTGTTGCTTAGCATCCAGCGGTAACATGCTAACACCGCATCGTTTCATACTGTAAAGGTTTGGCACCACAATGCAGGGTTAAATGCCAAAGTATGCTTCACTTGTTATGCGTGCGCGAGGGTCAGCGAACTGCGCGTGACGTGAATCTCATCATCAAGAGTACGCGCATACTGAACATACACCACCGGATTATTTACATGGGTTGTAACTCGTGACGAGAGATTGCCTGTGTACGCGAGCGAGTCCGAAGTATACTTTGCAAGGCTGTGCGTTTGACTGCGCATATGTGTAAAAAAAGTTGTATACTTTGGGCTTAACTCTGAAAGCGGTGCTAACCCTGCTCCAGTTTCCTAACCCGCATCTAAATTACAAATGTGAAACGTCCCTTTACCCTGGGTTAAAAGTGGGGTTTTGAACGGCCATAACCTGGGGATAAGCACAGTGTGAAGAGCCCTATACAGGGCGTGACGCTTGCTTTTCCCATGGAGCAACATGCATGCAGGCTTGTTTATTCACACACGTGCTCAAATACATTGTACCGTTCACACACACCTATTTTTAGTGGCAAATGCGAGTGACGTGGTCGAGCCCTGCTATAGAGTGGAAGTTTAAAAAACCTTCTAAAGTATCAACTAAATTAAACAAGAATGCTGAATCTGGCTTTATCCCATGTTCAGATTTTTGTTCTGGAAATGTATGCAAATGAGTGCATATTTAAACATGTGCAAGAACTTGTAATACAAAAACAATTGAGATGAATGTGTTTTGTCTGGTGTGATGCAGCTCAGAGGAGCCGGATTCAAAGAGACAGCGGGCAGACGACCAATCAGCAGCCTCGGGTCAGATGATGCAGGACATGCAGGCCAACAACGCAGGATACAACTACAACAACTGGTATCAGGTCAGTTTGTGACGGTGTGTTTCTACTCTAGATGCCTGATCATGTGTCCTAATATAATGTACGCTCACTGTCTGTTTCTCCTCTTCCAGCAGTATAATTCGTGGGGAGGTCAGAATTCCTGGGGTCAGTACGGTCAATACGGTCAGTATAACCAGTACTACCCACCGCCGCCGACATAACTGACCACAGCGGCCGTTTCAGAGCTCCGTTCAGGAGTCCTGCCATCTTTTTACCTGCTCGTACAGCGTCAACATTCATACCGTCTCCGATCAGACATTGTGTGTTTTCTTTTGTTGAAAAAGGAGCTTTCCCCCCTCTGTCTAAGTGCAAGTGAGTTTTTAATGAAGCTTGATTGGTTTAGTGCTTTTGGAGGTTTAGTTGTGTTTCGTTGAGCGATTTACATTTGTGTGGAAGGAGTTGAGAATCCAACGCTTTAACATCACCAATGCTCTCCTCAATGTGATCCTGTTTTCAGAGATAAACGTGACACGAAGACGTTTTTTTATTTTGACTTGGTTTCATAATAAAGAGATTGACATCCTACACGCCTGAATGTGATTCATTTACTTCTGAATATATCTATACTATAAATGTTCTATTTTCATTGTTTTTATTCTATAGCATCTGAGACTGAATGCAACAGATGAATTATAATTTGGAAACTATTAATCTGAAATCGGTGGATAAAAGCAAAGTCATCGGCGGCCATCTTTGAAACACAAGTTCATCTCTTTAATGGGGAAACAAAATTCTCCAAAGCTCTTTACCAAGCTCACAAGTAAATGTCATATTTTAAGTCACCAATGAAATGTCAATAAATTGTTTCTAAACGCTCAAATCATGACATGCATTTTTCAGGCTGGTCCCGCCAACGCGCATGCGCAGTCATAAGCGCGCGTCTTAACACTGATGGAGCTTCCAACGGCCTTGTTCACGGCAGCGCCATCTTTGACTTTTTTTTTTTTTAGCGCGAATGAGCGAGTCTGGGTAGACATCTCTTCAGTGGGTTGTACTGTTATTTAATGTGTTTTTGGGTTGTTCTTTTGACGAAACACTGCAAAAATATCCTTACAAGAATTTCAGTTGTGGAAAATAGGTGATTTAGGATCTTTTCACAGCGAATGCCGTTGAAAACACGGTAAGTCTATCTCTCGCGGTCATGGCGCTGCGCTGAATAAGGTCTATTGATTGCCGCTTTTATTTTGTGGGCGTGTCTTATTCCGCCATTTTGCGCGTTGCACTTTCTCGTCTATTTTGTAAGTATTAGATAAAAGCTTGTTTACTTATTTCTTATCTTGAGTTTTTATATCAAAATATAAATCTGAACTCATTTAAGAACATGGAAACGGAATATTGAGGATTAAACCTGCAGAAGTTACAAATAAATAACAGAAAATAATGAAATAGTTGACTTGAAAAGGTTTACTTTTAATATTTTGATATATTTAAAAAATATATTAGTACTTATTTTCTGTATTGTTTTCAAACGTTTTATTTATTAGCATATTTAGTTATTTCGATATTTATTTTTGTACTTAAAAGTCTTAAAAGCTCATTTTTCTTCTTTCCCAGAGAACGCGAGCTCGTGAAAAACAGATGAATTTCTCTGGTTTTCCAGCATCTTCTCAACACATCATCTTTTCATCGAGGGACTCGAACATTCACTGATGCTCGAGAAGGAAACAAACGCAGATGATCATTTTAATATTTACTTTTTGAAATATATACTCCGCTAACAATGAACGTTCTCTCAGGGTTCTTCCAGTAACGTTAATAGAACGTTTGTTCAAAGTTATTGTTTTTAATAAAGTTCTCATCTGTTCTTTTATTTCATTCCATTTCACAAGAACACATTTTTACACATACCATCACATAAAGTTGCATACATTTAGGCTACATGTTTTTGTTTATAATTTGTTCAAAAGGTTTGTGTATAATTAAAAGTCATTATAAAATGTAGGAAATGTGACTTGGATGGTTTCCTAATAAAAAAATGAATCATTTCATAATATTGTTTTCTTTTTGTTGTTTTCTATTTTATTTTTGTATGCATGTGTTAAATATCTGCATTTGAGCGAACGTGCACGTGTAATGTTAGTATTTATTAAATTTTTTTTTTTTTTTTTGCTTCGTGTAACACGTCACGATCACGTGGGCAGCGCTCTTCCCAGAAACCTTTGCTCCGCACATGCGCACTTTCCTTTTCTCGTCCGGTTGTGGAACGACTAGCATCATCCAATGTAAGGCCTGGAAATCAAATCACTTATTTATCGCGTTTATCGTCTTTAATGTACGTTATTGCGGCGTGTATTGTTTTCATAAGCTTTGTCGTCTT
>CM077210.1:38218764-38361264 GCA_039654625.1 Rhinogobio ventralis | reverse complement strand
TGCTCTTCCCCGAATGAATCGGTTGACTGAATGATTCAATGACTCTCTCACTTCTGCTCTTCCCCAAATGAATCGGTTGACTGAATGATTCAATGACTCACTCACTTCTGCTCTTCCCCGAATGAATCGGTTGACTGAATGATTCAATGACTCTCTCACTTCTGCTCTTCCCCGAATGAATCGGTTGACTGAATGATTCAATGACTCACTCACTTCTGCTCTTCCCCGAATGAATCGGTTGACTGAATGATTCAATGACTCACTCACTTCTGCTCTTCCCCGAATGAATCGGTTGACTGAATGATTCAATGACTCTCTCACTTCTGCTCTTCCCCGAATGAATCGATTGACTGAATGATTCAATGACTCTCTCACTTCTGCTCTTCCCCGAATGAATCGGTTGACTGAATGATTCAATGACTCTCTCACTTCTGCTCTTCCCCGAATGAATCGGTTGACTGAATGATTCAATGACTCTCTCACTTCTGCTCTTCCCCAAATGAATCGGTTGACTGAATGATTCAATGACTCACTCACTTCTGCTCTTCCCCGAATGAATCGGTTGACTGAATGATTCAATGACTCACTCACTTCTGCTCTTCCCCGAATGAATCGGTTGACTGAATGATTCAATGACTCACTCATTAAGACCGTGATTTGCCGCCACCTACTGGCAGTTTGAGTATCGTTTCACGTTAGCTGAAGGATAAAGACTGAATGCTGTTTTTGTTTTCGGTCGTGATTGTAACAATAGTTCTGAGAGATGTGTTTATAAATGGACTATTATTATTGGCTGTTATAGTGGTGAATATGATGTTCGTGTGTTTGTTACCTTGCTCTCAAACAGCTGGTTATACGCTTCAGTAAGCTGCTCTTTTTTGGCCGTCTTTGCCACATTCTTGATGTTTCCAAGAAGTTTGTGTTCAGCTAGAAACTGCAAATGAGAAGATGATACATATATATATATATAATATATATATATATATACACACACCGATCAGGCATAACATTATGACCGGTGAAGTGAATAGCACTGATGATCTCTCCATCACGGCTCCTGTTAGTGGGTGGGATATATTAGGAAGCAAGTGAACATTTTGTCCTCAAAGTTGATGTGTTAGAAGCAGGAAAAATGGGCAAGCGTAAGGATTTGAGCGAGGAAGGGCCAAATTGTGATGACTAGACGACTGGGTCAGAGCATCTCCAAAACTGCAGCTCTTGTGGGGTGTTCCCGGTCTGCAGTGGTCAGGATCTATCAAAAGTGCTGCAAGGAAGGAACAGTGGAGAACCGGAGACAGGGTCATGGGCGGCCAAGGCTCATTGATGCACGTGGGGAGCGAAGGCTGGCCCGTGTGGTCCGATCAAACAGACGAGCTACTGGAGCTCAAATTGCTCAAGAAGTTAATGCTGGTTCTGATAGAAAGGTGTCAGAATACACAGTGCATCTCAGTTTGTTGTGTATGGGCTGCATAGCCGCTGACCAGTCAGGGTGCCCATGCTGACCCCTGTCCACCGC
Source organism: Rhinogobio ventralis (assembly GCA_039654625.1). Taxonomy (NCBI): domain Eukaryota; kingdom Metazoa; phylum Chordata; class Actinopteri; order Cypriniformes; family Gobionidae; genus Rhinogobio; species Rhinogobio ventralis. The sequence continues at coordinate 38,359,748 of CM077210.1, read as the reverse complement.
CGAAAGCACCAACAGTGGCACGTGAGCATCAGAACTGGACCACGGAGCAATGGAAGAAGGTGGCCTGGTCACGCGTTCTTTTACATCACGTGGATGGCCGGGTGTGTGTGCGTGGCTTACCTGGGGAACACATGGCACCAGGATGCACTATGGGAAGAAGGCAAGCCGGCGGAGGCAGTGTAATGCTTTGGGCAATGTTCTGCTGGGAAACCTTGGGTCCTGCCATCCATGTGGATGTTACTTTGACACGTACCACCTACCTAAGCATTGTTGAGACCATGTACAGCCTTTCATGGAAACGGTATTCCCTGGTGGCTGTGGCTCTTCCAGCAGGATAATGCTCCTGACACAAAGCACAAATGCTTCAGGAATGGTTTGAGGAGCACAACAACGAGTTTGAGGTGTTGACTTGGCCTCCAAATTCCCCAGATCTCAATCCAATCGAGCATCTGTGGGATGTGCTGAACAAACAAGTGGCCTCACCTCGCAACTTACAGGACTTAAAGGATCTGCTGCTAACATCTTGGTGCCAGATACCACAGCACACCTTCAGGGGTCTAGTGGAGTCCATCAGAGGCGGGTCAGGGGGACCAACACAATATTAGGTCATAATGTTATGCCTGATCGGTGTATATAAACATGTATACACACATGTATAATTTATATTGCACAATACCCTATAATGCAAGCCCTTCTGCTTTATCATGCACATTTAATTTTTCATATTACTTATTTTTATACTGTTTGAAATAATGATGCACGAATATATTAATAACTAATCACTCACTCACTCACTCACTCTCTATAGGCCTATATACATAAAACATGCATTTGATTTGGACTTTTTGACACATGCATCATCAGTCAACCACACTCTGCACACAGTGTCAGTGTTTTCTCTTCTAAGCGTGAGCGCGCAGCTGTAGTGTGTACACTACCGAGTGTGCTGCGTTGTCCTGGATGAATTTGATGAGCTCTTTCTTTGGCACTTCTTCAGTCTTGAGCTGCTCATCGCTCCACGCTCGCGCTGGATCCGCCGCCATCATGCTCAATGCGACACACACTCACACCACGTGCTGGTAACAGCCAATCAAGGCGTAGAGCGTCTTAAAGGAACCGCGGCTATCAAAGCGGCTATGCGCGTTCACGCCGTGTTGTTGTAATCAGAGCCGTTGAGTTGCGACATGTTTTGGGCTCGCCGCCACGCGATCACGTGGTTCATGGAGCTCGGCGCTGTCGCTTTCTTTGGATTTCAGGAGACAGTTTCATTATATTTGCAGCAATTCCTGGTACCTGCCCCCTCAGACCAGAGCCAGTTGTTTTGTGCTATTAATAAAAATAGTAGAATTAATATTTTATTTGTCTTATCTTATTATTTTAGTGGGTAGAATGAGTAGCTGTTTGTTGTAGTTGTTAGGAGGACAAATGTCTTAAAAAAGGTTACATTTTAGGCTGCTCTGCCTCAGCAAACGCCAAATCAAAAGAAGGCGGGGCTTATTGTTCACTGAAGATGAGTGCACACAATATAATATTTATTTTCCTCGATTTACTGACTCGTGGATGCGTAGAATACGGAGAAAATATGATGTTGTGTTCTCATTTGCCAAATAGGTAAGAAAACTTCATCACCCACAATGCACTGGGCATTTTGCTGTCCACGGCTCCTATTGGATACACTTGACCAGAGTCAAACACTGCCTTACTTGAGTAGGAAATGCCTCTGAGCAAACTTTTAGTCACAATGTCGACTTGTATTGTTCCCGGGTGCAAGAATTCAAAGAGTGACTTTCGGTTTCGAGTGAAGGATCCAGAGGGAGAAATTAACCTTTTCCAAAATTTGAATCAATTTAACCAATTGATTCATGAAATGATTCACTGTTCCAAAGCGGTCACACGCTGGTGACCCCTGCTGTTCAAATCTGTGTAAATGCAACAAAACCCAGTCCAAACATGCATAAAAACAGCTTTTAGAAACACATTGCAAATGTTTTATTGAAAGACTAATGTATTAAATACAATTAACAAATCATCAAATAGCATTAAATGTGAAGTGTCTGTATAAGTTATTTCATTACTTTGCAGTTTTGTTTGTTTTATGGCTAAACAGGCCAATAGAGTGCATAACTACAGTACAGTACAGTACAGGACTACAATCCCATGAAGCACTGCAAACAGCATGATCCAATTAAAAACGATAGGGCAATATAAAACTATGCATTCAAAAAACATAAACTTAAAATATATTATGGTTTATATATTGAAATATGTAAGTATTTTGAGTGAATTGAGAATCGACTTGATTACTTCATTCGCAGTGCTTCATGGGAGTGGGCGGGGCTAAAGAGGTCTTGCGTTCTCTGATTGGTGGAATTTTTCATACAATGGTAATAATGTGTTTTTCACCACAAACTCCACTGTTAAACAGATTTTAAAACTAAGTTGAAACAATGTGGACTGAAGGCTTCAACAGAAGCAAATGTTATCATTTAACAAGCTTGAAGCGCACAGTAAGGCCTATAAGTTATCATTACTATTACAAATAAATTACAAATAAGTTTTTACTTCTGGAAACCGACTGTCGCGCTTTTTAAGAGACTGTCGACTAACTCTTCCTTTTTATTATACAAATATGTCATAAATATGGCTACAGATTTATAAAATCGCTCCGATGTCAGGTAAAAACCACACACTGGTTCATGGAAACAGTTGCCAAGCGAAGCCGCGGTTTTTGAAATCACGTGACTTTGGCAGACGCGCGCTCCCAGAGCCGATAATGGTTCTAATCAATGATTCGCAAAGGTCTCGAAGCTTCAGGAAGCAGAGCTTCGATCACTACAGCAAAGAATCGCAAAACGTTTGTGTTTGTAGTCAACATTTCAAACGGGACCACTGAGCGTTTTAGGACAAACGGTCTGAGGCGAAAAACGGAAATAAACGGCCGTTCCGTCAGTTCCGCCCGAAGGTAATTAGAAATCTGTTAATTGTCATTGTTCTGTTTTTACAATAATGCTAATTAAATAGTATATCGAGTACGATACAATTTTCACTGATAAACCTACTCTTACAATAACTGTTCTATAATAACCCGCTGTCGGTGTGTCTGTCCGTGGGCGGGAAACTTTCCTCAGAAAGAAGCAGTGATTCCCGCTGGATCATTCCAGCAAGAAACTCGCAGATCAGAGTCGAAACTGAAATTGTGAATACGTTTCTTCACATCTGTTACCTTTGTTAAATTTTCATCTCTTAAATATGATGTAGTATGTCGTAATTCTGACCCGTAATGTTAGAATTATTACTTTTTTCATCTCATAAATATGACGTGTCATAATTTTGACGTTTTAATGGCATAATTATGGCTTTTTAAATCAGATTTTCCTCGTAATATATCATAATCTGTACGTTTTATGTTAGAATTATTTATTTTCATCTCATAAATATGACGTAGTATGTCTTAATTTTGACTTTTATGTCATAATTAATTGAATTTTCATCTCATAAATATGACTTTTTATGCCATAATTTCGATTTTGTCATAATCTTGGCATTTTAAGTCAGAATTTCCACTTTAGTATATCATTATTTAGATGTTTTATGTCATAATTATTATACTTTTCATCTCATAAATGACTTAGTATGTCGTAATTTCGACTTTTTGTCATAATTGACTTTTTAAGCCAGATTTTCCACCTAGTAGCTATCATAATTTTGATGTTTTATGTTATAATTATTACTTTTCATTTCATAAATATGATTTTATATGTCATAATTATAGCTTTTTAAATCAGATTTTCCACCTAGTTTACCATAATTTCGTAACTTTTCATAACTAACTGCTGAATGAGCTTGTTTGAGCACTGAACACATTTAATGGCTGCTCATAACAGAACCATAGTTCGTGGCTTTATGCATTATGTAAGACTTGAGGGGTGGGTTATGTAATTCTGGTTGAGTTAACTAGGTTAGGTGTACACACATCACATCTGAGGAGATCCGGAGATGAAAATACTGTACTGTAAAATACTGTAATACTTACAGAACATCCCACATGACTTTTTACTTTCCGCTTTAGTAGAAATGGTTCAATCACAAAACAACTCAATAATCCACATGAGTTTAGATTAGCAGAATGCTAAGAACTACTGTATCCCTTCATTTAATACAAAATCATTTATCAGATGGAGCAAAACCTGTCTAAAGTCTTAAAGAGCAGATAAAAGCACAATATATGTATTCATACTTAATATATAATTAATATTTAAGCAAATATATTTATTTATAATAATAATACATATATGATCTTTATAATTATTAATGTAATTATATTTTGTAATGCACACGTTCATAGGCCTCGAGTGAGTGTGAAGTTCAGACACAAGAGGGCAGTAGATTCACACACACATTCACAGCCTCAGTGACCATATCATAAAATCCATAAGCAAAACAAATCCCAGTTTAAAGCCGTAATCAGTTTATGTTTTGGTTATAAAGTTATTTAGGAAAGACAGTTTTATGTCTTATTGAGGCTGAGCTGAGAACAGAAGAGCTGAAGCTCATCATGAAGTCAAAATGGACAATTCTTGTGATTTATGGAATATTGCAGTATTCATTATTGTGTTAATAATCTTGAATCAGAATAACTTCATCTCTTCTCTGATGACGAGGGCGGGGCCACCTGTCACTCACATGAGATCCACCAATAGCAAACCACAACCATCCAATCAATTCCCACAGACACAATCAAGCCCCGCCCTACATTTGTTCTTGTTTGAGAAGCGTTTCACTCAGATATACGGCACAATAAGGAAGACAAGATGGCGAGTTTAAACATCCAGATGTGTGTTACGATGCTGAGAACTGCTCTGTCACAGCTGAAGCACTGTGTATTCGCAGTCAATAACACATTAACGTCTGATTTGTATGATTTCTGATTCTATAACGCCGCATTGACGGTGTGCGTGAATGAGCTGATGGACAGTGGGATTGGATGAATAAGAGGAGAAAACAACTGCTATTATCTGTTCACACTCAATATTAATATTATACTGAAGTCGGAGGACATCTGTGTGCAGGAAGCCCTTTTCTGCCAAACAAGAAGAGAACATGCTTTGCTAAATCATATTTATGACATATAAAGTCAGAACTATGAGATAAAAAGTAGAAATTGACAAAAAGTTGTCGAAACTATTTTACGTTGTCATTTTGACTTTCTATGCCATAATTTCGACTTGACGTCAATTTTTAATTTTAATGTCAGAATTTCACCTTAGTATAACATATTTTTGACTTTTTATGTCAGAATTATGGCTTTTCATCTCATAAATATGACGGAGTATATCATAATTGTGACTTTGTTTGTTTGTGTGAGCTGTTCTGCTGTAGTTACTGTTGGAAACAGCTCATCATTGGACGTTTATTTGAGTCCCTGAGAAGTGTTTCCCACTCCAGATGTGCAGTTCTCCGGTCAGACGCGCGTGTCCAGCTGCTCTGAGTCTCACCGACGACGCTCAGTTTCCACACGCGGCTGCGAGTCTCTAAATCGCCAACAATTAGTTCTTTCTTGGCAAATGCAAACGCTCACGTTCTCCAAAGAGGAGTGGGTTTAACAGCATTTCCCGAGACGTAGAGCCCGGAAAGCTTCACGCTGCGGGAGGAAGCACGTCTGCGCCTCGACTCTAATCCAGCGCCGCCAGTTCAACACAATCCATTTCACTGAGAAATAATGAGTGGACTTTCCTATAAATGATAAAGCCTTCAGGAAACACAGACACATTTCCATCAGCCGTGATTCATTTCCATGTTCCTCCCGATGAGAGCACATCCGCATTTATACAGCATCTGTTCTAATATCGTTTATCAGCACATATTTATATTATAAATGATTATGGCGTCAGAGTCAGTCGTGACTGTAGAGTTGAGGTTCGATCTGATCAATGTGATCGTCATTCATAATGTGTTTCAGTCTGTGCTCGTGATGAAAAATCTCCCCGAATCTCCCAAATCCATCATGTTGGGTCTGAATTCAATCGGTCTCTGCAGAACCGAGAGTCAAAATAATATAAGAGAACAATCTCCGGACGTGGAGGAATTATATGATGGGATGTTTCATATCAGAAATCTCACGGTAAGCTGAGATGGGCTCAAGCTGTGTTTCATCACAGATTACAGGAACGGGCAGACTTTGAGTTTGGGGAAAACCTGTAGAAACTTCATGTGCACATTCCCTGAGATTGCTTTATCTAAGGGTTCCTTCCGGATACATTTGATCATAAATACAGTAAAACAGTGAAATATGACTATGTTCTCTATGTGAATATACAGTAAAGTGTAATGTATTCCTGTGATCAAAGCTGAATTTATCATCATTACTCCAGTCTTCAGTGTCACATGACCCTTCACAAATCATTCAATATGAGGATTTGATGCTCAACAAACATTTATGATTATTAACAGTCATACTTTTGTGGAAACCATTACCATTCAAAAGTTTGGGAAGAGTACAATTAAAAAAAGAAAGAAAGAAATTAATCTTTTTATTCATCAGGGACGCATTAAACTGATCAAAAGTGACACTAAAGACATTTATAATGTTACAAAAGATATTTCAAATGAATGCTGTTCTTTTGATCTTTGTATTCATCAAAGAATCCTGAACAATAAAATATATCACACTCACTCACACACACTCACACACACACACACACACACACACACTCACTCACTCGCACTCACACTCACACTCAAACTCACACACACACACACACACACACACTCACTCACTCGCACTCACACACACACACACACACACACACACCCACTCACTCACTCACACTCGCACTCACACACACACACACACACACACACTCACTCACTCACACTCACTCACACACACACACACATACACACTCACACACACACACACACACACTCACTCACACACACACACTCACTCACTCACTCACTCACTCTCACACACACTCACACACCCACTCACTCACTCTCACTCACACACACACACTCACCCACTCACTCACACTCACACACCCACTCACTCACTCACTCACACACACCCACTCACTCACTCACTCACTCACACACCCACTCACACTCACACACTCACTCACTCACTCACTCACTCACACACCCACTCACACTCACATTCACACACCCACTCACTCACTCACACTCACACACCCACTCACTCACTCACACACACACACACTCACACACACCCATTCACTCACTCACACTCACACACCCACTCACACTCACACACCCACTCACTCACTCACACTCACACACCCACTCACTCACTCACACTCACACTCACTCTCACACACAGCTCAAGCGTCCTGACCGCAGGATGAGTGTCAGGTGAAACGCCGCTCACGGTCGCTCTGGTTTCTCGAGGGATGCTGCTAAATGATTTAGACAGACTAATCGCTCACATTATTCATGTATGGAAACATTGGAATTCATTTACTTTCCAATTAATGAAGCATGAATTATTCAGAAGAAATGAAGCTGGAGGTGTTTCATAGAATCGTGCGAGTGCTAACCACGATTCCTGCACGACAGAAATCAGGAAATCAGCTCGATAGCACCAAAACGGTCCTTCTAATGCGGCGAGTTTGACCCGCGACCCAAAGCCATTACAGCGGCTGAACCTGAACGTGTTCCTCCCTGACACTGCGGTTCATTACACCAGCACCTCCTGTTCTTCCTGCTTCATTTCTCAGGCCGCAAATCATCTGTGTTTCGTGTAAAGCCGCCGTCTATCACGTCGCATCACTATTTTCTCTGAGAAAAATAAAATGCATTGGTTATATTGTGAGCTTTGTGTTTTGAGGGTCACGGATGGAGTGAGCTTACACTTTTTCATCAGCAAGTAAGAGCATGTTTTTCCAAGGCAAAAACAGCTGTAACATGTGCTGTATTTCTCAATTCACTGGTGGATTCTCTAGTTTGATAGCCTTGCAAATGAGTTTAATTTGCATCTTATTGGATATACATGACATTTTGGCTGTAAAATTCTAATTACAAGAAGTGTAAGATGTGTTTTCTTGTGTTAGCTCTTATTAGGACTAGGCGGTTAGAAGTGTGTGTGTTTTTTAAACATGTAAACAAAGCTTCAGTAACAAGTAATAATAATACATTGTTGTTTGGCTATTAATTGACATCTTTTCAGGTCATTAGTCAACAAATCTTCAGACGTGGTCGCGTTCACAGAAAAGCAAGCCATTTCAAGTTGATTTTGATTGAAATTGACTGAAAGTGATATTTGAGTATCACTCTGAGTGAAAATGTTTGTCTTGTTTGACAATTAATTCATTTGGGAGATGACTCATGCACTCAAGATCTACATTTTATCAGTCCATGCATTCCCTGGGAATCGAACCCATAAACCCATGAAGAAAAATCAGTGAATAGGGATGTGTGATATACACTATATTGCTAAAAGTTTTGTGACGCCTGCCTTTACATGCACATGACCTTTAATGACATCACCTTCTTAATCCATAGGGTTTAATATGGAGCTCACCTTTTGCAGCTATAACAGCTTCAACTCTTCTGGGAAGGCTTTCCACAAGGTTTAGGAGTGTGTTTATGGGAATTTTTGACCATTCTTCTAGAAGCACATTTGTGAGGTCAGGCCCTGATGTTGGACGAGAAGGCCTGGCTCGCAGTCTCCGCTCTAATTCATCCCAAAGGTGTTCTATCGGGATGAGGTCAGGACTCTGTGCAGGCCAGTCAAGTTCCTCCACACCAAACTCGCTCATCCATGTCTTTATGGACCGACACTTTGTGCACTGGAGCGCAGTCATGTTGGGACAGGAAGGGGCCGTCCCCAAACTGTTCCCACAAAGTTGGGAGCATGAAATTGTCCAAAATGTCTTGGTATGCTGAAGCATTAAGAGTTTCTTTCACTGGAACTAAGGGGCCAAACCCAACCCCTGAAAAACAACCCTACCACATAATCCCCCCTCCACCAAACTTTACACTTGGCACAATGCAGTCAGGCAAGTCCCGTTCCCCTGGCAACCGCCAAACCCAGACTCGTCCATGGGATTGGCAGACAGAGAAGCGTGATTGGTCACTCCAGAGAACACGTCTCACTGCTCTAGAGTCCAGTGGCGGCGTGCTTTTACCCCACTGCATCCCACGCTTTGCATTGCTCTTGGTGATGTAAGATGAGCTGCTCGGCCATGGAAACCCATTCCATGAAGCTCTCTACACACTGTTCTTGAGCTCATCTAAAGGACACAGGAAGTTTGGAGGTCTGTAGCTATTGACTCTGCAGAAAGTTGGCGTCTTCTGCGCACTGTGACCCTCAGCATGCGCTGACCCCGCTCTGTGATTTTACGTGGCCTATCACTAGATTTCTGTCACTGCTGTGAACTGACCACCACACAGAATATGAAGAATATCAAAAACTTTAGGGGCCCTATCATACACCGGCGCAATGTGACGCCAGGCGTGACGCTAGTGTGTTCTGCTAGTTTCAGCCCGACGCAGTTCTCATGTTCACGTCCAGCTCCACGTGTTTAAATATCAAATGCACTGGTGCATCTGTTCACCCATGGGCGTCTGGTCTGAACACCAGGAGTTCAGGAGCATTGATGGAGCGTTGCTATTGTGAGGAACTGAAAACGACTGCGCCATTGACCCACACACCTGCTCTAAAGTCAATAGCGCAGTATTTTTGTGTTATTTAAAGGGTGTGTTAGTGATATGAGCCTATAGGCGGCACACAACACACAGATTATTATTACACACACACAGAGACGCGCAGCACACACACACACACACACACACTCTGATTATTACACACACAAGGACACGCAGCAGCACACACACATAAATATTACAAATAAAAGATTCCTCTCTGGAGAAGCGTTCAGTCTTTCCGCTCGCATGTAAATAGTGAATCCGCCATGGCTTTTAAAGGGAAAGGGAGATGAGACTCTGATTGGTTTATTGCATGTTACGCCCAAAACACACCCATGACTCATTAAGAGACGAGGGACAACCCTTTTGGACAATGCAACTAGCAAAAGTGGATTTGGACACGCCCTAAGAGCTCCTGCTCCATGAGCTTCAGACCATGATCAGATCGCTAAAATAGGGCCCTAGGAGTCCCTGTCCACGGCAGTCCTAAACCCGCCAAAGTACCAACACAAAAAACAAACTTAGCAAAATATCCTCTAATTATCGTTATCGAGAATATCCCAGAAAATATCAAAATGTAATTCTTTATCAATATCAGAGTCATTATCAGTATGTTAATGTTACAGTGTGTTATCCAAGTACAACACGGCAGCAATAAGGCGTCTGTGCATGTGACGCCTGAACCCTGAAATAACAGCATATGTAATGCTTTGAGTGTAGCTCTTGTGGGACGTGACATTTCATTGATTCTGAATGATTTTCATGGCAGATGTGAGGAAGTTTACTTACTTTGATCTCCAATAAAGTGATGATTCATACAGAATTAAAATGATCTTTTCTCTTGTTCTGATGTAACGAAGGACATCAAAGAGCGAATCAGATGCTGTTTTTCCAAAGACAAATGTCTTTTAAGTGTGTAAATGATATACATGTCTTTTATAACTATAATAACCAGAGGAGCCAGTGTATTCATTTGATTATCAGTGATTGTTTTTTATTCTAAATTGTTTGGTGTTCAGTTTTTGTTCATTGCATAAAGTTACAATATTGATTTCACTTGGTGAAACATGTCTAAACTGCAGCGCTAACATTTTCAGTGAAAAATATAGTGTCAGGCAAATTTGGGCATTGAACATAATTGCAAATGATAGAGGTCAGTCAACAAGAGCAGGCTGAAATTACTGCAGACGCAAACAAGAAATCAATCAGCGAGAGCAGCAATAGGAGACAAAGCGTGTGTTTAACGAGCCAAGAAACGTATACTTTTTTTAATTTACAGCTGTACGACCCAAAACAGACAAACCTCCCAGACACAGAACTGTTATGGGCTGGTCAGCTAGTTTCTCTGAATAGGAAAAAAAAAACAAGCCTGTAAAACCCACAGGTCATTAGGAAGAAGAAGCTGTGTAGTCGTGCCAGTGTTGTTCAGTATGTGCAGCCGCTCTAGAACTATTTTTTTTTTTTTACCATAACCTCCAGTTAAGTCAACACACTACTAACTAACTCAACCAGGCCCCGCCCCTTACCATAACCACCAGTTTCAACACACTACTAACTAACTCAACCAGGCCCCGCCCCTTACCATCACCGCCAGTTTCAACACACTACTAACTAACTCAACCAGTTCCCGCCCCTTACCATAACCGGCAGTTTCAACACACTACTAACTAACTCAACCAGGCCCCGCCCCTTACCATAACCACCAGTTTCAACACACTACTAACTAACTCAACCAGGCCCCGCCCCTTACCATAACCGCCAGTTTCAACACACTACTAACTAACTCAACCAGGCCCCGCCCCTTACCATAACCGCCAGTTTTAACACAACACTACTAACTAACTCAACCAGGCCCCACCCCTTACCATAACCGCCAGTTTCAACACACTACTAACTAACTCAACCAGGCCCCGCCCCTTACCATAACCGCCAGTTTTAACACAACATTACTAACTAACTCAACCAGGCCCCGCCCCTTACAATAACCACCAGTTTCAACACACTACTAACTAACTCAACCAGGCCCCGCCCCTTACCATAACCGCCAGTTTCAATACACTACTAACTAACTCAACCAGGCCCGCCCCTTACCATAACCGCCAGTTTCAACACACTACTAACTAACTCAACCAGGCCCCGCCCCTTACCATAACCGCCAGTTTTAACACAACACTAGTAACTAACTCAACCAGGCCCTGCCTCTTACCATAACCGCCAGTTTCAACACACTACTAACTAACTCAACCAGGCCCCGCCCCTTACCATAACCGCCAGTTTCAACACACTACTAACTAACTCAACCAGGCCCCGCCTCTTACCATAACCGCCAGTTTCAACACACTACTAACTAACTCAACCAGGCCCCGCCCCTTACCATAACCGCCAGTTTCAACACACTACTAACTAACTCAACCAGGCCCCTACCCTTACCATAACCGCCAGTTTCAACACACTACTAACTCAACCAGTCCCCGCCCCTTACCATAACCGCCAGTTTCAACACACTACTAACTAACTCAACCAGGCCCCTCCCCTTACCATAACCGCCAGTTTCAACACACTACTAACTAACTCAACCAGGCCCCACCCCTTACCATAACTGCCAGTTTCAACACACTATTAACTAACTCAGCCAGGCCCCTACCCTTACCATAACCACCAGTTTCAACACACTACTAACTAACTCAACCAGGCCCCGCCCCTTACCATAACCACCAGTTTCAACACACTACTAACTAACTCAACCAGTCCCCGCCCTTTACCATAACCTCCAGTTTCAACACACTACTAACTAACTCAACCAGAGCCCTCCCCTTACCATAACCGCCAGTTTCAACACACTACTAACTCAACCAGTCCCCGCCCCTTACCATAACCACCAGTTTCAACACACTACTAATTAACTCAACCAGTCCCCGCCCTTTACCATAACCTCCAGTTTCAACACACTATTAACTAACTCAACCAGTCCCCGCCCCTTACCATAACCACCAGTTTCAACACACTACTAACTAACTCAACCAGTCCCCACCCTTACCATAACCTCCAGTTTTAACACACTACTAACTAACTCAACCAGGCTCTGCCCTTTACCATAACTCAAACAGCAACATTACACACTAAACAAAGATGGACATGGGAAAAAGCAGAATAGGTGCTCTTTAAATAAAATTTGAGCAATTTCCTTGTTCGTTTATTTTTTATTAATCTGATACGCCTTTATGAAAGTGCAAGTTGCCTGGAAGAAATCCAAAGCCTTTAATTAGACTGTACGTGCTAAAACATGAGCCGGCGTTTCTAATATATACATCAGCTCAGAAGTGGATGCATTTGGACTCTTTTTTTTTTTTCCAAGGGCTTGATGCATTTTCTGGCAAACACTGAAATACCTGCCCTTAAATCTCCTCTGTGGCTTCATCAGCCTCGATAGCTTCTGATTCTCAGCTGTGCGTTTTGCATGTTGTTATTGCTCCTTTCAGTGTAACATAAGAGTCCATCACCATCTGTAGTGGCAGGAAAAATTGCACTTACAGTCTATTTTCTGCACTGGAAATGTCACAGCTGAGCTCATTCAGGAGCAGGCTGTCAATATGCCATCATACACTGAGAGTCTATCATTATTTACAGTTTTTAAGGGGAATCTTTAGTTGAAAACGTGGCTGTTCACATGGCATTGTCAAATCTAGTATTACATTGAATGTAAAATCATACTATTGTGTAAAACTATTCGGCAACACTAGCCGAATATTCACACAAAATTATGCCTAAATGCCTGTGTTGTTGAGTAGCATCGTAAACATTGTCGGTTATGTCTTTTGAATGAACGTAAACATGAAATATGCCAGTCACCGCAAGCGTTTTTGGTGATTTTCACAAGTTTCATGGCCCACAGAATATCTTTTATGAATATCTGAACACGTATATTCACCTAACCCTAACCCTAACCCTATCAAAAGAAAGAACAGACCCTCAGTTTTATTCTTCATGCATTATTTTTTGTATCAACACTTGAAACTGGGTAAGATTCATGAAAAAAGCAACATTTTGTGTTGAGCAAACGTTTTTGTCAAAGACTGCATTCAGATTCAGAACGATGATCAAACACAGATGGAGTAGATGGAGTCCATCGACACCCCCAACGCTTCACAGTCCTAGAGCTCGTCCTGATCCGGCATTTCATTCATAACACAGCCGTTTTGATTTAGATGCTGTTTATTGCTGATGATCGCATTATTTTTCATATGCATCTGTTTTTGAGATCGCTCGTTTCTGCTTCTTCTTCGCCTGTGTTTTGATCAGGAGATTCTGCAGTCGTTCAGGAGATGGATAATAGTGCCGTATAACAGGGAAATCCGGAAAATATCGTCAATGGCAGGGAAGCATTTTCTCCTTTTATACAGTCTATGGTTTTCTCATAAAATACGAGATAACAAAAGACAGAAAAAAATCACTCACGGCTCTTGACTGAGTAACTTTAATAAGGGTTAATCTATATTTACACAGTGATATTTTACATTTGATTACTATTTCTGCACCTGAAAATCTAGTTTAGACCAGTTTTTCATTTGTATGTTTGTTCTGTTGTATTTATTTGTGCTGTTGCTCATAATTCTATTATTTACAAATATTTCAAATTAGGCTTTTTGGAATCAACCTTATTTATTAAGGTTACATGGATCAAAAACAATAACTTTATTTTATTTATTACTTTTTTGTGGTGGGGCCAGTAGAAAAAATCCTTAGCGCTGAGCCCTGACTTAGCATTCTTCTAGTAACAAAATATATCAGTATATGATTTTGTTGCATAATATGTGCTGTTTCCATGCATAAAGATGGCTTAAATTCTGTGACAAATGCTATCATTTCTTGCTTTTTTATTTAAAAAATGCATTTTGTTCAAAGCAATTTATATTGCATATCTGGTAAATATTTAATCATGGAGATATCCGGTGCAGTGTATTAATGCATGCATTCTCTGAGAGCGCTTGGTCGTCAGTAATGCAGTAGTTTCCGTGTGAGCGCAGGTCAGCGTGGATGTGCTGGTGTGGGCTGTGTTTACTACTCCAAGGGACCGTTCTGCTCCTAACCAGCTAATTAATTCACAGCGTGTGCCGCGGTGGACGGGATGCTTTAATCTCCCTGAGATGTCATTGTGTTTGTGTAACTAACAATGCTAAATCTTCATTCGCCACACATAAATAAATGAATTAACTTGAGGAGGAAATTGTCTCCAGTGCTTCTAGAAACCCTCACAGAAATACCAATCAGGTCTGGGCGTCATGGGTTGGGCGACCGCTGTGAGAATACAGATGATTAAGATGCACAGAGCGGCAGAAATTCAAGGCAAACATCTTTACTGAAGAATGAGACCTTGCACAACATTTAAGGGTGATAGACTGATGTCAGCCAGAATAATAGTTAAATGGAGAGCTGTTTTGAATGAGCATGTATTGAAGTACGTTTTACAATAAAAAACTATCTTAGCCATTTCTTGGTAATTAATTTCGGAGTGAAAATAGTTTCTACACCATTTTTCTATTACGTGTCGTAGTATTAGTAGAATATCTTCTTGTAAAACACAATCCAATAATCCTTTATTTACAACCATTTTTATAGTGTGTAAGTGTAATGGCAACTTTTATTGTTTAAAATCAAAACAAAGCTGCACAGAACCGGTTGGCGGTTATCAGGATTAAATTTGTGTTCCAGCGTCGCTGAAATAAACAGAAATCAATCAAATGTAAAATGAATGTAGTGCAGATATAGTGCGGCAGACACCGGCCTCCAACCGCAGACAGACGAGGTGAAGCAATCCAGTCTAATAAAGTCATTCATGAGTTATTGGCGAGTTTCTCTGTTCACACACATTCACTTTCATATAAAAAGCCATGAGGCAGAATAGTGTGTGTCAGCATTATCCTGTCGATAATAAATAAAAAATCTCAGAAAAGCATTTGCGAAATGCAGGATTTGAGATCGCTTTGAGGGGCGAGAATATTTATTCACTTTAATAACAAGGTCCTCTATTGACTTTTCTAGAAATCTAATATTCAGCCCGCAAGCCTGTGAGAATCTCCTAATGCAATTTCAGATGGATCTAGGGGACAATAAACATTTATAACTTTCCACACAGTGTCTTTTCGCCACAAACTTTCTTCATATGATCTGCTTGGTTGGGTTTTGGTTGGAAAGGAAAAGCCTTTTTTTTCGGTTGAGCGCACAGAAATGTTTCACAGGACAGTAAATGATGACAGAATGATCATTTCTGGGTGAACTATCACTTTAGGTAACTATCCTGGGGTGCGTTTCCTGTACAACGACGTAACTCGCTGCTTAACTACCATAGTACGATGCATCGCTGAAGAAATCAACTAGCTAGTCACGACTGTTTCCCGAAACCGCATTGTCGCAAATCTGTCGTTCAGCCACGTTGGTTATGATGTCACGCAGGGGGTGGAGTAATAACTGCTTTTAATGAATTAGTTTGAGATCGAATTCATGCTAGATTTTTTTGCTGTAAATTATGGACATGGCATCTGGCATTTTCTCAGTTATTTTGCTTTATTTCCGGATTCAAACACAGGCTCGTTCTTACGTATTAGAGCACGTACGCACATGCGCACTCTTCAAAAACGGCGCTTTAAATCTCTTGACAAACTAAAATACATAAATGACATTTGTATGTATTCGAAATAAAAGATAGGCTATAGACTGTACTGAATGTCAGCTTGCTTATTTTGCTCAAGGTAAGGATTTATTAAGTCCACATGAATTCATAGTTTGTAGTTTATTAAAGCTAAAACATTGTTTTTTCATGCACTGGTCAGTTTCAGCTTCTATAACATCAGACTAGTGGAAAGAAAACAATAATATTTTATTGCAAACTTTAGTTTCATATTTATATTCTGAAGGTTTGTTCATATATAATTCACCTGATTTTTCACACATTTTATTCCTAAACATGATGAAAATGTATTTATTCCAGTCTGTTGACAGTATTTTCTGATTTATGATAAAACGAGAAATCTAAACCTTTAGAATCTGGCTTTATCCAGTGTTCAGATTTCTGTTCTGGAAATATATGCAAATGTGTGCATGTTTAATCAGATACACCTCATTTGCATATTTAAACGTAACATTTCAGAAAACTTGTAATAGATAAAAGTTTGCAATTAATGCAATCAGTCAAATAAAGAAATATACTGATATAGAACACCTTTGGGATGAATTAGAGCGGAGACTGCGAGCCAGGCCTTCTCGTCCAACATCAGTGCCTGACCTCACAAATGAGCTTCTAGAAGAATGGTCAAAAATTCCCATAAACACACTCCTAAACCTTGTGGAAAGCCTTCCCAGAAGAGTTGAAGCTGTTATAGCTGCAAAGGGTGGACCAACTCCATATTAAACCCTACGGATTAAGAATGGGATGGCATTAAAGCTCATGTGCGTGTAAAGGCAGGCTTCTCAAAACTTTTGGCAATACAGTGTACATTAAAAGTAAATGAATCAATCTCACTAAAGTCTGGTCTACAGGGGTCAGTGAAAGTGCAGTGTAACCTTTAAACCTACAGTAGAAACACTCAAGATACAATACTCTGCCATTGCACCATTCATATTCATTCATTATGATTTATATTTCATGCACTGAACAGAATAAAGCAGGCTGGAAGAAGTTCTCTGGCTCTGAAGGTGGAGAGGAACTACAAGGAGCGTGTGCTGCTTCTGCTCAAGGTCCGCTGAACGGCTGCACTGTATCAGAAGGTAATAACATTGCTTTGCTCAGGCACAGACGTCTCAATGATGGAATAATGATGACAGAGACAGAAGCCTTTCATGTGTGGCTGTTGTCAGTTTCACAAATTAATACGTCTCTTTCAATTCTTTCAGCTTTTTTTCTTGTGAAAAGGAGAATGCGTAAAGCTCATGAGACGAAATGAAGTTTGCATTCTGTCCAGTTAGTTATTGCACGCACCCACGTTGTGTGCGGATTGGTTTTATTCCCATATGTAGGACGAATGGCCGCTCGCCAAAACCACGGGGAGTTTCGCATTGTAAAGACTCCGGCTTAATAGGCACTGCTTACTTACTGATATTGGAAAAGAGGTTGAAAGCGTAGGAACAAATCAATAATAGTAAATGAGTGCAGAGAAAGACAAACACATCGGCATAATGAGCCCGGCAGGGAGTGAATAAGTATGACACTGATTCATGAACACGTGTTCCTCGTCTCCACTGGGACTGTGAAGTTTAGACCGTATCAGGTTTAATGGCTTTAGACTCGCTATAAATGTTTGCATTGCTCTGAGAATGAGAATATGACGAACTTTCTGCTGTACACTGATATTGACTTGCATATTAAACCATATGACAACATGATGATGTGTTAAGTTATGAAAACATTATTTCTGAATGTTCAAAACATTTTTTCTTAGTTATGTGAACGTTCAGGAAACAAACATTATGGGAACGTTACTTTTGAATGTTCTCTGAACTTTTTGAAACAAATGTTAAAAACGTTAGACGAACATTCAACAAAACATTTCAGAAAAAACGTCCCGAGAACGATATTAGAATGTTTTTGTGCTAAAGTTTTGAGAACATTATTAAAGACCAGATAAAATAGAACAAACATTTTATTTATTTATCCACCCATCCATTAATCATCCATCCATCTATCCACCCACCCTTCCAGCCATCCATCCATCCATCATTTTATCCATCCATCCATCAATCATCCATCCACCCATCCATCTATCCACCCACCCTTCCAGCCATCCATCCATCCATCGTTTTATCCATCCATCCCTCATCAATCATCCATCCACCCACCCACCCATCCTTCCATCGTTTTATCCACCCATTCATCCATCATTTTATCCATCCATCCATCCATCCTTCCATCCATCCATCATCAATCATCCATCCACCATCAATCATCCATCCACCCATTCATCCATCATTTTATCCATCCATGCATCATCATCCATCTATCCTTCCACCCACCCACTCTTCCAACCATCCATCCATCCATCCTTCCATCGTTTTATCCATCATCATCCTTCCACACACCCATCCATCCTTCCATCCATCCATCCTTCCACCCACCCACTCACCCATCCATCCATCCACCCACCCACCCTTCCAGCCATCCATCCATCTATCCTTCCATCGTTTTATCCATCCATCCATCCATCCATCGTTTTATTAATCCATCCATCCATCATCAATCATCCATCCACCCATTCGTCCATCATTTTATCCATCCATCCATCATCATCCATCTATCCTTGTCATCCATCCTTCCACCCACCCACCCATCCTTCTATTGTTTTATCTATCCATCGTTTTATCCATCCATCCATCTTTCCATCCTTCCATCCATTCATCACCCATCCATCCTTCCAGCTACCCACCCACCCACCATCATCCTTCCACACACCCATCCATCCTTCCACCCACCCACCCATCCATCCTTCCATCCATCCATCCTTCCACCCCCCCACCCATCCATCCATCCTTCCACCCCCCCACCCATCCATCCATCCATCCATCCATTTTCTTCCCATATTTTTATAAATATCCATATCAAATGATATGGGAAAACCACAGTTACTTTTAATGCTGTAGAACTATATTAAATTCATGAAGGATCACCTTCAGACAGTGTAAGCTTTTCGATTATTTCTGTCCTCAACAAGACACGGTGAGGACAAGCGCTTCAGGACGACACACGTTTGGGGTTTGTTGAGTAAAGATAGTAATGCTTGACTTCGCTTTCTTTTAGACAGAAGTGATGTGCTCTCAGCGTAGTGTTAATCAAGCAGACATGTCCCCATCTGTGATCCAAATCGCTTTTGTTTTTCTGCTGTGGTTAAAAAAAAATCATAGGAGGAAAAACATTCCCCGGGGAAAAACTCCACATGACCCCTCCTGATAAAAGCCGGCATGACTCGATCCGTCACTGGTGAGAAAAACATCATTAAAAGCCTCTAAGCTTGATTCTCTGGGGTTGTGAAGTACATTAATACATGTCCAATTTCTTTGTGCTTTCAGCTGAACAGTGTAAATATCCATATCACAACTAAACCATTAGTGCAAATGAGTGTAAATTGAAGGCTTGCAGTGTTTTGCAGGTAGACAAATATAAAATATTCAGGAGATTGGTTTTGCAGCAGATCCCCAAAGAAATTGTGCCTATATAATAATAATAAACAACATGGTTTTTACTTTTATAAAGTGGCAACAATTAGCTAACTAATCTCCATTTGTTTGTCATTTGTTTGTCTGCTCCACAGTCATGTGTAGTTTTATTGTCACCAAAGCTGTGACACTAATTCTGCATTTTCCCCCATTAAACATAAATGTATGAATGCACAGACGCTCAGTAATGAAATGCATATAAAAGCACTGAGCTGCCACTGTGAGAGCTGCGTAGGTTTGTGATGCTGCAGTGCGATATCAGTGGGATTTTCTAATTAAGACACAGTCATGTCTGGATAACTGGGTTGTGATTAACCTTCCCTGCATATTCAGAGCTAACTAGACACTCAGAGCCATTCATTTGAGAGCTAAATGTTTAAAATATGCATGTGCATGCATTTTGTTTTGAATATATGATGAAAATGTTGCTCCGTTTAAGAAATCCAGTGGAAAATAAGCTGTTGTAGTTTGTAGAAATTGTTATGCTGCATTCAAGTTGTATTGACGCAACTTTTATGCCTTTTTACAAAGTCTTGCTGTTGTTTCTGGCTCTACTAGAGTAAATTTTCCTGCTTGAATGTTGATTATTTCCCCATATTCTCCATTGTTGCGGCTCCTCTCTTCCCAGTCTGTCAGTAACGCTCTGTTTAGTTCCTGTCTCTATGAAGCCCCTCCTTCTGAAAAGCACACTGTGATCTGATTGGTCATCTGGAGCAGTGTGTTGTGATTGGTGAAACGCTTCCAGCGTGTTTGGGAAATGTCCCGCCCCTTACCATAGCCGCCAGTTTCAACACACTACTAACTGACTCAACCAGGCCCCGCCCATTACCCTTTATTCTGCGTATGAATTATTTAAATGAGGAATAATGTGACATGTTGTTTCCCGGGAGAAAACACAAGATTACAATGGAGGAGTTTCAGGGAGTTCAGAAACGGAGACACTGATAGAGAAGAAACTCCCGCAGAGCTTTTTCATGCTCAAACAGCAACATTACACACTAAAGAGAGATGAACATGGACAAAAATCAGAATAGGTGCTCTTTAAACTATTATATTCTAATAATAATAATGTCCAAAGCATCCTTTATAGTCCCATCAACATCATAATACATCCCCTTTGGGAAAAGCAACAACCTCCTATTCAAAGGAAAAGTAAAGCAGTCGTTGGGTGCATAATTGATATGTTAGTGATGGAAAGCTAATGTGCTAATCTAAAATCAGACCCACAGCTTGTTAATGAGGAAATCTGGGTGACGGCAGTTTGCCTTGAAATGACACACAGTTGGCATTGCTTTTGTTGTTGTTGTGCATGATTGACAGCTAATATAATTGCGTTTGATTGAAAGCAGCTGTTGCCTCCTGTCACTCGTCATAATCAGCATAAGCAGATTCTTAATAAAGGTGGAGTTTAATGTCTGGATTTTCAGACTAGTGTTTTTTATTTTGCTTACGGTGCCTTATATTGTCTGTATAGTGTAGATTAATATATGTATATGTATCATATCTATGTGCAAAGATATGTAATATGGAACATGACCTCACTATATTGCATGTTTAATTCACTGAGTGGCAACATCCATCATCAATCCATCCATCCATCAATCATCCATCCATACATCCACCCATCAATCATCCATCCATCCACCCATCCATACATCCATCAATCATCCATCCATACATCCACCCATCAATCATTCATCCATCCACCCATCCATACATCCATCAATCATCCATCCATACATCCACCCATCAATCATTCATCCATCCACCCATCCATCCATCAATCATCCATCCATATATACATCCACCCATAAATCATTCATCCATCCACCCATCAATCATCCATCCATCCTTCCATCAATCATACATCCATACATACATCATCCATTTATCCATTATCCATCCATCCATCATCCATCCATCAAACATTCATACATACACCATCCATCCATCATCCATCATCCATCCATCTATCCACCCATCCATCCAAAGTGTAGTTTGCTATTGAAACAGTCTCCTACTAAACTTGTTATCCACAGTTTTGACTATGTTTCCAAAGACTATGTTCAAATAACATACAACACTTTTTTATGTATGCATATAATGACATACTTATAAAACCTGAAATTAAAATGCAAGAAGTTTTTATTTGATAACTGGACCTGCAATTTAGCATTATACATATTGAAATGTCTACTATTGCATATGCATACTTTTTCATTTCATATTTAAAGTGTACACGGCATAGTATTCAGTAAATTCAATAAACTGCTTAATTTGTCTCTTATGAAATTGAAAGTCAGATCACGTGTATTCTGTAGTATAGTGCATACTGAGGATCTGCAGTACACACACTATAAGAGAGTATGAGTAGTGTTAGTATGCCATGCCCTAATGCTAATGTCACTCGCTCTAGGTCACCTGACGCTGTGCTTGATGGTCCAGACGTAATGAAGGTGCATATGAGGTCATGCTGACATTTGGGACTGTGGGACTCTATGGAGGTTTGATTAAACACAGAGCTGTTCTGAATCCGGCCAGGTTTATTCCAGGCTCGGCTCTAAAGAGCAAAATCCATTAATTTGCAGAAGCTAATGGGATATTTTTCATCTCTGCATAGTTTTACCATCTGCTTCAGGGAACACTGTCTCTCTGGAACAGGAGAACCTGGACAGATGAGGATAAAGTCAGGCCACAATTTTCACTAGTAAATTTCACAAACAATTACAAGCAAACAGCAAGTAACAAACTGAATTAACTGCCATGTCCATCAAATTAAATAATGAGTTTAATAGGATACTATGTTCTAATAGAAAACAAGCATACTACATTTATTATTATTTGTACCGGATGCACTTATATTAATTGCATGTCCAGTTATCAAATAAAAATAAATGTTAGCATTTTAATTTCTATCTATCCATCCATGTATCCATCCATCCCAACCCATTGTTCCATCCATCCATCCATCCCGACAGACTGACCGTTCCATCCATCCATCTATACATGTATTATCCATACATCCATCGATGGTTCCATACCGACCGTTCCATCCATCCCGACCGACCATTCCATCCAGCCATTCATCCCAACCGACTGTTCCATCCATCCATCCATGTATCCATCCATCCTGACTGACCGTTCCATCCATCTATCCCGACCGACTGTTCCATCTATCCTGACCAACTGTTCCATCCATCCATCCATCCATTCCAACTGACCGTTCCATTCATCCATCCATGTATCCAAATGGGTTAGAGTTTTTTTGTATTTACTAATTCGGGGAACACAGTCTTGTTATAATATATGGGTGAAATAATCGATATTATTCTGTGGACACCACTTGGACAGACAGCCATTGAGTGAGTGAGTACCTCATCACTCCGGAGAACAGGAAGGGGGCCAGAGCAAATTGTAGTGTCTGACATCGTACTTGCGAGTTCACACACCTCTTTAATGTTAATTTTAGTGATCTCTAACTGGCGAAGTTGAACATCATTAGTGCTGTCGTGAATAATAATCTTAGAGAACATACGATTAGCATTAGCCAGCACTTTTAAATTTGCTTTGAAGTCAGGCACTCTGGCTCAGGCTAAACATCCAAACATCTATCCTGACCGACCGCTCCATCCATCCCGACCGACTGTTCCATCCATCCATCTGACCGACCGTTCCAGCCATCCATCCATTCCGACCGACTGTTCCATCCATCCATCCCAACCGACTATTCCACCCATCCATTTCCAGCCATCCATCCATTCCTGACCGACCGTTTCATCCATCCCGACCGACTGTTCCATCCGACCAATCGACCGTTCGATCCATCCATTCCGACCGACCATTCCATCCATCCATTCCGACCGACCATTCCATCCATCCATCCCAACCAACCATTCCATCCATCCATCTTGACCGGCCATTCCATCCCAACCGACCATTCCATCCATCCATCTTGACCAACCGTTCCATCTCAACTGACCGTTCCATCCATCCATCTATCCAGTTTGAATGGAAAGTGAACTTTTGATATAGAAAGACTGAAATAGTATTATATAAAATCTTTGTTTTATTTACAAATTACTCAAACATTTCTTACAGCGTAGTCTTTGTTTGTGTTATCATTCCTTGTTAGTCGTCCTGGTTTCTGATTTGAGTTACGCACCTGTTTCAAGTTATGTTGTTTAGTCCCTGTGTGTATTTAAGCCCTTAGGGACATCGTTTTAAACTAAAGATAGAAAAATTTGGATGCATTTTGGCTGTTCATTTACCTAACACAATACGACAATGGGGCCTGAAAATGCAAACTTTTGAAAACAAGTGAAATTTTTTTTTAAAAATTATACCGTTATCGCCTTCGTCCAAACTACAAACTGCTCAAGATACTGAGTTTATTAACACTTCTCCAGCAAAGTGTAGATTTACTGCACCAGCGGTGACGCATTATTTACATACACCAAATTCATTGCCAAGTACTGGCATGGCATGCATAATACAGCGTTTTGTGGATCCGTGTGAACCGGGATCATTTTGACAATGTCATTGGTCTGTACACAAGACTTTTAAAAAATGCGAAGGAAAAACTTTTCCGTTTTTAAGTACATTGTTGTATCAATGTGTAAACGCACCCTTAGATCCTTTTGTTCATGGTTCAGTGTTGTTTATGTTGTGTTTGAGTATTATTCATGAAATCTCATGCGTGTCTTCTGTTATCTTCCTTCATTGTGCGGTTACTACAGCTCATCGTGACAGTTTGTCTCGTGTTTGGAATGGAATGCTAGTGTTATTATTTTTTGCATACTTAAGCATTAAGGAAGACATAACTATCGGCAAGAGCAGATCACCTAGTGATGCTTGACTTGGCAAACTGCGTCAATCATCAGATACAAACAAAGATCCCACAGAACTACATTTCTTCCATGAACACAGAGCACGAAAACAGCATCAGAGGGCAGAGCAGAGCCAGAAACACTCATCTGAAAAGTCTTTCACGGATGGCAAATGCTGTTTGGAGAGAAACAGCTCGCAGGCATTTGAAAGCCCACTATCTGCTCACAGCGATTTTCTCTGATGGCTTTGAAATATTCAAGTGAAAAAGCCTCACAAAGATTTCTGTGAAATCCCAGTATCGCCATGATTGAGGCTGACTGGAGATGCACACAAACAGCCGCCCAATCAAGCCTCGGTGCTGGAAAGAGAGCAGAGGCGTCTTATGAAACTAATTCATGTCACTTACTCGGGATGAATCTTTTTGACACGCTGCCTCACTCAGCCCTTGTGTTTTGCTCCTCAGAAATATTTTAATGTCATTGACGTTCATCGTTATTGAGTTCTCTTGTAATGGACGGAGACGAGTGTGTGTTTGTGGTGAATGTTGCTTTGAAGAGCGCGGGCTGCTTTTAGCGTCTCTGGCGTGAGTCTTTGCACAGGGTTGAATAATTGAAGGATTTGCTTTTAACTCAGCATCATTAGAAAGGATTTACAGCTTCTTTCTTTCAGTGCAACACGTTTTTTAAAACATGTTTTGAAGTCTTTCTTTGTGGTTGTTGTTGAATTTATTGAAAATTTGCACCTTGCTGGTTGCAATTTTTATTTTTGGGTGAATCTAAAAACAAAAAAGCAAAAAAAAAAAAAAACATGTCCAGGTCATATTTCAACCCAAAAGCAAAAGTAAGAAAACGTGTAGTTTGCAAAAACATTTTTAATTTCACTCTTAGAAGAAAAAGTTCTATATGGAAACCTAAAGGGTTTCATATTATAGAATCATCTCATTGTGGGATCATTTTATGGATTTAGTTTTAATTAATTCATTTTGTTATAATTCATTTTTACATGCATTAAATAGCCAAGTCAAGAACCCTAGAGTTCTATATAGAACCTTTTTGGCCTAAAGCGTTCTTTAAAATTGAGTCGAGAACCCTAAATTTCTATATAGAACCATTTTGGCGTAAAGCGTTCTTTAAAATCGAGTCGAGAACCCTAGATTTCTATATAGAACCTTTTTGGCCTAAAGCGTTCTTTAAAATCGAGTCGAGAACCCTAGAGTTCTATATAGAACCTTTTTGGCGTAAAGCGTTCTTTAAAATTGAGTCGAGAAACCTAGAGTTCTATACAGAACCTTTTTGGCATAAAGCGTTCTTTAAAATTGAGTCGAGAACCCTAGAGTTCTATATAGAACCTTTTTGGCGTAAAGCGTTCTTTAAAATCGAGTCGAGAACCCTAGATTTCTATATAGAACCTTTTTTGCATAAAGCGTTCTTAAAAATTGAGTCGAGAACCCTAGAGTTCTGTATAGAACCTTTTTGGCCTAAAGCGTTCTTTAAAATTGAGTCGAGAAACCTAGAGTTCTATACAGAACCTTTTTGGCATAAAGCGTTCTTTAAAATTGAGTCGAGAACCCTAGAGTTCTATATAGAACCTTTTTGGCGTAAAGCGTTCTTTAAAATCGAGTCGAGAACCCTAGATTTCTATATAGAACCTTTTTTGCCTAAAGCGTTCTTTAAAATTGAGTCAAGAACCCTAGAGTTCTATATAGAACCTTTTTAGCATAAAGCGTTCTTTAAAATCGAGTCGAGAACCCTAGAGTTCTATATAGAACCTTTTTGGCGTAAAGTGTTCTTTAAAATTTATTTGAGAACCCTAGAGTTCTATATAGAACCTTTTTGGCGTAAAGCGTTCTTTAAAATTGATTTGAGAACCCTAGAGTTCTATATAGAACCTTTTTGGCGTAAAGTGTTCTTTAAAATTTATTTGAGAACCCTAGAGTTCTATATAGAACCTTTTTGGTGTAAAGTGTTCTTTAAAATTGAGTCGAGAACCCTAGAGTTCTATATAGAACCTTTTTGGCGTAAAGTGTTCTTTAAAATTGATTTGAGAACCCTAGAGTTCTCTATAGAACCTTTTTGGTGTAAAGTGTTCTTTAAAATTGAGTCGAGAACCCTAGAGTTCTATATAGAACCTTTTTGGCATAAAGTGTTCTTTAAAATTGATTTGAGAACCCTAGAGTTCTATATAAAACCTTTTTGGTGTAAAGCGTTCTTTAAAATTGAGTCTAGAACCCTAGAGTTCTATATAGAACCTTTTTGGCATAAAGTGTTCTTTAAAATTGATTTGAGAACCCTAGAGTTCTATATAGAACCTTTTTGGCGTAAAGCGTTCTTTAAAATCGAGTCGAGAACCCTAGATTTCTATATAGAACCTTTTTTGCCTAAAGCGTTCTTTAAAATTGAGTCAAGAACCCTCAATTTTAAAATTGAGTCAAGAACCCTTCTTTAAAATTGATTTGAGAACCCTAGAGTTCTATATAAAACCTTTTTGGTGTAAAGTGTTCTTTAAAATTGATTTGAGAACCCTAGAGTTCTATATAAAACCTTTTTGGTGTAAAGTGTTCTTTAAAATTGAGTCTAGAACCCTAGAGTTCTATATAGAACCTTTTTGGCGTAAAGTGTTCTTTAAAATTGATTTGAGAACCCTAGAGTTCTATATAGAACCTTTTTGGCGTAAAGTGTTCTTTAAAATTGATTTGAGAACCCTAGAGTTCTATATAGAACCTTTTTGGCGTAAAGTGTTCTTTAAAATTGATTTGAGAACCCTAGAGTTCTATATAGAACCTTTTTGGCGTAAAGTGTTCTTTAAAATTGAGTCGAGAACCCTAGAGTTCTATATAAAACCTTTTTGGCCGAAAGCGTTCTTTAAAATTGAGTCGAGAACCCTAGAGTTCTATACAGAACCTTTTTGGCCTAAAGCGTTCTTTAAAATCGAGTCGAGAACCCTAGAGTTCTATATAGAACCTTTTTGGCATAAAGCGTTCTTTAAAATTGAGCCATGAAATAGGCTTCTGTTTCTTTAAACAAAGTTTCCTTTTTTTTATTTTAGGGGTGAAATATGATTTTAATTTAATGCAGTCTTTTCATTGTCATTTATTTATTTTGCATTAATAACATCGATTCCAATCACATTTTATATCCAGGCCTTCATTCTGTGCTTATGAAACCGTGGCAGAGCAGAACCAGGTCTTTGGGGATCATTTCACTCGCTGCTTTTACATGGAATGCAATAATTGACCTCATTTTAAGACAATATTTTGCAGTTCACAACATTTCTCTGTTTAAAAGCCACAGTAGATGGTCTAAATATGGCTGAACACAAGTTAACAATGTTTTAAAAATACATTGAATGCTCTAAACTGCTCCAATTTGCGACTCATATTACCTGAGAGTCTTCAGTTTTCTACACTTTACATGTTTTTTTAGCGTTTTTTTTTTTAATAATCATTTTCTCAGACCCTTTCAAAGAAACAGGCTGTTTCTGCTGCTGTGCCTTTAAGACTATATGTAAATGACGTGTGTTATGATTGGCTAACCTCTTATCAGGGTGGGTCACGATGCTGAATACTGAACAGTTGATATGTAAATGTGCTGGTCATATGTTAATAAGTGAATGTCAAACTGTTTAACTTCAAACCCCACTAAGACTTTTGCCTTAAATACCTGCTGAATGGAAACGGGGAATATTTAAGGATGAATCGACAGACTCAAAGGCGTGATCAAAGGCGTGATATGGCGCGTTCTTCGCCATGGGCGACAGGAAGTCATTTCAAAGCTCAGGCCTCACAGGCACTTCACCAGATCGTCCATCAAACGGCGCGAGGGAACCGTTTCTGTAGAAGGACACACTGAACAGGGTTATTTCATGTAGATGACACGTGAATCCCGAGGCTGTGATTTATCAGCACGCTCACACACCATCAGCCGGGAAACAGATTTACTGATCCTGGAACAAACGTCAGCACACGCTGAAGACACAACAAACAACACCGGAAAATACTGTCACAGCTGAACATAACCATTAAATATCTTCTGATGGCTTCATTGACATCCAGTACCTGCTAAATTCAGTTCATGCTCATCTTGGTCATGTATTAATGTAATGCATATAACATTTACGCATGACCAAAATTAGCATTTTGAACTGAATTGAGTAGATATACCTAGTTCTTTCATGAAGCTATAGATGGCACAGGCTGATGGGTCCTTAATGCAAGCTGATGATATTTACAGCGTTAATACTTGGCACACACTGATTGGTTCATGTTGCATTATCAGCTCAACATTTAAATGGCTGGTTACCATTCACTTTACCAGTTTGCATCAATCTTTCCTCTAAAACCCTCCACCTTCCCCAGCTCCACCTGTATAGATCTGCAATGTCTTGCATACTCAGTATGTAATGCGTATGCATTGGCAGTAGCAAGTTTAACAGCAGCAGCAACAATAACAGCAGCAGTTGACCTATCGGTAAGCCCCGCCCCGCTTAGTTACTGTTGCTAACTCGGACAAACAAACGGAGTTGCTATGTCTTACAATGGCAGCTGTCAGTGTGAAAACCTTGTGGCAAGATGGACACAGAATGTAGCGTACTCCGTCTGAATGATGGCCAAACTTTACTGATGGGTTATGACGTTTATTACATTGTTTTTCACTCCAAAAAAAGTTCTCAACAAAGCATAAGAAGTGCGCATTAACGTCTCATTCACAAACTCTCTCTCTCCGTTGCATTATCATTAACATACACAGCAAATTACACAAAAACACACACACAGCTAACAGTAAACAAACACATACAGACCTTATGCCTTTTCGGGGGTGCTAATAAACTGTAAACCTTGTATCTGCAAAACAGCTGATAAACTGTGAGCTCTCCCTTTCATTACCCGTAGACTATAATACCCATCAAAATAGGAGTCCTCATTAGTAAGACAAATAATGCAGACCTTAAATCACAGAAATATCAAAACAAAGACAAATTAGACGATAAATCACAATAAAGTCTGTGACACAGAAGGACCACCTCTCGCCGAGGAGCATTCAAGTGGGACTTAAATATATAAAAGATTTTTAAATAAATATGGTTGGAGATTAATTTGGAAGCGATGGTTTACAGATCAAGCGGGAGATGCCTCGTGTTACCGTCGTCACGGTCGCAGATGACAACATCCACGATCTTGTTCATGTACCGCAGATTAAATTCATTTAACCAGTTTAATATGGAGTGGCGCTGAAATGTAGACCAGCGTTTATGTGTTTTTGACCTACACCGTTACATGACGTGAGAACAGTTAGTTATTTCGGTTTGTATGTTAACAGGGAACTTAATGAGAGCCATAAAATCCTCTCAGGATCCCTGGAATCAGTGTTACAGTACTCCAAGCACATCATTTTTACCATTTTTGTAGCATCAAACCGATGAGAGCTTCAGATTTTTCCAATGTTTCTCTATGGTGCTGAAACCTAAAGATGTTTGAGTTCTGGTCCCCGTGCAACTGATACTCAGCTGCCATTGGCTCATCTGCGTTCAAGGGGAGGGGCTTACCGATTCAGCAGCAGCGTAGCAGATCTATTCCATTACCATGCTAAAAATCTTCAGTGTTGTTATGATAGATATATGCTGCACAACTGGTTTATATTTAAACATGGATGAATAGTTTACAGGCACATGCAGACGTCATACTTCAATAGTCTTTTTGAGCTTTAATATTCACGGACACGAGTCAAGCCCACGTGTGCAAGCCTACTTTTGATTTGTTGAGTTCTGTGACATTCCGCAGTAAACTCAAATTTTATGACTGGATTCCGTGATTCACCATAGATCCGCACATATGCCCTCCTGACAGCCTCAGTCCGTGTCTAACACTCCGTCTCCCAGCCGGCAGCTTGTGTTTATATTGTACGGCAGCCGGCACACATTGTTCACGCACAGGAGCCAGCATCCGGGCGAGGAGCAGATGGAGCGCTTCTCTCGGATCGCACGAGACGGGCCTGCGCCGGTCAGCTGACATCGAGCCGATCGCATGATGGGCTTATAAAAACACAGATGCATCCTTTTGATCCCTCAGGATTCATCCCGAGCGTTTGCTGTTCCTGAAACAGTTCAGTCGTGATGCAGTCGACGGCACTATGAAATGACACTAATGGCAGCTTCATTGTTCTTTGATTAAATCACTGCATGCACGTTTATTGCTTTGTGATTTATGACATGCTGTTCCATATTTCATTTTAATATTCTCTCATATTTAATTAAAAGCCCTGAACTAATAAAGTACACATTATTAACTATCATCTGAATCCTGGTGATCGTGACGTTTGAAAAGGAGACATGATCAGTACACAGTCTTTAAGAGTCCGTTTTTATTATTGAATATAATCTTACAGTGCAAATTCAGCTGATGCTGTCTCATATGGCTTTAATAATAATAATATTTGAACATGAACACAAAGTTTGGCCTGGAGTAAGAGGCTCTACGGCTGATTTGAATGGCATTGCACTCAAACTGAAGCAGCAGCGGATCAGTATGAATGAGTAATATCTAATAATTGAGTTCTGGCGGTTATTTAAATCTTATGTTGTGTTTGATTGCTTTAGTGCTTTTTCAGCTTCTGAATGTTAATGCTTGTTGGCGTTAGACCTGAAACACTCTTTCTTCTATTGTTTGTAAGTCGTTTCTTGCATTTGTCTGGAATAATTACCTGAGCAACGATGTGTTCTTCATTCAGAAGAGCGTAAAGGTCGAGCTTTTGCTGTTGTATTGAAATTGGTATCGACTGAAGCCATTATTCGTGTCACAACATCGACTCTATTCTAAAGAATACAGTGATCAACCTCTACTGATATTTACTAGCCTAACCCAACAACACACACACACACTCTCTCTCTCTCTCACAGACACACACTCACACACAGCCACTCATGTTGGTGCAACTACATTATGAGGACATTCAATAGACGTAATGGTTTTTATACCGTACAAACTGTACATTCTATCCCCCTACACTACCCCTACCCATCACACACACACACACACACTCACACACTACCCCTACCCCTAAACCTACCCATCACATACACACAGTCACACACACACAGTTACACACACAGTCACACACACACACTCACTCACACACACACAGTCACACACACACACTCACACACACAGTCACACACACACACTCTCTCTCACACACACACTCATGTTTGTTTCACTATATTAGTGAGGACATTGCATAGACTTCCATTGATTTTATATCAGGTTAGTGTTATTTTCTATCCCCTAACCCAATCCCTATCCCTAAACCTACCCATCACACACACACACACGCTCACTCACACACACATAGACACACTCACACACTCTCTCTACTCACTCACCCAATCCCTATCCCTAAACCTACCCATCCCAGAAACATGTGCAAAACAATAGATTTAAATAAAAACATGTTTTGGCCGATTTATAAGCATTTTTAACTAGTAAGGACCAGTCAAATGTCCTCACTAGTGAGTTGTCATAATATTTTACTATATAAGTGAGGACATTTGGCCCCTCACAGGTATAGCCAAACAAGGTACACACACACACACACACACTCACTCACACACACTCACTCACACACACACACACACACACACACTCACTCACTCACTCACTCACACACACACACTAAATTAGTTTATTTAATTTCAAGTGATGTCAGTATCAGGATTAGTTTACTACAGGAACTCTGTTTCCAAGAGAATCTTTCATTATAAAGCAACCCTTTTTAAGTGTATATTTAATAAAGAGCAATAATATCTCGAAGTAATTATGGATTTGAAAGGAAGCAAACGTTCATGCAGACGCTTCAGTAATGCAGGGTTTGAGGACGTCACGCCGCGATCACACACAGATCCGCTGAGGAGCCGGAGCGTCTGATGTGGCCCTTCAGCTCCAGCCGCGCTCCTGTGGGAAAGAGCCTTTTGACTCCCCACCATCCCTTCAACCTCGTCCGCCGGCGGTCCGTGAACCCGCTCATGTTGCCACCTCCCCGTGACAAACAACACAGATGAAAGAGCGGGAACCGGTCAATCTCAGACCTCTGAATGTTCTTCAAACAGCATCTGATCCCGTATTCAACAGGTAGAGAGGTTATCGGTCATAAAACTAAAGATATAACTCCACAGTGACAGCAGAGTAATTTAGGGGTTACTAATACTAATGTGTAATTATAGCCTAAAAGTCGGCCGTTGCCATCACCGCGCGTCACTCCCGGATAACTGAAAGAGGTGTATATTATATCACTTTGGGCCAGTTGTGCAAAAAATTAATCTGGATCAGAATGATCTGGATTTGGAAATCCCATGTTTTGCTATCCAGGATCAGGTAATCCATCTTACTTTTATGCCGGTTTTTCAAAGCAAAATTGGATTAAATCACCCTGATCCAGATACACACTCGTTACTAAATCTGGATTACCGGGGGGGGGGGGGGGGGATGCTTTCGCATAGCATTCACACTCACAACGAACTTTTGACTGGTTAATCTCTTATTGTGCCAATGTAGTTTACAAACAGTGATAAAAACACGTTAAATATAATATTTTTGTTTAATATTTACAGCTGTTTGGAGATTATTTAATGGCGCTAAAATCTCTTTTTTACTTTACTGTAGGCTACCGAAAGGCTAATGTCTACTTCTAATTTATTACTTTAACAGTTACAGTTTTTTTTATTCGCTTTGGTACTATTTTCACAAGTAAGGTGTACATTTTCAAAACTTTTATTACAAAAATCCAAACTGGTCACACTTGTAACACAGCTAGTCATTTTTTCTAAACCTGATCTCATGCTTTCATTCGGTTGCACATGTTTTCATTCCACATAATCATTGTTTCAAACACAAGATTATTGTAATATGTAATGAGCACATTTGGTTTAATCACCGAAACACAACAGTGTGATCTTTCAGTTTAGTACTTTTAACAATCAGTTCATTCAACAGAAAACAATTCAAGATACATGTTTCAAATCACCCTCGTTGCTGAATTAAGTACAGTAACACAGGCTACAGATGCCACATAAGAAAGTTACGACACAGCCACGAGGTTCTGGGCTATAGAGCAGAGTTTGCTGCCAGTCCAGTAAATGTTCTGTTTGTGCCATATGACTGAATCTATACTGTAGTTGACCTTTATAAGGGTGAGTTACAGTAATGCGGCAGTCTCTACTATGGTAATCTGTTTACAGTATCACATGGCATACTGTAATGTAAAATGCTGTATTTGATACCATCTGTCTCCCTTCTTCTTGCATTTCTGATCAGTCTGATGTTACACATTGTCATTGACTATTTCCTCTCCATTATACTCTATTCTGCTCTATGCTCACAAATTACAAATCTTTCTGTCCCACCTACCCACACACACACACACACGTCTAGTTCACTACCTCTGTGGGGACTCTACATAGACATAAAGGTTTTTATACTGTACAAACTCTATATTCTCTCCCCTTACACTAACCCTACCCCTAAACCTACCCATCACACACACACACACACACACACTACTCCTAAACCGACCTGTCACACAAAACATTCTGCATTTGTACATTTTCAAAAAAACTAATTCTGTATGATTTATAAGCTTGTTTCCTCATGGGAACCAAAAAATGTCCCCGCAAGGACAAGGATTTAGGATATTGCCATCTTTATGGGGACATTTTGTCTCCATAATGTAGAGTTTACCAGGCCACACACACACTTGAACAGTGGTTATAATCTAAGATAAATTGCTTATAATGTAAAAATAATTCATTTCATATGGTTATCCATATTGGAAATTGCAAACAAAGTAGAAACTATGTCTATAGAAACAATATCAATAGAAATCTATAGGTGTACCAAATGATTCAATGATTAACCATTAAGATCAGTTGGATTAAATAATAGACAAATGTATTAAACTGAACGAGAAGAGATGCAAATCAAAAGTTTGATAGTAAGAGCTTTATGAAAGGCAGTTTCTGCGAATGAAACATTTTTATAGATGAAACACTTATTTTGTAGTGAAAAGGATACTTTGTGGTTTTGTGTATTGTACTAACACAATTGAAAATATGCTGAAATGTTTGAAGAAAGTGCACTTTTGGTGATCTGTTGTGATATTAGTACTGTGAGTTGTGAACATGTACACCTTGCTTGTGAAAATAGTACCAAAGCGAATAAAAAAACTAAACTAATCAAGAGCAAAATAAAAAAAAATGTACATGTATTATATGATACAAATGTTGTATTTTTTTTTTTTTTTTTTTACCAGTTTTAAAGTTTTATTACATTTTCTTCCTGGAATCCACCTTGAAATCCTACCCCCTGTTGGGATCAGGATAATCCTGTTTTTTTGGATCAAAGTTATCCAAATCCTACTGACAAGTTTTGAACAACACAAACTGAAGGTTTGGATTCTGTGATTAACCGTGATCTAATCTGATTTCAGATTCCTTCTTTCCCTTTTGAACAACCCATTTTCAAGATTTGAGCCAATCCGATAACCAAAATCCGATCAGCTTACCTTTGAACAACTGGCCCTTCATGATTTCTTTGGGAATCAGACCCATGACTTTGGCGTTTCTGCATGATCTGCTGTTACTTTCTGATACTTTCATAGTGTTTTTTTTTTGTAATTTCTGAAGTTTGTGCATCACTTTTATTTTATGGAATCCCAGTCAACAAAAATATGTTCTCTGAACGCTCAAAACATCCAGATTTTAAAGGTGCAATATGTAAGATTTTTGGATTAAATTATCCAAAAGCCACTAGAACAGTGTTATATTGTGTACATTATCCTAAATGATTCCAAAAATGTTTAAATCCAGAGAAATAAGCGATTTTATTCAGGACACGGACTGTGTGTGTGCGTCACCTATCAATGACATCATACCCGCATTACCCTCCGGTTTTATTTTGTAGTAACCATGGAAACACAAAGCCGCTTTAATATCTGATGTGTTTTATTAGTCAAGTCAAGTCAACTTTATTTATATAGCTCTTTTTACAATGCAGATTGTCTCAAAGCAGCTTCACAGTGTTAAACAGGAAAATAATGAACAGCCGCTCTGGAGAAAACGCTGATGTCATCAGCTCATTTCAATTATCATATATATTTAAGTAATATAGTTGATATAATTTAGTTTAGTAATTAAATTTACGCATAGAGTAGCATTGTAACATCACTTTAACACACTCAGATGTGTGTAATATGATAAAACAGCACTGCGTTACCACACACACACACATGAGCGGAAGCGCTCGTCTGACAGAATAAAAGCTCCGCCCAATCAAGAGTCAAGACACGCCTTTGTTCTGAATAAAAGACGAAAAATTACATATCGTGCCTTTAAATGTTTTTAAAAAGTTTTTTTCTTGGTTATGTGAACGGTAAGGGAACATTCCATTGTATTATTCTTCACACCGTTAGCTGGGAAAAAGCAGCATGAATATTCTGCCCAATGTCTGTTCGGGTGTGTGAAATGGGGTTGTCATGTATGTTATAGTATGACTAGAGACAGTCTTGTTTCACGCGGGCCGCAGCGGCTGACGTTTCCAGACAAGTCTGAAGTTTACAAGCTTCCTTAATGAGACGCTGATTGTGTTCTGCGTCCTGACAGGTTCAACGCTGACGTCTCTGTTAATGTGACGCAGGTACAAGGGAAGAGAATTACAGTCCATTAAATGTGAATGTCACTGACAGGCCTTTATCGTGTCACACACTCGCGTGTCTCCTGTTGTGAACTGCAGTCGGTGTATTAATAAACAAGAGATGAAATAACCGCAGAATTACAGAGCTCTTTCTGAGATATCCTGCTTGTCTTCTCGTCTAATATCAGAACTTTCGCTAGTGTTCTGTCAAGGTTCTCTCAAAGTTATGAACAAACATTCTTCCAGTGACGTTAATAGAACGTTTGTTTAGATTTATCTGGTCTTTAATGATGTTCTCAAACCGTTATTTATACATACATGGGTATATCTTGAAATGCTTTAGTTGCATGTTGTCTAATGTTTATTACTCCTTTTTTCAGGTAACGTTCAGAGAACATTCAAAAGTAACGCTCAGAGAACATTCAAGAGTAACGCTCAGAGAACATTCAAGAGTAACGCTCGGAGAACATTCAAGAGTAACGCTCAGAGAACATTCAAGAGTAACGCTCAGAGAACATTTAAGAGTAACGCTCGGAGAACATTCAAAAGTAACGCTCAGAGAACATTCAAGAGTAACGCTCAGAGAACATTCAAGAGTAACGCTCAGAGAACATTCAAGAGTAACGCTCAGAGAACATTCAAGAGTAACGCTCGGAGAACATTCAAGAGTAACGCTCAGAGAACATTTAAGAGTAACGCTCGGAGAACATTCAAAAGTAACGCTCAGAGAACATTCTAAAGTAACGCTCAGAGAACATTCAAGAGTAACGCTCAGAGAACATTCAAGAGTAACGCTCAGAGAACATTCAAAAGTAACGCTCAGAGAACATTCAAGAGTAACGCTCAGAGAACATTCTAAAGTAACGCTCAGAGAACATTCAAGAGTAACGCTCAGAGAACATTCAAGAGTAACGCTCAGAGAACATTCAAGAGTAACGCTCAGAGAACATTCAAGAGTAACGCTCAGAGAACATTCAAGAGTAACGCTCAGAGAACATTCAAGAGTAACGCTCAGAGAACATTCAAGAGTAACGCTCGGAGAACATTCAAGAGTAACGCTCAGAGAACATTTAAGAGTAACGCTCGGAGAACATTCAAAAGTAACGCTCAGAGAACATTCTAAAGTAACGCTCAGAGAACATTCAAGAGTAACGCTCAGAGAACATTCAAGAGTAACGCTCAGAGAACATTCAAAAGTAACGCTCAGAGAACATTCAAGAGTAACGCTCAGAGAACATTCTAAAGTAACGCTCAGAGAACATTCAAGAGTAACGCTCAGAGAACATTCAAGAGTAACGCTCAGAGAACATTCAAGAGTAACGCTCAGAGAACATTCAAGAGTAACGCTCAGAGAACATTCAAGAGTAACGCTCAGAGAACATTCAAAAGTAACGCTCAGAGAACATTCAAAAGTAACGCTCAGAGAACATTCAAAAGTAACGTTCAGAGAACATTCAAAAGTAACGCTCAGAGAACATTCAAGAGTAACGCTCAGAGAACATTCAAGAGTGACGCTCAGAGAACATTCAAGAGTGACGCTCAGAGAACATTCAAAAGTAACGCTCGGAGAACATTCTAAAGTAACGCTCGGAGAACATTCAAAAGTAACGCTCAGAGAACATTCAAAAGTAACGTTCAGAGAACATTCAAAAGTAACGCTCAGAGAACATTCAAGAGTAACGCTCAGAGAACATTCAAGAGTAACGCTCAGAGAACATTCAAGAGTAACGCTCAGAGAACACTCAAGAGTAACGCTCAGAGAACATTCTAAAGTAACGCTCAGAGAACATTCTAAAGTAACGCTCAGAGAACATTCAAGAGTAACGCTCAGAGAACATTCAAGAGTAACGCTCAGAGAACATTCTAAAGTAACGCTCAGAGAACATTCAAGAGTAACGCTCAGAGAACATTCTAAAGTAACGCTCAGAGAACATTCAAGAGTAACGCTCAGAGAACATTCAAAAGTAACGCTCAGAGAACATTCAAGAGTAACGCTCAGAGAACATTCAGGAGTAAAAGTTGTCTAATGTTATGTTTTACTTTTATTTTATTTCAGTCAACTATTATTTCAAGTATTATTATTAATTATTCAAATGTTTTATAGTTTCAGTTAATCAGCAGCTGTTAGTTTTGGCACCAAATGTTGGTTTGTTGTTGTTGTTATTGATAAACTGTCAAATAAACGCATTTTGGTAAATTTGTGTGCAATTTTAGAAAGTGCTTGACCAATCACAACACACTGCTCCAGCCGACCAATCAGAGCACATTGTGCTTTTCAGAAGGAGGGGCTTCATAGAGACAGGAACTAAACAAAGCGTTACTGACAGACTGGGAAGAGAGGAGCCGCAACAATGGAGAATATGAGGAATAAACAACATTCAAGCAGGAAAACCTGCTCTAGTAGAGCCAGAAAACACAACATGAAGGGCATGAGAGGGTCTGTTTGAAACGGTGAGATGCAGAAAGAGTTTAGATACAGAGAGAAATGTTGTGCGTTCCTCCATGCGTGGCATCAGTTTGCTCACACAGTCGAGCGTCTGAGGCTCATGCGGTTCCTGCTCTGCTGCTGTTCCTCTGCAGACCCTGATAAGAACACACACATCTGGACATGACGTTAAGACCCTTCAGCCTCGGACCGGATCAGAACCGCACATGCCCAGTACAGCTTCAGATCTGTGTCATCATCTCACAGGTGCAATATCATAATCCTTCTCAAACTGGGGCAGTAATTAAAGGCATGCAGCTCATGTTTATTCACTTCCTAAAGCTTCCTAGAGTTTGAGTGTGAGCTGGCGTGTGTGTTATGAGGAAACGGTCACACTGACTCAAGTGTTTGGGATTACACTGATGAAGAATATTCTGTCACGACTCGAAGATGATGATGATGTTTAGAATCAGTTTACCATACTGTAGATTATTATTATTAGTTTTACTGTTGTTTTTTTGAAAGTTGCAATCAAAATCAATGTCAAAAATAGAGCCACTGAGATTCTGAGAGCTGAGACGGGCTGAAAATGTGTCTTGATGCAAAACTTCAATTCTTTGGTAAATTGTAATTGACAGTTATAATTATGATGTACTAAGTTGAAATTCTGACATAACAAGCCATAATTATGTAAAGAATTATGGTATTTATTCAGTAATATTTATGACATAAATCATAATTATGACATAAAAAGTATAAAACTCAAATTAATTTCTTAGTATGTCATGATTATGACTTTGAATCTCATAATTTCGACTTCATGTCTCATACTTATCTCATACCACCAGGGCACAATACACACTTCATCAGAGAATTTGCTGATTTTCTATCAGAGTTAGTACTGGCTACAGATAAAGTCCTAATTATTGGTGATTTTAATATCCATGTAGACAATGAAAAAGACGCATTGGGATTGGCATTTAGAGACATTCTAAACTCTATTGGAGTTAGGCAACACGTATCAGGACCCACTCATCGCCGTAATCATACTTTAGACCGAATATTGTCACATGGAATAAATGTTGATACCGTTGAAATTCTGCAGCAGAGCGACGACATCTCAGATCATTACCTAGTATCATGTATACTTAATTTAGCAAAGGCTGCAAAGCCGTCCCCTCGCTTCAAATATGGCAGGACTATCACTGCTGCGACTAAAGATTGCTTTTTAAATAAACTTCCTCATCAGTTTCATCTCCTCAGCATCCCAGATAGCCCAGAGGAACTTGATGTTGCAACAGAAACTATTGACTCTCTCTTTTCCAGCACTTTAGACACAGTTGCTCCTCTGCGCTTAAAGAAGATTAAAGAGAATAGTCCAACGGCGTGGTACAACGAGCACACCCGGGCCCTTAAAACAGCAGCCAGAAAAATGGAGCGCAGCTGGAAGAAAACAAAATGGAAGTTTTTCGCATTTCGTGGAAAGAGAGCATGATTTCATACAGAAAGGCAGTAAAAACTGCTAGATCTGCTTATTTCTCGACTCTCTTAGAATAAAACAAACACAACCCTTGGTATTTATTCGATACAGTGGCTAAATTAACCAAAAATAAAGCTTCAACTTCTGATGTCTGCCAACAGCACAGCAGTAATGACTTTATGAACTTCTTTACTTGTAAGATTGATAATATTAGGAAAACAATTATAACCATGCAGCCGTCTACTACTGTATCACATCAGACAGAGCATTGTAGTGTCACTGAGGAACAATTACACTCATTCACTGCTATAGGAGAAGAAGAATTGGCTAAACTCGTTAAATCATCAAAATCAACAACATGTATGCTCGACCCTATACCGACTAAACTACTAAAAGAGATGCTTCCAGAGGTCATAGATCCTCTTCTTAATATCATTAATTCATCCTTGACTTTAGGATATGTACCGAAAACTTTTAAGTTGGCTATTATTAAACCACTTATTAAAAAAACGCAACTTGATCCTACAGAATTAGTCAATTACAGGCCAATCTCAAATCTACCCTTTCTGTCAAAAATACTAGAAAAGGCAGTGTCCTCACAATTATGCTCCTTTTTAGAAAGAAATGGTATCTGTGAGGATTTCCAGTCAGGATTTAGACCGTATCATAGTACTGAGACTGCTCTCATTAGAGTTACAAATGATTTACTCTTATCATCCGATCGTGGTTGTATCTCTTTGTTAGTGTTACTCGATCTTAGCGCTGCATTCGATACCATCGACCACAACATTCTTTTGAATAGACTCGAAAACTCAGCTCTATATTTCTTCACGCCCTGATGAAACTTACCAATTCACAAGATTAACGGAATGCATAGCTGATATAAAAAATTGGATGACTAGTAATTTCCTGCAACTTAATTCAGAAAAAAATTAATTTTTAATTATTGGACAAAAAAACTCCACAAGTAATAACCTAGAATACTGTCTAACACTTGATGGCTGCTCTGTCAAGTCCTCGTCGTCAGTGAGGAACCTGGGTGTGCTCTTTGATACCAATCTCTCATTTGAAAGCCACGTTTCTAGCATCTGTAAAACTGCATTCTACCATCTTAAAAATATATCTAAATTACGGCATATGCTTTCAATGCAAAATGCTGAACAGTTAGTTCATGCGTTCATGACCTCAAGGCTAGATTATTGTAATGCTCTACTGGGTGGTTGCCCTGCTCGCTTAATAAATAAACTGCAGCTGGTCCAAAACGCAGCAGCTCGAGTTCTTACTAGAACCAGGAAGTATGACCATATTAGCCCGGTTCTGTCAACACTGCACTGGCTCCCTATTAAACAAATCGCATACATTTTAAAATCTTGCTAATTACTTACAAAGCACTGAATGGTTTAGCTCCCCAGTACTTGAGCGAGCTCTTAACGCATTATACTCCATCACGTCTATTGCGGTCTCAAAACTCTGGCCAGTTGATAATACCTAGAATATCAAAATCAACTGCAGGCGGTCGATCCTTTTCCTATTTAGCACCTAAACTCTGGAACAGCCTTCCTAGCATTGTTCGGGAAGCAGACACACTCTGTCAGTTTAAATCTAGACTAAAAACACATCTCTTTACTATGGCAGACACATAAAACATTATTAATTTATATTTTATTCAAATTGTTAGGCTGCATTAACTAGGTCAGCCGGAACCGGAAACACTTCCCATAACACCTGATGTACTCGTTACATCATAAGAGGAATGGCATCTACGCTAATGTTAGTCTCTCTGCTAATGACATCACCGTTTTCTCCAGAGCGGCTGTACAGCCGAATCAAATTCTGTTCATTATTTTCCTGTTTAACACTGTGAAGCTGCTTTGAAACAATCTGCATTGTAAAAAGCGCTATATAAATAAAGTTGACTTGACTTGACTTGACTTATGATTCAGTATGTCATAATTTCAACATGCCGTAACTATTGTCATTATTTCAATTTTTTTGTCATTTTGACTTTTTATGTTGTAATTATGACTTTATGTCTTAATTTTCAGTTACTTTTTTCCCTAATTTTTACTTTTTATGTAATAATTGACTTTTTGTCATACTTTCTGTCATAATTTTGTTTTGTCATAATTTAGATTTTTTGTCATAACTTTGACTTTTTATGAAAATGCATCTTAATGTAAAAGATCCAGAGACAGAGCCTGATCCAGAGCCAGGTCCAGATCCAGATCCAGAGCCTAATCCAGAGCCTGATCCAGGTCCAGAGCCTGATCCAGAGCCAGATCCAGATCCAGAGCCTGATCCGGATCCTGATCCTGATCCTGATCCAGAGCCTGAGCCTGAGCCTGATCCAGAGCCAGATCCAGATCCAGAGCCAGAGCCAGAGCCAGAGCCAGATCCTGATCCAGAGCCAGATCCAGAGCAAGACCCAGAGCCAGATCCTGATCCAGAGCCTGAGCCAGAGCCAGAGCCAGAGCCAGAGCCAGAGCCAGAGCCTGATCCTGATCCTGATCCAGAGCCTGATCCAGATCCTGATCCAGAGCCAGATCCAGAGCCTGATCCTGAGCCAGAGCCTGATCCAGAGCCTGATCCTGAT
The DNA here is from genome assembly GCA_039654625.1 of Rhinogobio ventralis. Taxonomy (NCBI): domain Eukaryota; kingdom Metazoa; phylum Chordata; class Actinopteri; order Cypriniformes; family Gobionidae; genus Rhinogobio; species Rhinogobio ventralis. Next base: position 38,316,883 of record CM077210.1, on the reverse strand, counting down.
CCTGATCCTGATCCTGATCCTGATCCAGAGCAAGAGCAAGAGCAAGAGCAAGAGCCAGATCCAGAGCCTGATCCAGGTCCAGGTCCAGGTCCAGATCCTGATCCTGATCCTGATCCAGAGCCAGGTCCAGATCCAGATCCAGAGCCTGAGCCTGAGCCTGAGCCAGAGCCAGAGCCAGAGCCTGATTCAGATCCAGAGCCAGAGCCAGAGCCAGAGCAAGAGCCAGATCCAGAGCCAGATCCAGAGCCAGAGCCAGAGCCAGAGCCAGATCCAGAGCAAGACCCAGAGCCAGATCCTGATCCAGAGCCTGAGCCAGAGCCAGAGCCAGAGCCTGAGCCTGATCCAGAGCCTGATCCAGATCCAGATCCTGAGCCTGAGCCTGATCCTGAGCCTGAGCCTGAGCCTGATCCTGATCCAGAGCCAGATCCTGAGCCTGAGCCTGAGCCTGAGCCTGAGCCTGAGCCTGAGCCTGAGCCAGATCCAGAGCAAGAGCCAGATCCAGAGCCTGATCCAGAGCCAGAGCCAGAGCCAGAGCCAGAGCCTGATCCAGAGCCAGATCCTGAGCCTGAGCCTGATCCAGAGCCTGATCCTGATCCTGAGCAAGAGCAAGAGCAAGAGCAAGAGCCAGAGCCAGATCGAGAGCCTGATCCAGGTCCAGAGCCAGAGCCAGAGCCAGATCCTGAGCCTGATCCAGAGCCTGATCCAGAACCTGATCCAGATCCAGAGCCTGATCCTGATCCAGAGCCAGAGCCAGATCCAGATCCAGATCCAGATCCAGATCCAGATCCAGATCCAGAGCCTGATCCTGATCCTGATCCTGATCCTGAGCCAGATCCAGAGCAAGATCCAGATCCAGATCCAGAGCCTGATCCAGAGCCTGAGCCTGAGCCAGAGCCAGAGCCAGAGCCAGAGCCAGAGCCTGATCCAGAGCCAGAGCCTGATCCAGAGCCAGATCCTGAGCCTGATCCAGAGCCTGATCCAGAGCCTGATCCTGAGCCAGAGCCAGAGCAAAAGCCAGATCCAGAGCCTGATCCTGATCCTGATCCTGATCCAGAGCCAGAGCCTGATCCAGAGCCTGATCCAGAGCCAGAGCCAGAGCCAGAGCCTGATCCAGAGCCAGAGCCAGAGCCTGATCCTGATCCAGAGCCTGATCCAGAGCCTGATCCAGAGCCTGAACCAGGAAAGGTTTGGGGATGAAAATCTTGAGCATGAGAAGTGATGATGGATTTCAGAGTTTGCACAGATTATAGATATTATCTCACCGTTTTGACATTTTACTTATACAATTTAATGTTTGTGGGCGTCTGTGTCATTCGGAAACCCATTTATGACATACAAAAAAAACATGCTTTGGTAAATTGTAATTGACTTATAATTATGACATATTAGGGTGAAATTCTGACACAAAAAGTCATAATTATGGAACAGTGTATTAATAATATTTATTCAAAATCATATTTTGACAAAAAGTTGAAATTATGACTGTCAAAATTATGACATAAAAAGTATAAAACTCAAAATAATTTGAATCCTCCTTGAATGATTATTACTTTGAATCTCAGAATTCCGACTTTATATCTCATACTTATGATTTAGTGTGTTATCATTTCTATTTTTATCTCATAATTTTGACTTTTTGTCAATTTAAACATAATTATTTTTGACTTTTTGTCATAATTTTGACGTTTTGTAGATTTTTAACTTGTCAGTTTCAACTTTTTATTTCAGTTTTGACTTTTTAAATCTCATAATTATGACTTAGTATGTTATAAATTTGTTTTTTATGTCATAATTTTGTCTTTTTATGTCATTATGAAGATTTACCAAAGCGTGTGTTTTTCACAGGCGATGTGTCCGCCTCCTGCCCCTCTGATGGATCACGTGCGGTCAGGAGCTCTGCTGATGTGTGTGAGAGTGTTTGCGGTGTGTGTCGCTGAATGTGCTGTAAATGAGACCAGAACGGTCTATTCATCAGCTCTGACAACACACACTTCATGATGTGCTGCAAAAGAGACCACACACACATCAACGCTCAGTTTTTATTATATTTTCATCATAAAGCACATTGACTGCATGTAAACTCGTGTGCTGTGAGAGCTTGTGTTAGTGTGAGGAGGTGGTTATGATGATGCGTGTCGTTTCAGGCCGTAATCAATATGATAATGTGGCATTTTACTCTGTGCTCTGAACCACGACTGCGTCAGTACCACAGTAACCTTAAACTGACAGAGAGCTTCACCACACACACACACACACGTTTGTTTTTGTGAATTGTGGGGATATTCCATAGGTGTAATGGTTTTTATACCATCCAAACCGTATTTTCTATCCCCCTATACTACCCCTACCCCTAAACCTACTCATCACACACACACACACACTACCCCTACCCCTAAACCTACCCATCACACACACACACACTACCCCTAAACCTACCCATCACACACACACACACACTACCCCTACCCCTAAACCTACCCATCACACACACACACACACACACACACTACCCCTACCCCTAAACCTACCCATCACACACACACACTACCCCTAAACCTACCCATCACACACACACACACACTACCCCTACCCCTAAACCTACCCATCACACACACACACACACACTACCCCTACCCCTAAACCTACCCATCACACACACACACACACACACTACCCCTACCCCTAAACCTACCCATCACACACACACACACACACACACACACACACACTACCCCTACCCCTAAACCTACCCATCACAGGAAACTGCACATTTTTACTTTCTCAAAAAAAAAAACTCATTCTGTATGATTTATAAGCCTTTTGAAAAATGGGGACATGGGTAATGTCCTCATAAGTCACCCTCTCCTTGTAATACCTGTGTCATACCCATGTCATTATACACATTTGTGTCCTGATTTGTCACAAAAACACGCACACACATACACAAACACACACTCACATACACACACACATGCACTCACTCACACACACACACTCTCACACACACACACCACACACACACTCACACACTCTCACACACACACTCTCACACAGTCACACACACACTCTCTCACACACACACACAGTCACACACACACTCACACACCACACACACACTGTATATAGTGAAGGAGGTGTATATACTGTATATAGTGAAGGAGGTGTTTATACTGTATATAGTGAAGGAGGTGTTTATACTGTATATAGTGAAAGAGGTGTATATACTGTATATAGTGAAGGAGGTGTTTATACTGTATATAGTGAAAGAGGTGTATATACTGTATATAGTGAAGGAGGTGTTTATACTGTATATAGTGAAAGAGGTGTATATACTGTATATAGTGAAAGAGGTGTATATACTGTATATAGTGAAGGAGGTGTTTATACTGTATATAGTGAAAGAGGTGTATATACTGTATATAGTGAAAGAGGTTTATATACTGTATATAGTGAAGGAGGTACTTATACTGTACATTTCAGCATATTTTCAATTGTGTTAGTACAATACACAAAACCACAAAGTATCCTTTTCACTACAAAATAAGTGTTTGATTTTATTCACAGTAACTGCCTTTCATAAAGCTCTTACTGTCAAACTTTTGACTTATCGTTCAGTTTAATACATGTGTCTATTATTGAATCCAACTGATCTTAATGGTTAATCAATGGTACACCAATAGATTTCTATAGACAGTTTCTACTTTGTTTGCATTTTTCGATATGGTTAACCTACCATATAATGCATATAATGTTTATACTGTATATGGTGAAGGAGGTGTATATACTGTATATAGTGAAGGAGGTGTTTATACCGTATATAGTGAAGGAGGTGTTTATACTGTATATAGTGAATGAGGTGTTTATACTATATATAGTGAAGGAGGTGTTTATACTGTATATAGTGAAGGAGGTGTATATACTGTATATAGTGAAGGAGGTGTTTATACTGTATATAGTGAAGGAGGTGTTTATACTGTATATAGTGAATGAGGTGTTTATACTGTATATAGTGAAGGATGTGTTTATACTGTATATAGTGAAGGAGGTGTTTATACTGTATATACTGTATATAGTGAAGGAGGTGTTTATACTATATATAGTGAAGGAGGTGTTTATACTGTATATACTGTATATAGTGAAGGTGTATATACTGTATATAGTGAAGGTGTTTATACTGTATATAATGAAAGAGGTATATATACTGTATATAGTGAAAGAGGTGTATATACTGTATATAGTGAAGGAGGTGTTTATACTGTATATAGTGAAGGAGGTGTTTATACTGTATATAGTGGAGGAGTTTATACTGTATATAGTGAAGGAGGTGTTTATACTGTATATAGTGAAGGAGGTGTTTATACTCTATATACTGTATATAGTGAAGGAGGTGTTTATACTGTATATAGTGAAGGAGGTGTATATACTGTATATAGTGAAGGAGGTGTTTATACTGTATATAGTGAAGGAGGTGTTTATACTGTATATAGTGAAAGAGGTGTATATACTGTATATAGTGAAAGAGGTGTTTATACTGTATATAGTGAAAGAGGTGTATATACTGTATATAGTGAAAGAGGTGTTTATACTGTATATAGTGAAGGAGGTGTATATACTGTATATAGTGAAGGAGGTGTTTATACTGTATATAGTGAAAGAGGTGTTCATACTGTATATAGTGAATGAGGTGTTTATACTATATATAGTGAAGGAGGTGTTTATACTGTATATAGTGAAGGAGGTGTTTATACTGTATATACTGTATATAGTGAAGGAGGTGTTTATACTATATATAGTGAAAGGTGTTTATACTGTATATGGTGAAGGAGGTGTTTATACTGTATATAGTGAAGGAGGTGTTTATACTGTATATAGTGGAGGAGTTTATACTGTATATAGTGAAGGAGGTGTTTATACTGTATATAGTGAAGGAGGAGTTTATACTGTATATAGTGAAGGAGGAGTTTATACTGTATATAGTGAAGGAGGTGTATATACTGTATATAGTGAAGGAGGTGTTTATACTGTATATAGTGAAGGAGGTGTTTATACTGTATATAGTGAAGGAGGTGTTTATACTGTATATAGTGAATGAGGTGTATATACTGTATATAGTGAAGGAGGTGTTTATACTGTATATAGTGAGGGAGGTGTATATACTGTATATAGTGAAGGAGGTGTTTATACTATATATAGTGAAGGAGGTGTTTATACTGTATATACTGTATATAGTGAAGGTGTATATACTGTATATAGTGAAGGTGTTTATACTGTATATAATGAAAGAGGTATATATACTGTATATAGTGAAAGAGGTGTATATACTGTATATAGTGAAGGAGGTGTTTATACTGTATATAGTGAAGGAGGTGTTTATACTGTATATAGTGGAGGAGTTTATACTGTATATAGTGAAGGAGGTGTTTATACTGTATATAGTGAAGGAGGAGTTTATACTGTATATAGTGAAGGAGGTGTATATACTGTATATAGTGAAGGAGGTGTTTATACTGTATATAGTGAAGGAGGTGTTTATACTGTATATAGTGAAGGAGGTGTTTATACTGTATATAGTGAATGAGGTGTATATACTGTATATAGTGAAGGAGGTGTTTATACTGTATATAGTGAAGGAGGTGTATATACTGTATATAGTGAAGGAGGTGTTTATACTATATATAGTGAAGGAGGTGTTTATACTGTATATACTGTATATAGTGAAGGTGTATATACTGTATATAGTGAAGGTGTTTATACTGTATATAATGAAAGAGGTATATATACTGTATATAGTGAAAGAGGTGTATATACTGTATATAGTGAAGGAGGTGTTTATACTGTATATAGTGAAGGAGGTGTTTATACTGTATATAGTGGAGGAGTTTATACTGTATATAGTGAAGGAGGTGTTTATACTGTATATAGTGAAGGAGGTGTTTATACTCTATATACTGTATATAGTGAAGGAGGTGTTTATACTGTATATAGTGAAGGAGGTGTATATACTGTATATAGTGAAGGAGGTGTTTATACTGTATATAGTGAAGGAGGTGTTTATACTGTATATAGTGAAAGAGGTGTATATACTGTATATAGTGAAAGAGGTGTTTATACTGTATATAGTGAAGGAGGTGTATATACTGTATATAGTGAAGGAGGTGTTTATACTGTATATAGTGAAGGAGGTGTTTATACTGTATATAGTGAAAGAGGTGTTCATACTGTATATAGTGAATGAGGTGTTTATACTATATATAGTGAAGGAGGTGTTTATACTGTATATAGTGAAGGAGGTGTTTATACTGTATATACTGTATATAGTGAAGGAGGTGTTTATACTATATATAGTGAAAGGTGTTTATACTGTATATGGTGAAGGAGGTGTTTATACTGTATATAGTGGAGGAGTTTATACTGTATATAGTGAAGGAGGTGTTTATACTGTATATAGTGAAGGAGGAGTTTATACTGTATATAGTGAAGGAGGAGTTTATACTGTATATAGTGAAGGAGGTGTATATACTGTATATAGTGAAGGAGGTGTTTATACTGTATATAGTGAAGGAGGTGTTTATACTGTATATAGTGAAGGAGGTGTTTATACTGTATATAGTGAATGAGGTGTATATACTGTATATAGTGAAGGAGGTGTTTATACTGTATATAGTGAAGGAGGTGTATATACTGTATATAGTGAAGGAGGTGTTTATACTATATATAGTGAAGGAGGTGTTTATACTGTATATACTGTATATAGTGAAGGTGTATATACTGTATATAGTGAAGGTGTTTATACTGTATATAATGAAAGAGGTATATATACTGTATATAGTGAAAGAGGTGTATATACTGTATATAGTGAAGGAGGTGTTTATACTGTATATAGTGAAGGAGGTGTTTATACTGTATATAGTGGAGGAGTTTATACTGTATATAGTGAAGGAGGTGTTTATACTGTATATAGTGAAGGAGGAGTTTATACTGTATATAGTGAAGGAGGTGTATATACTGTATATAGTGAAGGAGGTGTTTATACTGTATATAGTGAAGGAGGTGTTTATACTGTATATAGTGAAGGAGGTGTTTATACTGTATATAGTGAATGAGGTGTATATACTGTATATAGTGAAGGAGGTGTTTATACTGTATATAGTGAAGGAGGTGTATATACTGTATATAGTGAAGGAGGTGTTTATACTATATATAGTGAAGGAGGTGTTTATACTGTATATACTGTATATAGTGAAGGTGTATATACTGTATATAGTGAAGGTGTTTATACTGTATATAATGAAAGAGGTATATATACTGTATATAGTGAAAGAGGTGTATATACTGTATATAGTGAAGGAGGTGTTTATACTGTATATAGTGAAGGAGGTGTTTATACTGTATATAGTGGAGGAGTTTATACTGTATATAGTGAAGGAGGTGTTTATACTGTATATAGTGAAGGAGGTGTTTATACTCTATATACTGTATATAGTGAAGGAGGTGTTTATACTGTATATAGTGAAGGAGGTGTATATACTGTATATAGTGAAGGAGGTGTTTATACTGTATATAGTGAAGGAGGTGTTTATACTGTATATAGTGAAAGAGGTGTTCATACTGTATATAGTGAAGGAGGTGTTTATACTATATATAGTGAAGGAGGTGTTTATACTGTATATACTGTATATAGTGAAGGAGGTGTTTATACTATATATAGTGAAGGAGGTGTTTATACTGTATATAGTGAAGGAGGTGTTTATACTGTATATACTGTATATAGTGAAGGAGGTGTTTATACTATATATAGTGAAGGAGGTGTTTATACTGTATATAGTGAAGGAGGTGTTTATACTGTATATAGTGAAGGAGGTGTTTATACTGTATATAGTGGAGGAGTTTATACTGTATATAGTGAAGGAGGTGTTTATACTGTATATAGTGAAGGAGGTGTTTATACTGTATATAGTGAAGGAGGTGTTTATACTGTATATAGTGAAGGAGGTGTTTATACTGTATATAGTGAATGAGGTGTATATACTGTATATAGTGAAGGAGGTGTTTATACTGTATATAGTGAATGAGGTGTATATACTGTATATAGTGAGGGAGGTGTTTATACTGTATATAGTGAAGGAGGTGTATATACTGTATATAGTGAAGGAGGTGTTTATACTGTATATAGTGAAGGAGGTGTTTATACTGTATATAGTGAAGGAGGTGTATATACTGTATATAGTGAATGAGGTGTATAAACTGTATATAGTGAAGGAGGTGTTTATACTGTATATAGTGAAGGAGGTGTATATACTGTATATAGTGAAGGAGGTGTTTATACTGTATATAGTGAAGGAGGTGTTTATACTGTATATAGTGAAAGAGGTGTATATACTGTATATAGTGAAGGAGGTGTTTATACTGTATATAGTGAAGGAGGTGTATATACTGTATATAGTGAAGGAGGTGTTTATACTGTATATAGTGAAGGAGGTGTTTATACTGTATATAGTGAAAGAGGTGTTCATACTGTATATAGTGAATGAGGTGTTTATACTATATATAGTAAAGGAGGTGTTTATACTGTATATAGTGAAGGAGGTGTTTATACTGTATATACTGTATATAGTGAAGGAGGTGTTTATACTATATATAGTGAAAGGTGTTTATACTGTATATAGTGAAGGAGGTGTTTATACTGTATATAGTGAAGGAGGTGTTTATACTGTATATAGTGGAGGAGTTTATACTGTTTATAGTGAAGGAGGTGTTTATACTGTATATAGTGAAGGAGGAGTTTATACTGTATATAGTGAAGGAGGAGTTTATACTGTATATAGTGAAGGAGGTGTATATACTGTATATAGTGAAGGAGGTGTTTATACTGTATATAGTGAAGGAGGTGTTTATACTGTATATAGTGAAGGAGGTGTTTATACTGTATATAGTGAATGAGGTGTATATACTGTATATAGTGAAGGAGGTGTTTATACTGTATATAGTGAAGGAGGTGTATATACTGTATATAGTGAAGGAGGTGTATATACTGTATATAGTGAAGGAGGTGTTTATACTGTATATAGTGAAGGAGGTGTTTATACTGTATATAGTGAAGGAGGTGTATATACTGTATATAGTGAAGGAGGTGTTTATACTGTATATTGTGAAGGAGGTGTTTATACTGTATATTGTGAAGGAGGTGTTTATACTGTATATAGTGATTGAGCGGGTCTGAATGATGCGCGGGCAGTGACTAGTCTCGTCTAAAGGCCATCAGATGCGGTTAATGCTCCGTTTGAGCAGCTCAGCGCTGGGGAAGAACAGGCAAACACAACACATCCACATGGACTTCAGCTAGAGGAGTTTCATCCACAGCACACAAATCATCCTGAAGACGAACCACCGATGATAAAACTGATTATCATATTGTAGTTTCTCAGTGTGCCACGTGCGTTCTGCCATCCCTGCTGGCTAATGGTGACGCCAAACCGCTTCAGAACGGAATAAATCAGATGGATCACATTAATACTTCACAAAGACTTCCCACAATGCACTTTTGGGCCTGATGAGCAATTAGCACATCATCGTCTGCGTTAATATCACGGTGACCCTTCATTTCCATGCTGTGATTACGCAGAGCTGCTCGCTTGGGAAGAACGAACTCATGCAAGGATATTATCCTGAACAAAAGCTATTAGAGAAAGAAGGAAACTATAAATGTGCTCTATACCGACAGAAGCAGAACATGCACAGCACAGTCGTAAGTATGCCACAGTCTTTTTAATCTCAAAATTATGATTTATAGGCCAGGACTAGGCATTACTTAAATTAGGGCATTTAAATGGCTTTTTTAAACGTGCCTTAGTGTGCATCTTCAGACAAAACAAGCACTGACATACAGGGCCGCTGCTGGCCAAATGGGGGCCCTAAGCAGAATTGTATTGTGGTGCCCCCCCCCCCTTTAGGGGTCAAAATAGAACTTTAATAAAATAAATTGTATTCTTTGAATTTATTGGATAAAAAGCCCATTTCTTTATTTTATTGACAAAACACTATTCCCCATCCTGCCCAATGCTGTCCTTCATACAAACGTGTCAGCTGAGTGCAATGAACACACACATAGTGAATATATCTACCATTACAAAAATTAACCACGAATAAAGCCATAATAATAATAAATAAATAAAACAGGGTTATTGTAGTTATTTCATGGTAACCATAAACATTAGCATGGTTTTGCTTCAAATCCATAGTGTAACTGGTATTTGTGTGATTATACAAATGGTAATCAATTAGAGGAATGTTCTGCAGGAACTATTGCTATGCGGTTGCTAAGGTACTTGGGGTGGTTGCTAGGGAGTTGCTATGCAGTTGCTAGGGTACTCAGGTGGTTGCTATGAGGTTGCTAGGGTACTTGGAGTGGTTGCTAGGGGGTTGCTATGTGGTTGCTAGGGCACTTGGGTGGTTTCTAGGGTACTCGGGTGGCTGCTATGGTGTTCTGGGTGGTTGCTACGCGTTTGCTAGAATGTTCTAGGTGGTTGCTATGCGGTTGCTAGGGTATTCTGGGTGGTTGCTATGAGATAGATATGAAATATTATATAGATGGATAGATAGAAATAGTCAAAGGATAGATAGATAGATAAAGATAAAAGATAGATACTAGATAGATCGACAGATAGATTAGAAATATCAGATAGACTGGAAGTTTAAGTCTCAGTGGTTTAGAAATAGCACATAGAAAGGCAGCTAAAGGAGTCTGATGAGCCTCTCCAACTGTCAACATCTGAATTTAGTCAGTTGGAGTTTGAACAGTCTTGGCTCATCTGAACATTCCGTCAATGAAAATCAATGGGATTTTTCCGAGTTATTTTTAGGAAAAACGTAAGTTGGATCAGTTTGAAAAGATATAGCACACTGAGTGAGAACAGTGTGAAGGTCTGAGCCGAGTTTGGAGTGTGTAGAGTTAAAGCTCTAGGAGGAGTTAGAGTCAGAAAAATAATAATGTTTAAATAGGATTTCAGAAGGCTGGCTCTCTCAAGCCAACTTAATAAATGTCAGTACAAGTTGCTTTCAGTTAAAACAGCTCAGACAGGCATTTTAGTCTGGACTAAATCTGGTCTGTGAATCCGGGCAAATATCTCATCATTTAGTACTCATAATTTTGACTTTTTTAAAATCATAATTATGGCTTATTTTGTCATAATTTTGACATTTTTTCTCATAATTGTGACTTTTTATCTCATAATTTTTTACATTTCATCATAATTATGTCATAAATTTGATTTTTATCATAATTTTAACTTTTTATGTCAATTATGATTTAGCACAACAAAATCAACAGCACCTCAAACACACGCACACTTTTCAGAACATTCAACTCTCTCCTCTGTCCCCCTCCACCACCTCCCACCACCTCTTTATCTGCCGACGTTTCTGCCCATTTCTTCACTGATAAAACAACAATCATCAGTAGTCAGTTCTCACCTCCACACACACAGGATCTTAGATCAGCCACATCCACAGACAAACATCTTCTCTCCTCCTTCTCTACACTCACTGAGACAGAAGTATCTAAACTTCTCCTCTCCAGTCATCCTACTACTTGCCCCCTAGATCCCATCCCCTCACACCTCCTACAAGCCATCTCCCCTGTACTCCTACCAGCACTCACACACATCATCAACACATCTCTCCTGTACTCCTACCGGCACTCACACACATCATCAACACATCTCTCTGCACCGGCATCTTCCCTACCACATTCAAGCAGGCTCGGGTAACTCCCCTTAAAAAAAAAACACACTCAACACATCACTTGTAGATAACTACAGACCTGTTTCTCTCCTACCATACATAGCGAAAACACTTGAACGAGTTGTTTTCAACCAGGTTTCATCTTTCCTCTTACAGTTTAATCAGCTGGACGTAAACCAATCAGGTTTCAAAAAGGGGCCACTCAACCGAGACTGCATTACTGTCGGTCACTGAAGCCCTGCGGATTGCAAAAGCTGCTTCCAAATCATCAGTCCTCATCCTCCTCGATCTATCTGCTGCGTTTGACACTGTGAATCACCAGATTCTCCTGTCCACCCTCTCATCACTGGGCATCACAGGGATTCCACTCCACTGGTTTGAGTCCTATCTCACAGGTAGGTCTTTCAAGGTTGCCTGGAGAGGGGAGGTATCCAAAGCACATCAACTAACCACGGGTGTTCCCCAGGGCTCAGTGCTTGGACCTCTCCTCTTCTCCATTTACACTACATCACTGGGACCCATCATACAGTCACATGGCTTCTCATACCACTGCTATGCTGATGACACACAGCACTACCTCTCATTTTCCTCAACCTGGAAAAGACTGAGCTTCTCGTCTTCCCTGCTAACCCAACTCTACAACACAATTTCACCATCGAGCTAGGTTCATCTTTGATTACCCCTTCAGAGTCGGTCAGAAATCTCGGAGTAATCTTTGATGACCAGCTGTCCTTCAAAGACCACATCTCAAAGACAGCTCGGTCATGCAGGTTTGCGCTGCACAACATCAGAAAGATCAGACCGTTCCTTACAGAGCATGCAACACAGCTTCTTGTCCAAGCCCTGGTCATTTCTAGGCTTGACTACTGCAATGCGCTTCTGGCTGGACTTCCATTGTGTGCAATCAAAACACTTCAAATGATTCAGAACGCAGCGGCACGTCTTGTCTTCAACGAGCCCAAAAGGGCCCATGTCACACCTCTCTTCATCTCTCTGCACTGGCTACCACTCGCTGCCCGCATTAAGTTCAAGGCTTTGACGCTTGCTTATGGATCCACCACAAGCTCAGCACCCGCATACCTCCACTCGATCCTACGAGTCTACACCCCTACCAGAAGCCTCCGCTCAGCTAAGGAGCGGCGGCTGGTGTTACCATCCCAGAGAGGCATGAAATCCCCCTCCAGAACTTTTTCATTCACTGTTCCTGGCTGGTGGAACGATCTTTCCACCTCCATCCGGATGGCAGAATCACTGACATCATTCAAAAAACAGCTAAAAACCCATCTCTTCCGCGAGCACTTATCATAAAAAAATAAATACAATTTTTTATTTTTCCTCTATCCTTCTCTACACCCTCCCTATTCTAGCTTAGGCTGCTCTGAGCAATGTCCAAAACGTAGTATTTAAGGCACTTTTTGCGTTTCTTCGCCTCTTCATAACGGATCGCTTCCTGTACTCCTCAGTTGCTTTGGATAAAAGCGTCTGCTAAATGCATAAATATAAACGTAAATGTAGCATGTCATCATTTTGACTTTTATCATAATGAAAACCTTAATAAGTTGATTGAACTCAATTGATTTGAGTAAACTCGTTCCCTCAATTTAATTGAGTAATGGAGTCTCCCAAAACTTGTATATTTAAGTTCACTTAACTTGGTGCTCACGTTAAAGGATTAGTTCACTTTAAAATACGGATTACACAATCCTGTCGGAAAGGTCACGCTAGAAGCAGGCGGAAGTGCCGCCCCTAGCGAATGTGTGAAGACTAATACAAACACTGCATCTCCAACGTCAAAATCGCCCGACATCGTTGTTGAACCTTTTTTTGCTAAAGGATGTTTGTATTAGTCTTCGCACGAGCGCTTTGTAAACACAGGGGCGGTACTTCCACCTACTTCTAGCGTGACCTTTCCGATGGGATTACGCAATCCGTGGCGCAAGATGAGCAATTTATATATATACTTTTATCCTTCATTAATGGATAATGGAGTAAATACTAACAATGCTGACACCAAGCCTGCAACAATGAGACAAACATTTTTCTAAACCAAAAAGCTGGTGTGAGTGAAGCCCGAGGGCTTTCTGCCCCTTGACATCAGTACACGCTGTATGAAATCAAAGGTGTTTGCAAGGCATTTCTGGTATTTCAGGTCTAATGAGTGAGTCTCGTGAACACACACTGCTTGTGGGAGATCATACATGCTGTCCTTCAAGTATTATCCCAATAGAGGAAGTCAAATGCAAGGAGTCGGGGACTGAATGTTCCCCGAATAAGATTCCCACTGGCACATCCAGGATAGAGTTTAGATGATCAGACACCTGGTAAAGGAACAGGGATAAATACTAAAGGTCAACTGTCAATGCATGTTATTCAGAACATCAAAAACACAAATCACTACCAAAGTACAAAACTCAACATGATTCTGTGAGCAGCATAAACATGACGTAAAGACAGCAGTCACCGTCTCCAAACCGGACAGCTAGCCCTCGAAGGACAAGGGTTCGGACCTCAGTTGGCTGGACTCACTTTTCATTCCACATTCCACAACAACTCACTATCAGGATTTTGGGTATTTTTATGAAAATATATTTCCACATGTCATAATTTTGACTTTATCATAATTGTAACTTTTTATGTTAATTATGTCTCAGTATGTCATAAGTCTGACATTTATCTCACAATTTTAAATTTTTATATAACTTTTTTATCATAATTTTAATTTTTCATAATTATTATGGAAGCCTGTTTCCACCACAATTGAGTAAAAAAATATGATTCTTTAAAGGGGTGGTAAAACACGATTTCACTTTTCTAACTTTAGCTAGTGTGTAATGTTGCTGTTTGAGCATAAACAACATCTGCAAAGTTACAACGTTCAAAGTTTAAAGCAAAGGGAGATATTTGCTTCTAAAGAAATCAATTTCTACGGCCGGTAGGGACTACAGACATTCCTCCAGGGTTGCTGACGCCACTAACCCCAATATTTACATAAACCCCTCCTCCGAGAATATTAAATAAATAATATTAAACAGTTCCAACTTTAAAAACAGAAGCTGTTTACGTGCCACAACCTGTAAGTCTGATTTATTTTTCGTCGATTTATTAACACATGTTACAGTGCACCCCACAAACACAATCAAGCCTTTGAAAGAATGTGTTTTACCACCCCTTTAAGTCATAATAATGAGAAACTTTCTCGTAATAATGATTTAAAGGGTAACTAAACCCTAAAACAACTTTTTTTGGTTAATGATCTGCAAGACTGGGGCTTTATTAGTGCTGTTCATTGATTCGAGTAAATGTTTTGACATTTGGGTATAAAGTGTTTTAATTCTACAATATATGGTGTAAAAACGTCTGAGTGCTGCCCTCTTAAGGTTGAATGGTGGCTACTGCAGTTGAATTTTCCTATTGGACGTTGTTTGCCATCGTGACGTATGTTGGCTCTTCCAACGGCTCACTATCCACGCCCCTGGCACGAGCTCACCACATCACGCCAGTCATTCTCCATCAGTCTGACAGCTGTCAATCAATCCGTCACTGCAGGTCTCAGGTGCACGCCCCCCGCTCAGCCCCGCCCTCGGCTCGTCCCCTCTGTCTCCACTTTTCCAGCATTTTTCAAATATTGCCAGTGGGTGGAGTTAGGCTGTGAACAGGGGTTGAGTTACCCTTTAACATCTCATAATAATGAGAAATGTTCTCGTAATTATGACTTAATCCACGCATGCGCAATTTGCACATGCGGGCAGCAACTTCCAGCACATCAAGCGAGCATTATATGTGCTATCTTATTAATTAATTTTTATTCTTTATTTTTTTTATTTTACTATCTGTGTACTGAAGCTTCTTCTGTCACCAAAAAAAATCCCTTGTGTGCGCCAACATAGCTACTTGGCAGTAAAGCTCCTTTTGATTCTGATATTGATTAAATACAAAAGGCTACTCTGGTTAAATTTGTCACGTGCGCCTTTTATTGAAACATACAATATAATTTTTATGTAACTCACTGTTTCCCTGTCGGTTACAACACCATCCTACCAACGTGTGTGTGTGAGTGTGTGTGTGAGTGTGTGTGTGTGTGAGTGTGTGTGTGTGTGTGTGAGTGTGTAAGTATGTGTGTGTGTGTGTGTAAGTGTGTGTGTGTGTGAGTGTGTGAGTGTCTGTTTGTGTGAGTGTTTGTGTGTGTGTGAGTGTGTGTGTGTGTGTGAGTGTGTGTGTGTGTGTGAGTGTGTGTGTGTGAGTGAGTGAGTGAGTGTGTGAGTGTGTGTGTGAGTGTCTGTTTGTGTGAGTGTGTGTGTTTGTGTGTTTGTGAGTGTGTGTGTGTTTGCGAGTGCGTGTGAGTGTGTGAGTGTGTGTTTGTGTGTGTGAGTGCGTGTGAGTGTGTGTGTGTGAGTGTGTGTGTCTGTGTGTGTGAGTGTGTGTGAGTGCGTGTGAGTGTGTGTTTGTGTGTGTGTGTGTGAGTGTTTGTGTGTGTGTGAGTGTGTGTGTAAGTGTGTGAGTGTGTGAGTGTGTGCACATCAATAATCATGACACTGGCCAGAGGTTTGAAGTTGCCACCTCATGCGTCCACCTCTGTTCTGTTCTGTTCTTTCTGCGGCAAAGCTTGTTCTTGCTTAAAATCCTCTCAAGAGCGCGTTTGCTCAGAGATTTAATGTCGTTCAGATAATAAGGCAATAATTGAATCATTAGCAGCTAAAACCACAGTTAAAATACTCCTTAATGTGTTCACATTTCATCCTGTGTCAGGTCACGGAAGATCAATGAGCAGCAATTCATTCGATTTAGTATGTCAGAATTTCAATATATTCAATTATTACTTAAGTATGTTTTTCTTCTGTGCCGGAAATGGATTTCCATCTGAAAATTTGCTTCCATACGGAGGCCCACTGCATGACTCAGCATCAGCAACAACAAGCGCACAATGCGTCGTAATGACAGTTTCTTATTATTATGACTTAAAGAATCATACTTTTTTACTCAATTGTGGCAGAAACTTTTTCTCTCATAATTTTGACTTTATCATAATTTTAATTTATGTCACAATAATGTCTTAGTATGTCATAAGTCTGACGTTTTATCTCATACATTTGACTTTTTATGTCAAATTTCTGACGTAGTATGTCATAATTTCTTCGGTGTGAGCTGGGCTTCATACATCCCTACACTATTGACAATGGTTGGACCTTTTTGCCTACGAATCTTCGCTAACATGACAATAAGATCCATATGCAAGCCCACCAATCATGCCTGCATTGAGAAAATACAAATGTAATTGTGCTCATTCCCTCTGTGATCACATGAAGTGCTGTGCTTCTCCAGTCCAGGGATCTTGTGTTTCCGGAGACCTTCCCCTCTGGCAGCTGCGCTGGGATAAACAGGCACGCGTCGGCGAGCATCATTCAGTCGGCTGCTCACATCGGATGATTAAAACCTTCCCCATGCGATCGCTGTGGCCTTGCTCCTGTGCCGCACCTGATGAATACATCCATACATGCATGCGTGGAGGGAACAGGACCGGAAGGACACGCGAGTGGGGAACGTGGATGTGCATGGAAGGCTTATGAGAACAATCACAATGCTATCATTTATTCAGTTCTTGAAGTAGTGATGTGTGTATACAGTAGAGCAGTGATTTGTGTTCAAAGAAAGTCACGTGATGTCAATAAATCAAGGCTTCTTTACGTCAGAACTGTTTCGTAATATCAATGTTTCGCCACTGATCTCTGTGAACCCATGAACCAGTGTCTGTATGGTTGATCTCGGGTCAATTTTAGACATTGTAGACATTTAATGACACATTTGTATAATAAAAAGTTTGGCTGCGTTCTGTATTAACCACTTACACCCTGAAGGCATTATTGAATGATTTCACATCTAAGTGGCATACCTTAAAAGTAATGGCTTATAACTCTACAAAAAAACAAGATATATACAAGTGCATGGTCTCATTTGATAAAAGAAACCTTTCAAATTTTATAAAAAAAAACCTATTTTGATCATGTTTGGAAGTTCTTATGTTACATCACAGCTGAGAAAACCTCAGAAAAAGGGATGCAATTTATTGATTTATTTTGTTATTATTGATGATTGACATGATGACTATTAGAAAGTATGTGTGGAAGCTCATCAAATCAAGTTTGGACTTGTGCACAATCATGTCAACTACATCTGTGTTGATATCTCAAAGCAATCAAAAGTTATGGCATTTGTAACCAATGTAGCCTTTTTATCAAAAGTAAAAATAAAAACCCTCTCCAAACAAGAGATCTGAGTGTTTTACTGAACATAAGACCTACTTGATGAGGGCGGGGCCACCTGTCACTCACATGAGATCCACCAATAGCAAACCACAACCATCCAATCAATTCCCCACAGACACAATCAAGCCCCGCCCTACATTTGTTCTTGTTTGAAAAGCGTTTCACTCAGATATACGGCACAATAGAGGAGAAAAAAGCAACAAGTCATGGACATCAGACTCTTTTTGGCGGCCAGTGAGCCATTGAGTGAGTGAAATTGCATTAGGGACATTATCCAGCTGAGTGAACCCTTGAGCAATCTCACACTAATATACTGTATTTTCTCATGGGTATAGAAAACACCTACCCAAGAGGCTTTGCTGCAACTGCCATTGACAGCTGCGTAATAAACAGAATTCACTGTTAAAACACGCATGGCTGCATGGTAGAAACGTATCAAGCTGTATCATTTATACTACAGTGTATGTATTTATGTGGCAATAAGTGGGACGGACAACATTATTTATAATTGAGAGTGTTGAAAAAAACATGAAGAAATGTGAAAGTACAGCATCAAATAAAAAATGTTGCTAAAGGTTTTTTTTAGTCATAATATAGTTTGGGTTAAACATCACAAAGTTCTTGCGTTCATCTTGATCTGATGGTGTTCTCACTATTTTCTAATATCAATTTGTATATATAAAGTGTTCTTTCAAATTGAGTCAAGAACTCCAGGGTTCTCGACACAATTTTAAAGAACGCTTTACGCCAAAAAGGTTCTATATAGAACTCTAGGGTTCTCGACTCGATTTTAAAGAACACTTTACGCCAAAAAGGTTCTATATAGAACTCTAGGGTTCCCGACTCGATTTTAAAGAACACTTTACGCCAAAAAGGTTCTATATAGAACTCTAGGGTTCTCGACTCGATTTTAAAGAACGCTTTACGCCAAAAAGGTTCTATATAGAACTCTAGGGTTCTCGACTCGATTTTAAAGAACACTTTACGCCAAAAAGGTTCTATATAGAACTCTAGGGTTCTCGACTCGATTTTAAAGAACGCTTTACGCCAAAAAGGTTCTATATAGAACTCTAGGGTTCCCGACTCGATTTTAAAGAACACTTTACGCCAAAAAGGTTCTATATAGAACTCTAGGGTTCTCGACTCAATTTTAAAGAACACTTTACGCCAAAAAGGTTCTATATAGAACTCTAGGGTTCTCGACTCGATTTTAAAGAACACTTTACGCCAAAAAGGTTCTATATAGAACTCTAGGGTTCTCGACTCAATTTTAAAGAACACTTTACGCCAAAAAGGTTCTATATAGAACTCTAGGGTTCTCGACACAATTTTAAAGAACGCTTTACGGCAAAAAGGTTCTATATAGAACTCTAGGGTTCTCGACTCGATTTTAAAGAACACTTTACGCCAAAAAGGTTCTATATAGAACTCTAGGGTTCCCGACTCGATTTTAAAGAACACTTTACGCCAAAAAGGTTCTATATAGAACTCTAGGGTTCTCGACTCGATTTTAAAGAACGCTTTACGCCAAAAAGGTTCTATATAGAACTCTAGGGTTCTCGACTCGATTTTAAAGAACGCTTTACGCCAAAAAGGTTCTATATAGAACTCTAGGGTTCCCGACTCGATTTTAAAGAACACTTTACGCCAAAAAGGTTCTATATAGAACTCTAGGGTTCTCGACTCAATTTTAAAGAACACTTTACGCCAAAAAGGTTCTATATAGAACTCTAGGGTTCTCGACTCGATTTTAAAGAACACTTTACGCCAAAAAGGTTCTATATAGAACTCTAGGGTTCTCGACTCAATTTTAAAGAACACTTTACGCCAAAAAGGTTCTATATAGAACTCTAGGGTTCTCGACTCAATTTTAAAGAACGCTTTATGCCAAAAAGGTTTTATATAGAACTCTAGGGTTCTTGACTTGATTTTAAAGAACGCTTTATGCCAAAAAGGTACTTTACAGAACCTCACTGTGTAGTAAATAATCCCAGTAAATCCACCTAAAGCCGGGGACACCTAACGACTATTAGGCCGATTATGAATGGAATTTGGTTGTTACGACTGATCATGCTCAAACGCGCCGAATCAGGGACAGTTGCGTTCAGTCTGTGTTTACAGTCGGTGTGAAAAATCATGCAGTGTGCTGTATCTAAAGATTCTAGTCTTAGAATTTAAGAACCAGCTGTTGCCAGTCGTCCTCACAAAGATTTTATTAAACTTGTTTAATATTTGCGATTATGCTGAGGAGGTGCGTTTCCATTCTTGTAATTTTATCAAACACAATCTTTTTGATGTTTCTTTTGTATTAATTCATAAGTTAACATTGCAAGTTAACTGTTTAAGCCTATTCATTTTGTGCTGCAGACAGAAAAAAAGTGAAAATTCTGAATAAGCAGTGATTTCTCTCATTTTAAAAATAGAAATAAAGGGTGTTTTTACACTGGCAGTTGTAGTTCAGAACGGGGCACGGTTCGCATGAAAAAGTTGGTAATGTGAAAGCTGTCATGCGGACCTGGGAGCGCACCAGGGTACCGAACCCGAGACTGGAGGAGGTGCTCTGAGTTCGGTTGCACTCGAACTGTGCCGTGATTCATGTGAACATTGTGAGAAACATGGACTCGGGTGCGTTCTTGTTTAGAAAAGTAACCTGCGCATTTGTTTTAG
Source organism: Rhinogobio ventralis (assembly GCA_039654625.1). Lineage (NCBI taxonomy): Eukaryota > Metazoa > Chordata > Actinopteri > Cypriniformes > Gobionidae > Rhinogobio > Rhinogobio ventralis. Next base: position 38,296,217 of record CM077210.1, on the reverse strand, counting down.
CCAATTATAATGTATTTAGTTCAATAAAACACATGTAAGGGATTTACCTTGGATACGAGTGAGAGTGAGTCTGCAGTGTATTCGCGCATTGCGAGTGCAATCAGGGCAAGTAATGAACTTAAGGGCAATCCACTGTCTCCTCGAGTCCCTTTGCAAGCATGCAGCAGAAAGCCGCCTTCATCCGACACACATACAGTACACCCAAATGTCACTTACTCAGCTGCGCATAATAGCACCAAATTAATAATAATAATAATAATAATAATAAAAAACAATATATTGACCCGTGTTCTGTTTTCTATCATGCGCTGTGCATGTTTGTGATTATGTAAGACGCACGCAAATGCATCAGGATTCAAAAGAATCAAGTTGACCAGCGCTGCGGGGAAACCGGAAACTATCGTGCTCAGACTTGGACTGCAGCAAACGTGCCCAGTGTAAAAACACCCTTTTCTTTTATTTTCCACCTGGAGTCTAATAAAAGTTAAACAAAAAAAAATGGTAGCTTATGTAGGCTATATAACGGCACTTGTTTCAGAATAGTAATGTTAATGTTAATGATTGATAGCCTAATGTTCATTTAAAAAGTCTAACAAATGAAAAAAAACATGCATTTGTAAATAAAATAATTATATATATATATATATATAACCAGTGTTGTTGGCAGGGTTTTTCCTTATTTTTTTTCTGAACAAATTGCACTGCAAATAAGTAGTGGCGGCTGTCTGTTGACATCCATGTTGGTTTCGGTACAAGATATTCGCACAGTTGAGTTCAGCGTCACGTTGTGACTCACTTATCATTAAGTGTGTTGTGTAGTGGACTGACTCTGCTCTTCTCTGACTGTCAAAGATTAAAATCTGCTCCAGTTGAAGGGAACAGTCTTTAAGTGTGTTCAGTTCAGTCTTAGAATGTTTCAGCTAGTCGTTAAGTGTGTCCCCGGCTTAAGTGGCTACAATCACACTGTTTGTTGGAGTATGTGGACAGGAACACAGCGCTGCATGGGAATTGAAGTCTGCCGTCAGTGTTCAGAGAAGCAGCAGTGCAACACGCCGCACCTGCGGCAAACCAACACACGACTGAACTCAGCACCTGCTTCACTGTCAGCCTAATGCACACGATCCTCAGACTCACCAATGAGATAATACGGCTGTTTTCATGCTTTGATTCCTCTTGTCCAGCTCTCTGACCGTCCCAGGACACACAGGTCAGGCACGGACAAGCCGATTCTGGCCTGTTTTCATTACAATAGCGTTTTATGAATGGATACAATCAGTCAGAGGTTCTTAAGTTTCTTTGTTGGCTTAAATTAGTGGCGGAATTCAGAGACGAAATTTCTCATCTAACAGGGAACGTTCTCAGAAGTTCGCGTTATGAACAAACGTTCTTCCAGTAACATAAATGCACCGCAAAAAACAAAACAAATCTTCCTCAGTCTTGTTTTCCAGTACAAATATATTTTTACTTCACTTGAAATGCAAAATGACTTAATATATTGAAAAACTGTATCAAAATGAAGTTTAAAACTCTCTGTGAGAAACTGTCTCTAAGTTTACCCCCTTTAAAGATATTAAAGCTAAAACAAAACAAAAAATCTGATTAGTACTCACCCCTTTGTTGTTTTATTCATCCATTACATCTGTTTGTAGTTTGTCTGCTCTGTCAGTACAGAGAATTACAGTAAATACTCTAAATAATAGACCCCTCATGTAAACTGACCTGAAAACTGCATGACGCACATGAACCTTCAAACCCTATTAGAATTAAACTACATTCAATCACTGGTGAAAATCTTTAACCATCACGGGTGTATTATGTAAGCTGCATTATATAGGCAACATTAGAATTCTGTCCAGTGCAAAACCACTGGATTTACTGCGTCCCTGCTTATGTGCTGAAGTTAAAAGCCATGATAGAATATTCATAAATATACTGTGTATAAAGGCAACATCCCTGCTGTGTGCTGATCCGCTCTGCAGTGCGGTAATGCCTCATATATGAGTGTGTGTTATACGCCAGTGGCGGCAGCAATGCAAATCTGACTCATACATACAATTACAGACACTCATGCTGGTTTTCTGTCTTTATTTATTACATTACATTTACATGTACATTTAATCATTTAGCAGACACTTTTATCCAAAGCAACAAATGAGAACAAGAAAATAGAAAAAATGAGAAAATAGAAGCAATCAAACCACTCTTGCTGCAGGTTCTGGATCAGTTGCAGAGGTTTGACAGTGATGCTGGAAGGAGAGAGCATTACAATAGTCCAGTCTGGATAGAACAAGAGATTGGAGTTGTGTACCTCCGATAGGACGGGCCTGATCCTCCTAATGTGGAATAAGACAAAACTGCAGGACCGGGCAGTTCTAGCAATGTGGTCAGTGAAGTTTAAGGTTCCTGGCTGTCCTGGAAGGAGTTATGGATGATAAATCTAGCTGAATGGAGAAGTGTTGGGTTGAGTTCTGTCATCGCAAGGTTGAGTTGAAGGTGGTGGTCCTAGTTATGACATGTAGATGGAGAAGAAAGGCAGTCCCAGCACTGAGCCCTGAGGCACTCCAGTAGCTCTAGATGATAGCAGTGATGGAGAAACCATGTTTCTGAATGACAGATCTAGTAATGACATGTAGATGGAGAAGAGAAGCGGTCCCAGCACTGAGCCCTGAGGCACTCCAGTAGCTCTAGATGATAGCAGTGATAGGAGAAACCATGTTTCTGAATGATAGATCTAGTGATGAGATGTAGATGGAGAAGAGAAGCAGTCCCAGCACTGAGCCCTGAGGCACTCCAGTAGCTCTAGATGATAGCAGTGATAGGAGAAACCATGTTTCTGAAGGACAGATCTAGTGATGAGATGTAGATGGAGAAGAGAAGCGGTCCCAACACTGAGCCCTGAGGCACTCCAGTAGCTCTAGATGATAGCAGTGATAGGAGAAACCATGTTTCTGAATGACAGATCTAGTGATGAGATGTAGATGGAGAAGAGAAGCGGTCCCAGCACTGAGCCCTGAGGCACTCCAGTAGCTCTAGATGATAGCAGTGATAGGAGAAACCATGTTTCTGAATGACAGATCTAGTGATGAGATGTAGATGGAGAAGAGAAGTGGTCCCAGCACTGAGCCCTGAGGCACTGCAGTAGCTCTAGATGATAGCAGTGATAGGAGAAACCATGTTTCTGAAGGACAGATCTAGTGATGAGATGTAGATGGAGAAGAGAAGTGGTCCCAGCACTGAGCCCTGAGGCACTGCAGTAGCTCTAGATGATAGCAGTGATAGGAGAAACCATGTTTCTGAAGGACAGATCTAGTGATGAGATGTAGATGGAGAAGAGAAGCAGTCCCAGCACTGAGCCCTGAGGCACTCCAGTAGCTCTAGATGATAGCAGTGATAGGAGAAACCATGTTTCTGAATGACAGATCTAGTGATGAGATGTAGATGGAGAAGAGAAGTGGTCCCAGCACTGAGCCCTGAGGCACTCCAGTAGTTCTAGATGATAGCAGTGATAGGAGAAACCATGTTTCTGAAGGACAGATCTAGTGATGAGATGTAGATGGAGAAGAGAAGCAGTCCCAGCACTGAGCCCTGAGGCACTCCAGTAGCTCTAGATGATAGCAGTGATAGGAGAAACCATGTTTCTGAATGACAGATCTAGTGATGAGATGGAGATGGAGAAGAGAAGTGGTCCCAGCACTGAGCCCTGAGGCACTCCAGTAGCTCTAGATGATAGCAGTGATAGGAGAAACCATGTTTCTGAATGATAGATCTAATGATGACATGTAGATGGAGAAGAGAAGTGGTCCCAGCACTGAGCCCTGAGGCACTCCAGTAGCTCTAGATGATAGCAGTGATAGGAGAAACCATGTTTCTGAAGGACAGATCTAGTGATGAGATGTAGATAGAGAAGAGAAGTGGTCCCAGCACTGAGCCCTGAGGCACTTCAGTAGCTCTAGATGATAGCAGTGATAGGAGAAACCATGTTTCTGAATGACAGATCTAGTGATGAGATGTAGATGGAGAAGAGAAGTGGTCCCAGCACTGAGCCCTGAGGCACTCCAGTAGCTCTAGATGATAGCAGTGATAGGAGAAACCATGTTTCTGAATGACAGATCTAGTGATGAGATGTAGATGGAGAAGAGAAGTGGTCCCAGCACTGAGCCCTGAGGCACTCCAGTAGCTCTAGATGTTGTGACAGACACCTCATCTCTTCACGACACACTGAAGGACCTACCTGAGAGGTAAGACTTGAACCAAACATCCATTAAATCCACACCACACTAGATTAGATTAGACGTCGCTCACAGGCTCCTTATGGTGATTAATTCACAATGGCTGCATAATCACCTACTAGAAATAATTTCAAAACACTTTAAATTAAACACAAGGGCATTAACTTGCATTTGCCAAAGTTAATATCAGGGTTATGCAAAATATGTAAACCCAGTTTATCTGTTTATCATTCCTTCTGTCTGTAAGGCCTATAAATATTTAAACTAAAAAGACGACATTCAAAATAGTAAAAAAATGGCAATATCTTTGAATCTACTTCCTTACTTTGAAATGGCAATTCTGTATCCTGTTTGTTACCTCAGTTCAAATTGTATTTAATTTAAATTGTGTTTTATCAATGAAAATGTAATTAATTTGATTTATTCAGATTACAGTATCTAAGGAAAATAAACAAAAAAAATGTTGTAAATTACATACTTGAGCTTTTCATTTTAACATTTAATTCAATGTGTTACTTGCCATTTCTTTGTAATTATTTGTGAAATTTACTAGGAATTTCTGAACGAAAACTGTAGAGGGGGAAATAACTGGCAATATGAAAATAATGCAGTTAGTGAGGATTTTATTTTATTTTTATAAACTCTTGATAGGACTGCAGATGGTGTGTAATTGTTGTGATTTACATGCAGTCAGTCTATAAACAAGCCATAAAGTGTTGAACATCTTCAAAACAGCACATGAGGAACTAGAGGAATGTTGTTTTATGATCTTCGTGAGCCGAGAACATCAATTAATAGCTACTGGATGAATATGCATATATTTATTTTTACACGCCTCTCCATTCCGCCAGATTATTGTGTCACTTTGTCCAGTGTGTAATCATATTCGGGTGGTATTATTGAATATAAAAACCTCATCGCCGCTCTCTGACAGCTTCTCTATTAATAAAATGTCAGAATCGTTCATTCTAATGGATCGGTGCTGAGCTGCCTTCAGTCTCCGATCTGCCGCTCAGGTGGTAATATAAGAGCTGTTTTCCATATAAAAGACCCCATCCTGCCGCCGCTCCTTCCTCAGAACAGATGGGGAATAAGCAGACGGGGTCTTGTGTGTGTTTGCAGAACTTTAGTACCCATCGGAGAAAGCTTTCGCACACAACTTATGTATTGCTTTGTTTCTCTGAGCGCTGTATGTAGATTAGGCCGCTAATGTAGACCAACTGCACCCTCCATCTGTTGAGCAGGAAAACAGAGTCAGTGTGAGGATAGTAAAAGAAAAAGAGCAGTAAACAGTGATATCCCAAGCCTCAAATGCACATTTAAGACGTCTTCCCAAAATGTTCCTAAAGGGATCTGATGTCTGTTCAGTGGGCAGTAAAACTCGCTGGTCGTAGTTTGGGATGATCATTTATACCGAAAAGTGCGAAGTTGTAAATAAAAGATTATTGCTGCACGTTTCACAGTTGCTTGCCGTTTCTTTGTAGTCAATTATGTAGTTTACAAGCAGTTTCTGAGTAAAAATGGTTTCAAAGTAAATCCCACACCAAATTTTTTGACAGTGTAGCGTTTATAAAGGATCAAGATCTACACTTTAAATAATGCAAGAGAGGAGGAATAATCAGGAATGTCAAGGGAAGTAACTGGCAATATAAAAATCATGGAAATAATTCTGATTTATTTTATAAGCATGTTTGTTTTACTGAAGAAAAAAATTGGTGCAGAAGCAATTTTCGCTCAGAAATTACTAGTAAATTTCACAATTACATAGAAAAGATGAAGTAACATTGAATTAAGGCCCTGATATTCTCACAGCGAAGTTCTTTTTTGTTCTTCATCTAGGGGTAGAGAAGTTTAGGTGTGAGCAGTGACATACTGTTAGCGAACATCCCACTCTTTAGATGAATGTGTAAATATGTCCTGTGTGCTTTCCCTTCAATAACACAACAAAAACGAGAAAACAACAAGCATTTTAATAACGCATAAGAAAAGCATCTGATCATAGCATCATGGATATGTTTGCACGAGTTCTGTAATTCGGTACTCTAGTAAAGTCACGTCATGTTTATTTATATAGCACTCTATACATTCGATTGTTTAAAAACAAGCAGCTTTACTGTATTAAACGTGAAAAACAGTGTCAGTGTCTCGTTTCATCAGAAGTACAATTTCATTTCTACTATAAAGCAGCTCTCCAGTGTGTTCATGTTTTCACTCACTGGCGTCTGATCTCCACGGACTCGACAGGAGAAATGAACTGGAAAGCCTCAGAGCCACACCCACCTATTACGTAATCGCCATGGACCAATCCCAGACAGCGACATAGTGTCGGCCCAGATCCGGGCCACATCTGGTACATGTGGATGTTTGGTCACCATTATGGTGATCAGTGTTTGCTTTAGTTGGGCAGTACCAGATGTGGGCCGGATCTGGGCTGTCACTATGTTGCTGTCTGGGATGGTAGTACAAAGGTGTTTACCAGCCGGAGCGAACTTTTCCGGAAAAAAAAGAACTACAAATGAACTTCGTTTCGGCCTGATTTTGTTCGAAATGACATCAAATCAATTTGTTCTTTGATTTCGCTCAAAGTATATCATGGGCCTTTAAACATGAAATCTTTTAGTAGAAAGAACAAAAAATCGTACATCAATAATCTTTATTTACAATTTTGCAAATAATATTTGAATAAATAATATAATTTTTTACACTGAAGGGTAACTGCTAACAAAAATATGCACTAAGAACGTTTTGCTAATGTTCCCATTGTGTTATGTAAACGTTATTATCATGAATATCATCCAGTTTTTAACTCTTTCACCGCCAGTGTTTTTGATCATTTTCACAAAAGTTTCATGGCCCGCAGAATACAGATATCTGAACATGCAATATATAAAACGACAGAACAGAGAACCGTTTTATTCTAGCTTCATATATTCTTTTTTAATCAACACTTGAATGTGGGTAAGTTTCATAAAAAAGCAACATTTTGAGCAAAAAGCTTTTGTCAAAGTCTACATCCGGATGGGATTCAAACACAAATGGAGTCGATCGAGTCCATCAACACCCCAAAGCTTCACAGTCCTACAGCTCGACCTGGGGCGACATTTCATTCAAAATTAGGCAGTTTTGATTCATGCTGTTTAATATTGGTAATTACGTTATTTTACTTCTGCATATGATTACATATGGGGCCCCGGCGCAATGCGACGCCAGGCGTGACGCGAGTGTGTTCTGCTAGTTTCAGCCCGACGCAGTTCTCATGTTCACGTCCAGCTCCACGTGTTTAAATATCAAATGCACTGGCGCATCTGTTCACCCATGGGCGTCTGGTCTGAACACCAGGAGTTCAGGAGCATTGTTGGAGCGTTGCTATTGTGAGGAACTGAAAACCACTGCGCCATTGACCCACACACCTGCTCTAAAGTCAATAGCGCAGTATTTTTGTGTTATTTAAAGGGTGTGTTAGTGATATGAGCCTATAGGCGGTGCACAACACACACACTCTGATTATTACACACACAGGGATGCACAGCAGCACACACACACACACACACACACTCTGATTATTACACACATGGACACGCAGCAGCACACACACATAAATATTACAAATAAAAGATTCCTCTCTGGAGAAGCGTTCAGTCTTTCCGCTCGCATGTAAATAGTGAATCCGCCATGGCTTTTAAAGGGAAAGGGAGATGCGACTCTGATTGGTTTATTGCATGTTACGCCCAAAACACACCCATGACTCATTAAGAGACGAGGGACAACCCTTTTGGACCATGCGCCAGACTCGCCGACTGTTTTTCCCGTCGTTAAACTAGCAAAAGGGGATTCGGACACGCCGTAAGTGCACCTGCGCCGTGGGCTCAGATCAGTATAGGGCCTTTGATATCACTCATTTCTGCTTCTTCTTCTCTGTGTTTTGATCAGGAGATTCTATACTCTTTCAGAAGATGTGTAACAGCGCCCCCTACTGTATAACAATGAAAACAAGCTGGAACATTCTGTCAATGGCGGGGAAAGTTAAATGTGTTTTCTTGGTTATATGAACGTTAAGAGAACATTCCTGTTAATTTCTGAAACAAGTTGTAACATTTAATAATGTTAGACTAACATCAAAAACAATGCATAAATAAACGTTTGAGAACATTATTAAAGACCAGATAACTTTGAAAGAACGTTCTATTAACGTTACTGGAAGAACGTTTGTTTGTAACGTTGAGAGAGCGTTCCCTGTTCGCTGGTGATGCAGAAATCACAGCCTCTCAAACTGTGTCATTTTCTGAATTCCTGTCCATCAAAGTTTCTTCAGCCAGTGGTCATTTGTATTCAATCCAGTTTCTGGTATGTGATTACTGTGATTACAGTCAAGCTATAAACACGTGTGAACGTCTCAAAAACTGCACCCGAGGAACATCTTCACTGTAAATAATGCAAGAGAGGAGCCAACAACATATGTTTTATCTATAAACGAGAAAATCTTTTTTTAATATCATATATCACCTGTTTCATGTAAGAATAAAAAAGTGAAAATATCAAGACAGATGCTCTTGAAAACAAACCTTAACATCTAATTCAGAAAAATGTATCTTGATTTTACTGAAAAACAAGATAGGATTCATTGCCTTCTTTATAAAGCTAAAACGAATGCTAAGCAAACATGACCTTATCTCATGCATGAGTCCATATGAATTCAGGTGTGTGTAAAGCATGCAGAGAGACGACACACACAAACACACACGCGCGCGCGGCGCTGGAGCCGGAAATCCTCGCGGCTGCCAGCCATGTTAGAGGCTTAGAGACGAGATCCCATGGTGAAATTTGAAAACCAAATCAATTTGCATGGAGGCTAAATTTCATCAGTCAGTAAAATATTCAAATCCTCCAGAAAAATGTGGATTACGAGGGCGATTCAGAACTCATTCCTGTACTTTCTGTTCAACTTCAGGAGAAAGAGACACACAGGCGTCACGTGATGAACCTGATAGATCTCGATGAAGACAGAGGCACTGAACAGATGGACAAAATGATGAATATCGGCTGTCTTGAGTCGTTACGATCTTCATCACTGATGGGAAGAGCCTCTTTTTAGGGTTGCTAGGGAGGTCTGGATGGTTGCTAGGTGGCTGCTTACTAGCTCAAGCCAAAAGAGCCTTTAAATGTGTGAAGACCAGAATATTTTTTATTTCTGTTCAAGTTGCAGTTGTGGCAAACTATGCAATGTAAGAGTAAAAAATTATTTAATTGAGTGTATTCAGTATATACTGTATTGTATTGTGCCCTTTTGAATGTTTAATTTAAAATAAAACATTCATTATCCGTCGTGCTTGTGTGTTCATGTTCATGTCTGTCACATGATGAGTGCCGCTCTTTAGCCTGACCATCGGCTTCTTTCACTTCAGAGCAACCTGTTATTATACAGACGCTTCAGTGTGTGTGAGTTTGAGTGTGTGTGTGTGTGTGTGAGTGTGTGAGAAAGTGTGTGTGAGAGAGAGTGTGTGTGAGTGTGTGTGTGTGTGTGTGTGTGAGTGTGAGTGTGTGTGTGTGTGAGAGAGAGTGTGTGTGTGAGTGTGAGTGTGTGTGTGAGTGTGTGTGTGAGAGAGTGTGTGTGTGTGTGTGTGTGTGCGTGTCAGTGTGTGTGAGAGAGAGTGTGTGTGTGTGTGTGTGTGTGTGAGTGTGTGTGAGAGAGAGAGTGTGTGTGTGTGTGTGAGTGTGTGTGTGTGTGTAAGTGTGAGTGTGTGTGTGTGTGTGAGAGAGTGTGTGTGTGTGTGTGTGTAAGAGAGAGTGAGTGTGTGTGAGAGAGTGTGTGTGTGTGAGAGAGAGTGTGTGTGTGAGTGTGAGTGTGTGTGAGTGTGTGTGTGAGTGTGTGTGTGTGTGTGTGAGAGAGTGTGTGTGTGTGTGTGAGTGTGTGTGTGTGAGAGAGAGTGTGTGTGAGAGTGTGTGAGAGAGTGTGTGTGTGTGAGTGAGTGTGTGTCTCTCCTTCCAAACATGAACAGCCCTGCATGAAAGGATATGTTTTATAGTTCTTGGAATAATTGTTTGAGACCAGATCGATACGTGATCCTGTTCATGGAATCATAATCCGGTGATTTCACCTGGGCTTAGTTGCGATTGTTTGCTATGCAGTTATTTTGCGTGCATTTTGTGTTGTGCTGATGAAGAATAGCGATGGATCTTTCCAGAATGTTCCACATGGATGGCAGGACCCAAGGTTTCCCAGCAGAACATTGCCCAAAGCATCACACTGCCTCCGCCGGCTTGCCTTCTTCCCATAGTGCATCCTGGTGCCATGTGTTCCCCAGGTAAGCCACGCATCCGGCCATCCACGTGATGTAAAAGAACACCTGATTCCTCAGACCAGGCCACCTTCTTCCATTGCTCCGTGGTCCAGTTCTGATGCTCACGTGCCACTGTTGGTGCTTTCGGCGGTGGACAGGGGTCAGCATGGGCACCCTGACTGGTCAGCGGCTATGCAGCCCCATACGCAACAAACTGAGATGCACTGTGTGTTCTGACACCTTTCTATCAGAACCAGCATTAACTTCTGGAGCAATTTGAGCTCCAGTAGCTCGTCTGTTTGATCGGACCACACGGGCCAGCCTTCGCTCCACACGTGCATCAATGAGCCTTGGCCGCCCATGACCCTGTCTCCGGTTCTCCACTGTTCCTTCCTTGGAGCACTTTTGATAGATCCTGACCACTGCAGACCGGGAACACCCCACAAGAGCTGCAGTTTTGGAGATGCTCTGACCTCACACACGTTCTCTTCCAACAGGAACATTTAGTCAATCATAGCACACTGTCATAAAAATACTAACATCAGATGGAATCACAGAAACTGCATTATTTTATGTGTCAGGTCTGCCCTTATACAATAGACAGTATATTTTATTGATCTGAGATTGTGTGTCTATTGAAGCCTCTCCACATGTTTGTTTTGTTGGGTTTAGTAAATGCATGCATTTTGTTTCTTTTGCTGCAGAAATTCAATACAAAAACATGAATGACCCATCTCAGAGTAGCTTTATAGAATGCCCTTCAGTTTTATTTCATTATCAGCAATCACTGTGTTGACAATAGCAAGTTCCAGTTCTTCATTCAGGAGCTTTCCTGAGGGAGGTGTTGAATCCTTAGAGAGACAGAATACAGAGACCAGAGGCACACACTCACTGTAACACATGCAGTAGGAGAAGCCCTTATACAATATCATACCTGTTGGTTTCTCGAAAAATCTGGATAATGGATGCCACTGTGTTCGGCTGAGATTTGGGCTGTACTCATTCACCAGCCTCTCTGTATGATAGCCTGTGGTCTATGATAGTAGCTCTCATTTCATCAGTTTCCCTAATTCTGGCCCTGGTACTCATCTTCCTCTCCTTTGTCCTGGGACTCATCTTCCTCTCCCTTGTCCTGGTACTCATCTTCCTCTCCCTTGTCCTGGTACTCATCTTCCTCTCCTTTGTCCTGGGACTCATCTTCCTCTCCCTCGTCCTGGTACTCATCTTCCTCTCCCTTGTCCAGGTACTCATCTTCCTCTCCCTTGTCCAGGTACTCATCTTCCTCTCCCTTGTCCTGGTACTCATCTTCCTCTCCCTTGTCCTGGGACTCATCTTCCTCTCCCTTGTCCTGGTACTCATCTTCCTCTCCCTCTCCCTTGTCCAGGTACTCATCTTCCTCTCCCTTGTCCTGGTACTCATCTTCCTCTCCCTTGTCCTGGTACTCATCTTCCTCTCCCTCATGCAGGCATTTTTCTTACTTTCTTTGTGTTGCTCTATATTGTTCCTGTTTCACAGAAGATCAGCCCAAAGAGGCCCTCTTTTACTGTATACCATATGGTCATGTGACTGAACGAACATCAACACCTGAACAATTCCTAGATGGGAATCAGTTGTGATTTATATATTTGCATAACTTCAATCAGCTGTTTCTCATTAGCAATGGAATAAAATACAGGGGATATATTTATGTTTCAGTTCACAGTATAAACAGCTGTTTACATTGACTTTAGCCTATAAGGTTAGGTTTAGATCATGGTGTTATATGTTCTGACATACAGTGTTAAAGCACTGGTCAATCTGGCGGTAAAAATCCATTGTTTTGGTCTTGGTTGAGCTTGTGTGTAAAAGAAGTTCAAGCATTTTAAATTTGTGTTAACTGTATGCATTTTGTGTCAAAGCAACAATAAATGTGTTAATTGTGTAGCCTACACAGACAGATGTTGTGCTATCTGTGTTAAGAGTTTAGGAAATGTGTTAAAAGTATTAAAAAAGTATTGCTTTAATTTTTGCTAAATAATTGCTTTAATTTGCTGCTGAAGAGGTTTGTTCTGTGAGCTTCAGTGTGTGTATGTGTGTGTGTGAGAGAGTGTGAGTGTGTGTGTGTGTGAGTGTGAGTGTGTGTGAGTGTGTGTGTGAGAGTGTGTGTGTGTGTGAGTGTGTGTGTTTGAATGTGTGAGTGTGAGTGTATGTGTGTGAGTGTGTGAGTGTGAGTGTGTGAGTGTGTGTGTGTGTGAGTGTGTGAGTGTGAGTGAGTGTGAGTGTGTGTGTGTGAGTGTGTGTGTGTGTGAGTGTGTGTGTGTGAGTGAGTGTGTGAGTGTGTGTGTGTGTGTGAGTGTGTGTGTGAGTGTGTGTGTGTGTGTGTGTGTGAGTTTGAGTGTGAGTGAGTGAGTGAGTGTGAGTGTGTGAGTGTGTGTGTGAGTGTGTGAGTGTGAGTGTGTGAGTTTGTGTGTGAGTGTGAGTGTGTGAGTGTGTGAGTGTGAGTGTGAGTGTGTGAGTGTGAGTGTGTGTGTGTGTGTGAGTGTGTGAGTGTGAGTGTGAGAGTGTGTGTGTGTGTGTGTGTGAGTGTGAGTGTGTGAGTGTGAGTGTGTGAGCGTGTGTATGTGAGTGCGTGAGTGCGTGTGTGTGAGTGTGTGTGTGAGTGTGTGTGTGTGTGTGTGTGTGAGAGTGTGAGTGTGTGAGTGTGTGAGTGCGTGAGTGCGTGTGTGTGTGTGAGTGTGTGAGTGTGAGTGTGTGAATGTGAGTGTGAGTGTGAGTGTGTGTGTGTGTGTGTGAGTGTGAGTGTGAGTGTGTGTTCAGAGTCCAGAAGCCCGTTTCAGAAAGGAGGTTAAGTGGAAACTCTGAGTATGTTAACCCTGAAATGAGGGAAACTCTGGGTTTTCTGTTTCAGAATGGGATGTATGTTAAACCAGAGAAAGCAGGGTAAGTCGAACCCGTTTCTGAAAGAGAGGTAACTTATACTCAGAGTCAGTTACCATGGTAACCTACTCGGTGAACCTAACCTGGTCAGGTTTACTTTGGTAAACCCAGAGTTTCTTTCGGCCTCCTCCCCGTTTTTAAAGCGTCAGCGGTGTTTAAATACTTCATTCACGCTGCACAGATGCTGTTCTTACGGAGTATTTGTGTCTTATTTCAAGTACAAATATCTAAAAGTTATAAATTAAATCTAAATCTAAAATCTAAACTAAGCACATTTTACTCAAAACAAGTAAAATTATCTGCCACTTGGCTAAGAAAAATGCCAATGGCAGATCATTTGCAAAATAAGACAAAATTCACTTAAGAATCTTTACATATTTTGACTGGAAACAAGCAGACAAAAATACAAAGTAGGAAAAGCATTCATTGATATTTCATCATGAGGACACCGTCAAAGTGACACAAATGGCATGTCCTTTAATACAGGATCCTGACCTCTAGAAGTAACCTGATAATTAGAATTTCCTTTAGGATTTCCAGTGGTTGATGCATTGATGACACGTATATTCCCATCATCACACGGATTACTGCATGGAATGGAAGGATGCCAGATGGTAGTCCGGGATATATGCCGTAACCACAGCTGTTAAATAAACACACATTATTCACAGTTTATATGGTCATCTTTATTCCCTACAAATACTTTATTCTTTATTTAGTCAAATGTTAATTTCATTACCTAATTAAGAAATGTAACCGGTTCGATCCGAGATCATTTAATTATGTGAACAGAGCATTAGACTATGAGGGAAAAGCTGCTGCACATTGAGACACTGAATTATATTTATTTAATGTCTAACTGTGTTTCCGTGATGTGAGGCTCGCTGTGTTTGATTTGTCTCATCACATGATAAATAAATAACTAAATTTATGTTAAATGAAAACTATTTGTTATTTATTAGTGGTAATGCAATAAATTGCAGAGCAATAGTTGAGCATTTGATTTATCGGTATATTTTATAATTCTTGTGCACAGAGAATGATGGGAAATGTAGTTTTGTCACCTTGTATTTTCTGACGAGCTTCTTTTTTATGTTCTGTTTAGTCAAAGTCTTGGTAATTTTGTTGTGCGATTTTTGTCATTTTTATTAGGTGTCTAAGTTTGAGTTATTTTAGTACATTTTATTTTACAATGGCAACTAGCTGAAATAAAAAAGTTAACATTTATTTGATTTGATATAATTTAACAAATTGACAATAAATATATATATATTTATTATATAATTTTTTACAATAAAAAATAAATAATAATAAATACATTTAATTTTATATATATATATATAAAATGCATTTTTTTTGTACATTTGTTGAATCATATATATATATATAAATTAAATGTGTATATATTATTATTTATTTTTATTTATATATATATATATATATATATAATTTTTAGTTTTTTTACATTCACAATAAATTAATAATAATAATAATTATAATTATTATTATTATATATATTTAGCTGTTACGCTGTTAGTCAGGGATGCTCAAATTGCGCAGCTCTTCAGAAAACCAAACACCATTTTTATGCACATTTACATATCAATGTGTTCATGCAATTCTTAAACGCTTTCAGTGTGTTCATTTAATTTCTCCACTGTCTTTTCTTCACATAATCTTCATATTTAAGGATTGCTCTGTGAAGAACTGCTGGATCCAGTGATTTATGAATATAATCTTCAGCTCAATCCATGAGTCTGAACGGAGTTACAGATGAATAGAAATACTCTGGTGTTTGAGTATCCGCAGTGTTTATTAGTGTTAGTTTGATCTCTTTATTGACTTTATGTTGACTTTATGATTTATTGCTCTGAGCTTGTGCTGTTTTGCGGTAGTGTTATCTGATGTTTAGTTTGTCGTGTGTGTGTAAACCCAGCGCTCGCTGCCGGAGTGTGTCGTGTGTGTAATTGAACAGCGTCTGCGAAGACAAATAAATGAACTCAGACCTCCTCAAATCCCCCATTACTGTTTTCTGCTGTAACAGGATATCACACCGCCAGCCTCGACTGCTCCGTCTATTAATCACTGCAGCCGCTCCAGGTCTGCACCTCCTAACATTCATAGTTGAGTTAGGGGGTGGGGGTCTAATGCTCTTTCCTGCATTCTGCCTATTCACACTGTTCAAGAGTTGATTCTCATGATAAACATGGACAAAGTTTACAAACACGAGTTGGACGTGAGACGGAGTATTTCTGTGCCGAATACACTCCTTCAGGATTCAAACAAGTTTCGGAAATTTTTTTTGAGTATGGCCCTTTATGACATCATAGAAGGCGGAACTCCTTATATGGGCACTTCTCCCGGATGAGCACACACACACACATCACCCAGAGCGAGAGCAAGAGCGCGTCCATCATCGAGCTTCATTCGGGTTACGGGAGCCGTCGGCGGCGCTGGCGTTGTGTTTTTAGACACGAGATCAACAATGTCACTAAAGAAGTGTGTTTCTGGTGTGAGGGAAAGAGTGTGTGTGAGTGTGTGTAAGTGTGTGTGTGAGTGTGTCAGTGAGTAAGTGAGTGTGTGTGTGTGAGTGTGTCAGCGAGTCAGTGTGTGTGTGTGTGTGTGTGAGTGTGTCAGCGAGTCAGTGTGTGTGTGTGTGAGTGTGTCAGTGAGTCAGTGTGTGTGTGAGTGTGTCAGCGAGTCAGTGTGTGTGTGAGTGTGTCAGTGTGTGTGTGAGTGAGTGTGTCAGTGAGTCAGTGTGTGTGTGTGTGAGTGAGTGAGTGAGTGAGTGAGACAATAAGCAATAAGCTGTTCATAATTCAAGTTCAGTTTCTGCCTTAATCAAACTGGCCGATCATTTCAACTGATTTGATTTAAATCTTGTCTTATTCAATCTCATATTACTATAACGTGAAGTTGAAATAGTTTTGGGAAAAAGCATCTGTTGCCAAGACTTCTTGTTCATATCAGTTATGATTATGTAATTTATGATTGTTCGGCCCTTTGCCATAAAGATATTTAGGCCCCGATCAGACAGCGCGTTTTTCAGGTTTGAAAACGTGAGGCGCACCGCACTCCCTTTTTGGTTGACGTTTTTTAATTTAGAAAATAGCAGTGCGCTGCGGGTTTTTTTTTAATGTTGCTAGGCAACCCCCGAATCAGCTGTGCTGTCAGTCTAATCAGGGTAACGGTCACCACAACATTAGGCCCGCCTCTCCATTCATTCGATTGGACAGCGATGACGTTGGCCGCTTATCTGCTCAGAGTTGATTTTTTTTCAACTTCATGCGCTCAGAGCATTCCTTCAAAAACGCGATGACGTCGGGCGGTTAAATCGCGAGGCGCCCAGGCCGCATTAACCGCGCGCAAACCGCTCACTGCCAACAGAAAACTATTTAAAGTAAAAGCCTCACTGCAAAAACACGTTCTGTCTGATCGGGGCCTAACGTTAGAGAGCTTCACATGCTATCATTCTATCATTCTATCGTTCTATCTATCATTCTATCTATCGTTCTATCATTCTATCTATCGTTCTATCTATCTATCTATCTATCTATCATTCTATCTATCGTTCTATCGTTCTATCATTCTATCTATCTATCTATCTATCTATCTATCTATCTATCGTTCTATCTATCTATCTATCATTCTATCTATCTATCTATCTATCTATCTATCGTTCTATCATTCTATCTATCATTCTATCTATCTATCGTTCTATCTATCGATCTATCATTCTATCTATCATTCTATCATTCTATTTTTCTATCTATCGTTCTATCGTTCTATCTTTCTATCATTCTATCTATCTATCTATCTATCTATCTATCTATCTATCTATCTATCTATCTATCTATCGTTCTATCTATCATTCTATCTATCTATCATTCTATCTATCGTTCTATCATTCTATCTATCATTCTATCTATCGTTCTATCTATCTATCTATCTATCTATCTATCTATCGTTCTATCTTTCTATCATTCTATCTTTCTATCTATTGTTCTGTCTATCATTCTATCATTCTATCTATTGTTCTATCTTTCTACCATTCTATCGTTCTATCTTTCTATCTATCGTTCTATCTATCTATCTATCGTTCTATCTATCTATCTATCATTCTATCTATCTATCTATCTATCTATCTATCTATCTATCTATCTATCTATCTATCTATCTATCTATCTATCGTTCTATCATTCTATCTATCATTCTATCTATCTATCGTTCTATCTATC
This sequence comes from Rhinogobio ventralis, assembly GCA_039654625.1. NCBI lineage: Eukaryota > Metazoa > Chordata > Actinopteri > Cypriniformes > Gobionidae > Rhinogobio > Rhinogobio ventralis. Next base: position 38,278,556 of record CM077210.1, on the reverse strand, counting down.
GATCTATCATTCTATCTATCATTCTATCATTCTATTTTTCTATCTATCGTTCTATCGTTCTATTTTTCTATCATTCTATCTATCTATCTATCTATCTATCTATCTATCTATCTATCGTTCTATCTATCATTCTATCTATCTATCATTCTATCTATCGTTCTATCATTCTATCTATCATTATATCTATCGTTCTATCTATCTATCTATCTATCTATCGTTCTATCTTTCTATCATTCTATCTTTCTATCTATTGTTCTGTCTATCATTCTATCATTCTATCTATTGTTCTATCTTTCTACCATTCTATCGTTCTATCTTTCTATCTATCGTTCTATTGTTCTATCATTCTATCTATTTTTCTATCTATCGTTCTGTCTATCAATCGTTTGTTCGTTCATTCTATCGTTCTATCTATATCTATCCATCCGTCCATCCATCTTAGTAAACTGTATATGTGTGTATTTTTGTTATCTTTTGTAGAGTTTACACTTGTGGTACTGTATGTTGGGTTTTACTTGATGTCCAAATGTAAAATCGTGGTCCAGATGAGAGCGACTGGTCTAAAGCTCGTGGCCGCTTGGCTGATTTGTTTTTCTCTTTTCTTTGTGATGAGAACAGCAGATGAACGAGGGGCTGTCTCTTTTCCCAGAGCAGCTTAGTTCGGCCTTTATCTGATTGAGTTCTTCCACTCCACTGCGAGGAGCTCTCAGATCCAACACAAACCTCTTTTCCATCATGCTAATTTTGCTCTCAAGAAAGAACCCCTTTGCCTGCCGCCCATCAGATCTGCGGTGTTGAATCCAGGTGTTTTTGCAGTACAGAGACCGTACAGAGACAGGCTCAGTTTCTGCCGCGTGGCTTTAGCATTGGCGTTGCAGTGGAGTGGGAATAAAAGAAGACCTTTACCCAATCAATTCACAGAAGCCTCTTCATCAATGGCATGATATCACACAGATGTATGGGGAATACTAAAGGTGCGTTTATATAGCCTTGGGTTGTTTGGATGATGATATTGTTATTCCGTCCACATTTCACATCAAGCAGTGGAAATACATTCATAACACATTATATTAGCAGTTTCTCAGGCTTCCAGAAAGATGGGCCTTCAGAATAAACACCTTCATAAAATTCATAATTGGTGCATTTAGAACCAGTTCAGATGTAACACTCTTAATAGAAAAGGTTCTATATGGAACCTTGAAGGGTTCCACCAGGTGCTTCATATATAGAACCTTATACACTTAAAAAAAAAATCTTTATTGACGTTGTTGGTTTCACGGTGAACTCTTTTCATTCCACAAAAGATTCTTTATAGTGGAACATGTTTCTTTAGATTTTTAAAATGTTCTTCACACTAAGAAAAACAGATCACTGAAATGTTTTTTGGGGATCCAGAAATGGTTCTTCTATGCTGCAAAAAAACCCCTTATGGAACCTTTATTTTTAAGAGTTTATTTTTCTATCATGGGATAATTTTATGGATTTTTAAGTGTTCTTTAAAATTGAGTTGGGAACCCTAGAGTTCTATATAGAACCTTTTTGGCGTAAAGTGTTCTTTAAAATCGAGTCGAGAACCCTAGAGTTCTATATAGAACCTTTTTGGCGTAAAGTGTTCTTTAAAATCGAGTCGAGAACCCTAGAGTTCTATATAGAACCTTTTTGGCGTAAAGTGTTCTTTAAAATCGAGTCGAGAACCCTAGAGTTCTATATAGAACCTTTTTGGCGTAAAGCGTTCTTTAAAATTGAGTCGAGAACCCTAGAGTTCTATATAGAACCTTTTTGGCGTAAAGTGTTCTTTAAAATCGAGTCGAGAACCCTAGAGTTCTATATAGAATCTTTTTGGCGTAAAGTGTTCTTTAAAATCGAGTCGAGAACCCTAGAGTTCTATATAGAATCTTTTTGGCGTAAAGTGTTCTTTAAAATCGAGTCGAGAAACCTAGAATTCTATATAGAACCTTTTTGGCGTAAAGCGTTCTTTAAAATCGAGTCGAGAACCCTAAAGTTCTCTATAGAACCTTTTTGGCGTAAAGTGTTGTTTAAAATCGAGTCGAGAACCCAAGAGTTCTCTATAGAACCTTTTTGGCGTAAAGCGTTGTTTAAAATTGAGTCGAGAACCCTAGAGTTCTATATAGAACCTTTTTGGCGTAAAGTGTTCTTTAAAATCGAGTCGAGAACCCTAGAGTTCTCTATAGAACCTTTTTGGCGTAAAGTGTTCTTTAAAATCGAGTCGAGAACCTTAGAGTTCTATATAGAACCTTTTTGGCGTAAAGTGTTCTTTAAAATCGAGTCGAGAACCCTAGAGTTCTCTATAGAACCTTTTTGGCATAAAGTGTTCTTTAAAATCGAGTCGGGAACCCTAGAGTTCTATATAGAACCTTTTTGGCATAAAGCGTTCTTTAAAATCGAGTCGAGAACCCTAGAGTTCTCTATAGAACCTTTTTGGCGTAAAGTGTTCTTTAAAATTGAGTCGAGAACCCTAGAGTTCTCTATAGAACCTTTTTGGCATAAAGTGTTCTTTAAAATCGAGTCGGGAACCCTAGAGTTCTATATAGAACCTTTTTGGCATAAAGCGTTCTTTAAAATCGAGTCGAGAACCCTAGAGTTCTATATAGAACCTTTTTGGCGTAAAGTGTTCTTTAAAATCGAGTCGAGAACCCTAGAGTTCTATATAGAACCTTTTTGGCGTAAAGTGTTCTTTAAAATCGAGTCGAGAACCCTAGAGTTCTATATAGAACCTTTTTGGCGTAAAGTGTTCTTTAAAATCGAGTCGAGAACCCTAGAGTTCTATATAGAACCTTTTTGGCGTAAAGCGTTCTTTAAAATTGAGTCGAGAACCCTAGAGTTCTATATAGAACCTTTTTGGCGTAAAGTGTTCTTTAAAATCGAGTCGAGAACCCTAGAGTTCTATATAGAATCTTTTTGGCGTAAAGTGTTCTTTAAAATCGAGTCGAGAACCCTAGAGTTCTATATAGAATCTTTTTGGCGTAAAGTGTTCTTTAAAATCGAGTCGAGAAACCTAGAATTCTATATAGAACCTTTTTGGCGTAAAGCGTTCTTTAAAATCGAGTCGAGAACCCTAAAGTTCTCTATAGAACCTTTTTGGCGTAAAGTGTTGTTTAAAATCGAGTCGAGAACCCAAGAGTTCTCTATAGAACCTTTTTGGCGTAAAGCGTTGTTTAAAATTGAGTCGAGAACCCTAGAGTTCTATATAGAACCTTTTTGGCGTAAAGTGTTCTTTAAAATCGAGTCGAGAACCCTAGAGTTCTCTATAGAACCTTTTTGGCGTAAAGTGTTCTTTAAAATCGAGTCGAGAACCTTAGAGTTCTATATAGAACCTTTTTGGCGTAAAGTGTTCTTTAAAATCGAGTCGAGAACCCTAGAGTTCTCTATAGAACCTTTTTGGCATAAAGTGTTCTTTAAAATCGAGTCGGGAACCCTAGAGTTCTATATAGAACCTTTTTGGCATAAAGCGTTCTTTAAAATCGAGTCGAGAACCCTAGAGTTCTCTATAGAACCTTTTTGGCGTAAAGTGTTCTTTAAAATTGAGTCGAGAACCCTAGAGTTCTCTATAGAACCTTTTTGGCATAAAGTGTTCTTTAAAATCGAGTCGGGAACCCTAGAGTTCTATATAGAACCTTTTTGGCATAAAGCGTTCTTTAAAATCGAGTCGAGAACCCTAGAGTTCTATATAGAACCTTTTTGCCATAAAGCGTTCTTTAAAATCGAGTCGAGAACCCTAGAGTTCTATATAGAACCTTTTTGGCATGAAGTGGTCTTTAAAATCGAGTCGAGAACCCTAGAGTTCTATATAGAACCTTTTTGGCGTAAAGCGTTCTTTAAAATCGAGTCGGGAACCCTAGAGTTCTATATAGAACCTTTTTGGCATAAAGCGTTCTTTAAAATCGAGTCGAGAACCCTAGAGTTCTATATAGAACCTTTTTGGCGTAAAGCGTTCTTTAAAATCGAGTCAAGAACCCCAGAGTTCTATATAGAACCTTTTTAGCATAAAGTGTTCTTTAAAATCGAGTCGAGAACTCTAGAGTTCTCTATAGAACCTTTTTGGCGTAAAGCGTCCTTTAAATTGAGTTGGGAACCCTAGAGTTCTATATAGAACCTTTTTGGCGTAAAGCGTTCTTTAAAATTGAGTCGAGAACCCTAGAGTTCTATATAGAACCTTTTTGGCGTAAAGTGTTCTTTAAAATCGAGTCGAGAACCCTAGAGTTCTATATAGAATCTTTTTGGCGTAAAGTGTTCTTTAAAATCGAGTCGAGAACCCTAGAGTTCTATATAGAATCTTTTTGGCGTAAAGTGTTCTTTAAAATCGAGTCGAGAAACCTAGAATTCTATATAGAACCTTTTTGGCGTAAAGCGTTCTTTAAAATCGAGTCGAGAACCCTAAAGTTCTCTATAGAACCTTTTTGGCGTAAAGTGTTGTTTAAAATCGAGTCGAGAACCCAAGAGTTCTCTATAGAACCTTTTTGGCGTAAAGCGTTGTTTAAAATTGAGTCGAGAACCCTAGAGTTCTATATAGAACCTTTTTGGCGTAAAGTGTTCTTTAAAATCGAGTCGAGAACCCTAGAGTTCTCTATAGAACCTTTTTGGCGTAAAGTGTTCTTTAAAATCGAGTCGAGAACCTTAGAGTTCTATATAGAACCTTTTTGGCGTAAAGTGTTCTTTAAAATCGAGTCGAGAACCCTAGAGTTCTCTATAGAACCTTTTTGGCATAAAGTGTTCTTTAAAATCGAGTCGGGAACCCTAGAGTTCTATATAGAACCTTTTTGGCATAAAGCGTTCTTTAAAATCGAGTCGAGAACCCTAGAGTTCTCTATAGAACCTTTTTGGCGTAAAGTGTTCTTTAAAATTGAGTCGAGAACCCTAGAGTTCTCTATAGAACCTTTTTGGCATAAAGTGTTCTTTAAAATCGAGTCGGGAACCCTAGAGTTCTATATAGAACCTTTTTGGCATAAAGCGTTCTTTAAAATCGAGTCGAGAACCCTAGAGTTCTATATAGAACCTTTTTGCCATAAAGCGTTCTTTAAAATCGAGTCGAGAACCCTAGAGTTCTATATAGAACCTTTTTGGCATGAAGTGGTCTTTAAAATCGAGTCGAGAACCCTAGAGTTCTATATAGAACCTTTTTGGCGTAAAGCGTTCTTTAAAATCGAGTCGGGAACCCTAGAGTTCTATATAGAACCTTTTTGGCATAAAGCGTTCTTTAAAATCGAGTCGAGAACCCTAGAGTTCTATATAGAACCTTTTTGGCGTAAAGCGTTCTTTAAAATCGAGTCAAGAACCCCAGAGTTCTATATAGAACCTTTTTAGCATAAAGTGTTCTTTAAAATCGAGTCGAGAACTCTAGAGTTCTCTATAGAACCTTTTTGGCGTAAAGCGTCCTTTAAATTGAGTTGGGAACCCTAGAGTTCTATATAGAACCTTTTTAGCATAAAGTGTTCTTTAAAATCGAGTCGAGAACCCTAGAGTTCTCTATAGAACCTTTTTGGCGTAAAGTGTTCTTTAAAATCGAGTCGAGAACCCTAGAGTTCTCTATAGAATCCCAACTTTTTTTTTCTAAGATGATGGTTAGAACTATTACCTATCACCCCGCCCATCGTCTTTATATAGTAAAGGAACTTCAGTAAGTAACCACTTAACACGTCTTTACTGTAGCATTTGAACAGTTAAAATTACAATACATGTTTTTACAGTGTTCCTGTTGAGAGCTTTGAGGACACGTGGAGAGCCTCTCACAGTCCTCTATCATTAATCTGTCTCACTGTAACCTCCGTACAAAAGACGCCGCCACACAGCCAGTCATTTCGGTTTCCTCTCAAAGCAAGAGCCGTTTTCACGCCGAGGGGTTTCCTCAGAGGTTCTAGTGGATGTTGAAAGGCTTCGGTCGAACCGCCACAGAGGAGCTTTTTACAAATCACTGAGGTGAGACTGAATTAGGGCACTTCCACATTGGTGTTTTTTACCCCAGTCTGTGTTTTTCGTTCGATTGGTGAAGTTTTAGAAGTGAGTTTCTAAACTCCAGCAGGCACTAGAGGAACACACTGCCTAAACAGTCCTTTTGACCCGGAGAGGAGTTTTTTGTCCTGAAAATGATTGATCCCGACTGATCGTAGGCCTGAGTGATCTGAACTTATGCACCTCTTGTCTTTTTTTTTACTCAGAAACTGTATTCACTCTCTAAAGTCGTCCGATGACTCAGAAACAGATCCAAATGTTTGCTTTGCATACCAAAAATCTTCCGTTTTGCTGCTCAGAAATGATAAATGACTTTAGATGTCGGCAATAGTCATGGATTATTGTTTTTTATAGGACAATCATTTGTCCTTATTTTCATTGAATGTAAAATGTGTGTGTGTGTGTGTGTTATTAGCAGCTTCAGTGCGTGCGTGTGTGTGTGTATGTGTGTGTGTACGTGTGTGTGTGTGTGTGTGTTATTAGCAGCTTCTGTGTGTGTGTGTGTGTGTGTGTGTGCGTTATTAGCAGCTTCTGTGTGTGTGTGTGTGTGTGTGTGTGCGTGTGTGTGTGTTATTAGCAGCTTCTGTGTGTGTGTGTGTGTGTGTGTGTGTGTGCGTGCGTGTGTACGTGTGTGTGTGTGTGCGTTATTAGCAGCTTCTGTGTGTGTGTGCGTGTGTGTGTGCGTGTGTGTGTGTGTGTGTTATTAGCAGCTTCTGTGTGTGTGTGTGTGCGTGTGTGTTATTAGCAGCTTCTGTGTGTGTGTGTGTGTGTGTGTGTGTGTGCGTGTGTGTGTGTGTGTGTGTGTGTGTGTGTGTGTGTTATTAGCAGCTTCAGTGTAAGTGTGTGTTTGTTTGTTATTAGCAGCTTCTGTGTGTGTGTGTGTGTGTGTGTGTGTGCGTGTGTGTTATTAGCAGCTTCTGTGTGTGTGTGTGCGCGTGTGTGTGTGTGTGTGTGTTATTAGCAGCTTCAGTGTAAGTGTGTGTTTGTTTGTTATTAGCAGCTTCTGTGTGTGTGTGTGTGTTATTAACAGCTTCAGTGTGAGTGTGTGTTTGTTTGTTATTAGCAGCTTCAGTGTGTGTGTGTGTGTGTCAGCATCTTTCCAGCAGGAGAATTAAGCATAAATATGTATATTTCTCATTCAGAGAGGTGCGGTTGAGAATGTAAAGTGCGCACGGTGTGTTTGAGGCCGTGTTTCTCGATGATCGTCCATGTGACGCACTGGAGCTTCTCCAGCTGTGAACGGGACACGAGGGGCTTTGCCCTGATGCCCATGTTGTTTCTCGAGGGATATGACGAGGCTCATAAACTCTGTGTGTAGAACATGAGATCCAGTTGGCACTAATGAGAGGTTGAGTGGATGTTCTGCAGTTGACTGTCATAAAGAGAATAAGAAATCAAATGAAGTGGAGAGAAAAGAGATGTGGAGTCTCATATGGGTCCCTCTCATTACGGGCCGCTTGCTTTGCTTTCGGTCGCATGTGGGATGTTTCTACTGATGTGTCCGTTGCTCCATTGCCCAGAACAAACCATGAAACTCGGCTACGGCCATCATTAATCCGGACACATGCGCTGGAAATGGTGTTTTCATTTCCACTCTGCTATTGTAGACCTTTATAGTGTTTGATAATATTTTGAATTGCTTTTATTTTTTTATTTTCAGGTTTCATTTTAATTTTAGTGTAATTTTGTTATAGGCTTTTGAAATTTTTATTAGCTTTTAGTTATAAAAAACAATAAAAATGTAATTATTTTAGTTTTTTTTTAGTTAGTATTTTTAGTACTAGTCAATTTTTCAGCATTTAAGTGATTCTTTTTTAATCTAATATTCTATTTTATTTCAGCTTTATTTTGAGTAACATCCTGAAGAGCTGAACAGTTTTTAAACGATCTCCATCCACACTATTTTAGCAATATTTATAGACCATTATAGATTTTATATATTCATATATTCACATATTTTGAATTGCTTCTGTTTTTATTTTTCATTTTAATTTTACCTTTTTGTTTTTAATGGTTTAATAAAAAAAGAGTAAATTTTTTTTTCATTTACTAATTTTAGTACTTGTAAGTGTTTATCTAATGTTTCTATTTTATTATTAACATTGTAAAACATTGAACATTGTTTAAAAAATATTTTAGTAATTTTTGTATACCATTATAGTTTTTATTAATATTTTAAAATTATTTCAGTTTTATTTTATTATTATATATTTTATTTCAGCTTTATTTAAATTAATAATAACAACTACTATTACTATTTTAGTAATATTTATATACTATCATATTCACTTTTATATTTTCAGTTTTCATTTTAACTTTAGTGTAATTTTGTCATTAGTTGTTGTTTTTTACTGGTTTACTAAATACACTCACCTAAAGGATTATTAGGAACACCTGTTCAATTTCTCATTAATGCAATTATCTAATCAACCAATCACATGGCAGTTGCTTCAATGCATTTAGGGGTGTGGTCCTGGTCAAGACAATCTCCTGAACTCCAAACTGAATGTCAGAATGGGAAAGAAAGGTGATTTAAGCAATTTTGAGCGTGGGATGGTTGTTGGTGCCAGACGGGCCGGTCTGAGTATTTCACAATCTGCTCAGTTACTGGGATTTTCACGCACAACCATTTCTAGAGTTTACAAAGAATGGTGTGAAAAGGGAAAAGCATCCAGTATGCGGCAGTCCTGTGGGCCAAAATGCCTTGTTGATGCTAGAGGTCAGAGGAGAATGGGCCGACTGATTCAAGCTGATAGAAGAGCAACTTTGACTGAAATAACCACTCGTTACAACCGAGGTATGCAGCAAAGCATTTGTGAAGCCACAACACGCACAACCTTGAGGCGGATGGGCTACAACAGCAGAAGACCCCACCGGGTACCACTCATCTCCACTACAAATAGGAAAAAGAGGCTACAATTTGCACGAGCTCACCAAAATTGGACAGTTGAAGACTGGAAAAATGTTGCCTGGTCTGATGAGTCTGGATTTCTGTTGAGACATTCAGATGGTAGAGTCAGAATTTGGCGTAAACAGAATGAGAACATGGATCCATCATGCCTTGTTACCACTGTGCAGGCTGGTGGTGGTGGTGTAATGGTGTGGGGGATGTTTTCTTGGCACACTTTAGGCCCCTTAGTGCCAATTGGGCATCGTTTAAATGCCACGGCCTACCTGAGCATTGTTTCTGACCATGTCCATCCCTTTATGACCACCATGTACCCATCCTCTGATGGCTACTTCCAGCAGGATAATGCACCATGTCACAAAGCTCGAATCATTTCAAATTGGTTTCTTGAACATGACAATGAGTTCACTGTACTAAAATGGCCCCCACAGTCACCAGATCTCAACCCAATAGAGCATCTTTGAGATGTGGTGGAACGGGAGCTTCGTGCCCTGGATGTGCATCCCACAAATCTCCATCAACTGCAAGATGCTATCCTATCAATATGGGCCAACATTTCTAAAGAATGCTTTCAGCACCTTGTTGAATCAATGCCACGTAGAATTAAGGCAGTTCTGAAGGCGAAAGGGGGTCAAACACAGTATTAGTATGGTGTTCCTAATAATCCTTTAGGTGAGTGTATATTTGTACATTATTTTAATTTTATTTCCAGTACTTCAGCTTATTTTAGTTAGTTGGCAAGGCAAATTTTCTTTTTTTATCTAATATTTTATATTTTATTTTATATAATGTTTATTTCAGTGTTATTTCAATTAACACCATGAAGCATTGAAACTGAGTTTTCAAATGTGTTTAGGATTTTAAATTTAAGACTACAATTTCAGTATTTCCACTTCAGAATTTCAGAACTTCAAGCTTTCTAAAGAAATATCTCTCATGTCTTTTCATTTCAGTTTTGGTTCATTTTTGTGACGCGTTTCAGAAAGAAGTTCACAGAGACGGCAGAAAGCACACACTGTTATTCTTTAGTGTGTTTTTGTTGTTATTGTGAGTGTACACAAATCAAAATAGACCCTTTGCAGGTTCGAATGATGTATTATCATTTCTGTGTGACGAAAAAATGACAAAAGTATTTTAAGTTCGTTCCGCCTTATCAGGAAAATATACAGTGAATATAGTTTACACCAGTGTTTTTCAGTGTAAAAGGCAAACCTACTGTCTTGCAGTTTTATCACTTATCAAGAATGAAATGTCCTTGTTCTGATTTCTGGTGTTATGTTGCTTTCTGTTGTACTTCTCTGATTAGTAAGTCACTGCATTTCTCCACAGAAAATAAAGATATTTCTGGGTTTCCTCAGTGTAGAAGTGTCACTTAAAGGCACAAGATTTATGAAGCAGGCCTAATTCTGGAGATCTTTAAGACTGATTATTCTGCAGTGGACTTATACTCATTTTGCTTGTGTTTTTATCGACTGCCTCGACCCTCTTCCCTCTGAAGAGTTTCTCTTATGGAAGTGTTTTAAATGTCAAGGGATCCTCTCGCCCTGTAACGGAGAGCTCAAAACAGTTTCTCCCCACGGAGCTGGACGCTTCATCCAGACTCTGTTCAAACCAATGCAAAACAAGAACCAAGTGGATGTTGTGTTCACGTGTTTTCAGTGGCATTGGTTTCCGGAAGTGTTTCATTTTCTCCATACACTGTAAAAATGGAATTTGTAAACAAAACAAAGGTTATTCACAGTTTTCAGTCTTCAGCACATCATCCAAAACTTTAGATCACCTCTCAAAAAATATATGTTAACAAAATGCACTTGTGATCCATATTCAGCACCTGCAGTATTTTAATCACTAAAAATAGCGGGACATTAACATGAAAAACACGTAAAGTGCCTCAATGCACTCAAAAAGTGATATTAAAATATCATAATACACATTATTAATGATGCGAGTGGATGAGCTTATAATTTGTAATATGTTTCTGAACTCCCTGAAATGCCTCCATTGAAGTCTTGAATTTTCTTCCAGGAATGAACACGTCACAATATTCCTCATTTAAATAATTAATACACAGAATAAAGGGGAGGGGCCTGGTTGAGTTAGTTAGTAGTGTGTTGAAACTAGTGGTTATGGTAAGGGGCGGAGCCTGGTTGAGTTAGTTAGTAGTGTGTTGAAACTGGTGGTTATGGTAAGGGGCGGGGCCTGGTTGAGTTAGTTAATAGTGTGTTGAAACTAGTGGTTATGGTAAGGGGCGGAGCCTGGTTGAGTTAGTTAGTAGTGTGTTGAAACTGGCGGTTATGGTAAGGGGCGGGGCCTGGTTGAGTTAGTTAGTAGTGTGTTAAAACTGGTGGTTGTGGTAAGGGGCGGAGCCTGGTTGAGTTAGTTAGTAGTGTGTTGAAACTGGCGGTTATGGTAAGGGGCGGGGCCTGGTTGAGTTAGTTAGTAGTGTGTTGAAACTGGTGGTTATGGTAAGGGGCGGAGCCTGGTTGAGTTAGTTAGTAGTGTGTTGAAACTGGCGGTTATGGTAAAGGGCGGGGCCTGGTTGAGTTAGTTAGTAGTGTGTTGAAACTAGTGGTTATGGTAAGGGGCGGAGCCTGGTTGAGTTAGTTAGTAGTGTGTTGAAACTGGCGGTTATGGTAAGGGGCGGGGCCTGGTTGAGTTAGTTAGTAGTGTGTTGAAACTAGTGGTTATGGTAAGGGGCGGGGCCTGGTTGAGTTAGTTAGTAGTGTGTTGAAAGTGGCGGTTATGGTAAGGGACGGAGCCTGGTTGAGTTAGTTAGTAGTGTGTTGAAAGTGCCGGTTATGGTAAGGGGCGGAGCCTGTTTGAGTTAGTTAGTAGTGTGTTGAAACTGGCGGTTATGGTAAGGGGCGGAGCCTGGTTGAGATAGTTAGTAGTGTGTTAAACTGGCGGTTATGGTAAGGGGCGGGACATTTCCCAAACACGCTGGAAGCGCTTGACCAATCACAACACACTGCTCCAGCCGACCAATCAGAGCACATTGTGCTTTTCAGAAGGAGGGGCTTCATAGAGACAGGAACTAAACAGAGCGTTACTGACAGACTGGGAAGAGAGGAGCCGCAACAATGGAGAATATGAGGAAATAATCAACATTCAAGCAGGAAAACAGAAATTAGAGACTTGAAACAGACCAACCATCTCTGAGATAAATCACAGCATTTCAAGTACTTGAATAAAACCTACAAGATTGTTTTGCAAATGTAATGAATAATAAGCGATGGACAAGAGGACACAGTAAAATGCAATATATTTTTTTATTGCATGCATTCAGACTAGTACAAATATTTAGGTTGTTTGGGAATATAGAGAGACAATTATGTAATTCCTAAAACTTTACTTTCTCTTTTGCCGCTTCCGTTTCCATGGTAACATCCTCAGAGCTCATGGTTGGTCTGTCTTACATGTTATTAAAAATCAGAATGGGATTTTTACTTCAAGAACCCTACTGTTGCGCTTTGTTAATTTACAGTCTGAGAGTCATTTGAAAATATAGATTTTATGCATTAGATTTGATTGCAATATGAATCATAATCAGTCTGCATTCATTTCAATATACTTCAGACAAACCTTATCAAAGTGGGCGTCATACATTTTATTTCTCCGGATTCTTTGAGGAATAGAAAGTTTAAAAGAACAGCATTTTGTAACATTATAAATGTCACTTTCGATCAATTCAATGCATCCTTGATACGTTTTTTTTTTTTTTTTTTTAAAGACCTAACTTACTCTAAACTTTTAAATGTTAATATATCATAAAGCATCAAATCCTGATTTGTGAAGGATCATGTGACACTGAAGACTGGAGTAATGATGATGAATTCAGCTTTGATCACAGGAATAAATGACACTTTACTATATATTCACATAGAGAACAGCTGCTTTACACTGGAGTCATATTTCACTGCTTTACTGTATTTATGATCAGATTAATGAGCAGGAGAGACTCTTACAGGAACTTTAAAAAATGACCAGTGTATATCTAACAAAAGGTTTATGCTTAATAAAAAACTATTTACCAGTTTAAAAAGCAAACTAAATAAGATATATTCTGAAAACAAGTCCTATTTTTTTGCAGTGCTCTTGCTACATATTTTTTTTTATGTCCTTCAAACTTTTAAAGCTCTGCTCTATTTCCTTCATCAAGGACGACGCTTTGACTTTCTAAACACACAGCAGCTTTTTCACAAACTGAGCTTGAAAGGAAGAGAGTGAAAAGAGTCACTGCTGGCCTCTGTTATGAGTTCAACCATCAGATTGGACTTTGCTTTGCTGCGGTTCATATTCACTGATGCTCATAATTGAACCTTTACTCAAAGGCTCTGTTCCAAAACACAGAGCTGCACACAGACATAGCATTTTAAAGGCATGCACATGCTTTAAGAAGAAAACTATCTGAGATGCTGGATGCAGGGAGAGAAAGGTTCAGTAATAAATATGCTAATTTGTTCAATGCAGAAAAGTATTTATTAAAAAATAATGCAAGTATCATGTTATTTTAGTGAAGACCAAACTAAATCAATTGTGAGTCGATGTTCTCGTGCACTTCGTGTGAGAAGCATTATTTCTAAGATGTTGCTGATCACTAGGTTTGGGAAAAGAATCACAATAAACTGTTGCTTACTAGTTTGCTGTCAATGGCCAATAATGTGGTTTGTGTTATGCCAATATTATTTTATGTGAAGAATGATCTATTTCTGACCTGCTAAAAACATCTTAAACCAGCCTAAGCTTAGTTAAAACCAGCAAACCAGTTAGGCTTGTTTAAAGAGTCATTATTATCCCTTTTTACAGTCTTGATGTTGTTTAGTTCCTGTCTCTAGCAGTGGAGCAGTGTGTTGTGATTGGTCAAGCCTAGTCACCCTAGCAACCACCCAGAACACCTTAGTAACTGTTAATCTGATGGCACATAGCAACACCCTAGTAACCACCCAGAATGCCTTAGTAACTGCTAATCTGACGGTGCATAGCAGCACCCTAGTGACCACGCAGAATTCCTTAGTAACTGTTAATCTGATGGCACAAAGCAACACCCTAGTAACCACCCAAAACACCTTAGTAACTGTTAATCTGATGGCAAATAGCAATACCCTAGTAACCACCCAGAATGCCTCAGTAACTGCTAAAATGACGGCGCATAGCAACACCCTAGTAACCACCCAGAATGCCTTAGTAACTGCTAAGATGATGGTGCATAGCAACACCCTAGTAACTACTCAGAATGCCTTAGTAACTGCTAAGATGACGGTATATAAAAAATAGCCCAAAATCTCATAATTGACCAGTGCATGGAAAACAATGTACTGTCTTGCCTTAAGATGTTTTTTTCTGACCAGGGAAAAATGAATAGTCCACCCTATAATCATGCATGTTGTTCTCCTTTTGTGCTCCTTGGAGAAAGACTGAGTCACATGGTTCGGGGCGACGTGAGGCGGAGTGAATGATGACAGAATGTTTATTTTCTGTAATACCCATCAGTCTCTGACTTGTGCAGCCTTGCATCATCTCACCCTGTCTGTAACCCCACAACTGATGCTGCTCTAAATTTCGACCCTGTCAGTTTTCTGTGGAATCTGTGTGTGTGTGTGTGTGTGTGTGTTTGAGCTGTGATCATGTTGGCTTAATTCAAAGTGGCTGTACGACATAAAGGGCAAATGTCGGCCGAGCTCTGGAGAGGAGTTGCCATGTTTGTTCTCAGTCACACCACGGTTTATCCGCTGACAGTGTTGGAGGGAAACCGTTTGACCTGACGACGGCTGATTTTAATGCTCGCTCATGTAAGCCAGCCGCTCTGACCCACACAACGACTGGCCGTGTTAATCATCAGGGTTTGAGATGGAAATACAAAATGAGCTGTTTAAATGCTGTTCATACTGAAAAACATATTGCTTTCTGCTATTTATAGTTATAAAAGATGGCATGCTCCTCCAGCTGTAGTTTTGATTAAAAATAACAATAATTTGGTCATGGTAGTATTTGTTGTACTGCATAATTTGTTGTTATATTGGTGGATTCACAACTATGGTATTCTAGCTATAAAACAGCAAAATTGCAGTGTTGCATGACAAACATACTCAAAACATTCAAATGCATGAGATTAATGACATTTAACAATTTTGATAAACAATAAAAAACATTTTCTTTATGCAAAATATAATTTATGTTTTTCACCTGGACATGTTTTCATTCATCATTTCATGTGATTTATATGAATAACTCATTTATCTGTAGCTTGGAGAGAAACAGACAAAACCCGGATCTGTTTCTGTCTATCAATGAGATGATCCAGGTTTTAACGTAAATGATTCAATTTCGGTTTAATCCTGTTTCACATTTGCGTGGCTGATGTTTGCAATATAATCTCAAATATAGTGGAAATAAGATCAGTGAATTGCATGAGGCTGCTGATATTATCCCACACTCATTGTTTTCTGGAAAATGTGCTTGTTGCTTCATAAAGCAAATCAAAAGCCACTTAAATCCCTGCATTAGATAATTCACTATGACAAAGCCCACATACACAAACACACGGCACTGGATCTGCTCTTGTGTGGCTCTTTTGCAATGCAAATTTTTTTTTTTACCTGATAAAAACTTATTTCTGTATCTCCTGCTATAGTGTAACAATTTGATGGTGCATAGTAACACTCTAGCAACGACCCAGAACACCTTAGTAACTGTTAATCTGGTGGTGCATAGCAACACCCTAGCAACAACCCAGAACACCTTAGTAACTGTTAATCTGATGGTGCATTGCAACACCCTATCAACCACTTAGAACATTTTAGTAACTGCTAATATGACGGTGCATAGCAACACGCTAGCAAGCACCCAGAACACCTTAGTAACTGCTAATCTGACAGTGCATAGCAACAACCTAGAAACCACCCAGAGCACCTTAGTAACTGCTAATGTGACAGTACATAGCAACACCCTAGCAGCCACCCAGAACACCTTTGTAACTTAATCTGATGGTGCACTGCAACACCCTAGCAACCAATTAGAACATTTTAGTAACTGCTAATATGACGGTGCATAGCAACACGCTAGCAAGCACCCAGAACACCTTAGTAACTGCTAATCTGACAGTGCATAGCAACAACCTAGAAACCACCCAGAGCACCTTAGTAACTGCTAATCTGACAGTACATAGCAACACCCTAGCAGCCACCCAGAACACCTTTGTAACTTAATCTGATGGTGCATTGCAACACCCTAGCAACCAATTAGAACATTTTAGTAACTGCTAATATGACGGTGCATAGCAACACCCTAACAACCACCCAGAACACCTTAGTAACTGCTAATTTGACACAGCATAGCAACACCCTATCAACCACTTAGAACATTTTAGTAACTGCTAATATGACGGTGCATAGCAACACACTAGCAACCGCCCAGAACACATTAGTAACTGCTAATCTGATGGTGTATAGCAACACCCTAGCAAACACCCAGAATTCCTTAGTAACTGCTAAGATGACGGCGCATAGCAACATACTAATAACCACCAAGAATGCCTTGGTAATTACGTGTCATTGTTACACTAATTTGGTGAACAGTGTATGTATATATATATATATATATATATATATATATATATATATATATATATATATGTGTATGTATCTTTAGTTATAAAACTGATGTACAGCATGTGTTTTCCAGCACGTGTGCATGTTTTAAATGATGTGGAAAGAGTATCATAATACTCCATACAGTTAGCTTGAGATATATTGATTTCTGTTTCAGAAGGGATTGCGGTGCGGCGGCTTCTGTATTCCATAATTCAACACCGCCGGGATCAGTGTGTTTGGATGTTGCTTGTATAGGAGTGATCACATGTTTTATTTATTGCTTGAAAAAGATTGTGGAACAGCAGGAAAGTACACATTGTGGAATTGAATAAGAATATAAAACACTCCCGACTGATTGCATGAGCCGCGGTCAGAACTGTTGAAGAATAGCTGTTATATACCTTAATTTTTACCGTGGTGAAAGGCCTCACACGGCCTCTCAGGAATTATTGAATTATTAATGGTGTTTGCTAATACAACCATCAAGATTACTGTTGATTTAAAGCCACTAGCACTAAATATTAAGGTTGAGCGTGTGCGTCCTGCAGTGTTTGTTCTCCAGATATGACATCGCAACACAATAGCAAGCAATTACCACAGTTCTAATGCAGTTGGCATTATTTAGCATAATTCAGCATAAAGATTAATTTCTATGGAAGCTTGTTTCTGCCATTTATAAAAACAAAGGTAATTGTGGCTTTATCTCACAATTTTGACTCACCCCCCCCCCCCATTTCTGAAAGAAAAACCCTCAGAAATGCGATTATATAAAATCAGAATTGCAAGATATAAATGTTTATATCTTGCAATTCTGACTTTAAAGTCAGAAATGTGACAAATAAAGTCAGAATTCCATAGACATATCTTGCAATCCTGACTTTATATCGCAATCCTGACTTTATATCGCAATCCTGACTTTTTTATTGCAATTCTGACTTTATATATCGCGATTTTGACTATCGCGGTTTTGACTTTATTGCAATTATGACTTTATCGTAATTTTGATTTTATTGCAGTTTTGATTTTATAAATTGCAAATCTGACTTTATATATCACAATTTTGACATTATTGCAGTTTGTATTTTAGCGCAGTTTTGATTTCATTGCAATTCTGACTTTATCGCAATTCTGAATTTATATTTTGCAAACCTTTTTTTTTCTCAAAATTGCAAGACAAAAAGTCAAAACTGTGAGATAAAGTCACAATTACTTTTTGTATTTTTAATATTTTTTATTCTGTGGCAGAAATAAGCTTCTATAGATTTCCACTCAGATCAGATCTGATTCAGCGCTCTCTATCTCTTTGTGTGGCCGTGATCTGAGCGATGGCCCGCAGTCCGACAGCGACGGGCCGTTAATTCAATGTTAAGTGAGGCAGGGCGCTCACTTCATCTCAACAGGGATGATGGTCTGCTCGGCTTCTGGAGTCGATGGCTATTGACAGGAGCAGCTGACCGCAGCGACCCGCGCCTCCAGACATCGCTCGAACTGCAGAGACCGTAGATCTGCTGGCTATCAGAAACCGCATCCATATTCACTCCAGCCGTAAAGCACACATGCTAATATAATCACTAGTATTGTTAGGGTACGTATTAAATCTTTTCAACACTTTTATTTAAAGTCTCTGTATATGATGCATTTTAAAGGTGTTCATAATGCCCTATAATTATAGCTACACAATTGAATGTCTGCATTTTTACAACAGCTTAATCATTTAAAAGTCAAATCAATCTATAAGAATATCTTTATAATGCATTGTATGTACAGTATTGCTGAAGAGTTCTTGCAGAAAGTTACTTTAAAAAGGGCTCATTATTTGTGTCGTAAGCCAAGATGGAAAAAAAACACTTCTGACTGAACCCAACTCTATCTCAGATCTGAACCTCCAGACTCGCTCCCTTTAGAGGCGACAGAAACATTTGTAGTTCACTAATGTTTAAACATTCAGAAGTTTCAGCCTTTCCTCGAGGAATATTTACTTCTCCAGTGCTGCTCTAACAAGCTGTGTGTGTGTGTGAGAGAGTGTGTGTGTCTGTGAGTGAGTGAGTGAGTGTGTGTGTGTGTGTGTGTGTGTGAGTGTATGTGTCTGTGAGTGAGTGAATGAGTGAGTGTGTGTGTGAGTGAGTGAGTGTGTGTGTGAGTGTGTGTGAGTGTGTGTGTGAGTGTGTGTGTGTGTGTGAGAGTGAGTGTGTGTGTGAGTGAGTGAGTGTGTGTGTGTGAGAGTGAGTGTGTCTGTGAGTGAGTGAGTGTGTGTGTGTGTGTGTGTATGTGTCTGTGAGTGAGTGAGTGTGTGAGTGAGAGTGTGAGTGAGAGTGTGAGTGTGTGAGTGAGTGTGTGAGTGTGTGAGAGTGTGAGAGTGTGTGAGTGAGTGTGTGAGTGTGTGTGTGAGTGTGTGAGTGAGTGAGTGTGTGAGTGAGAGTGTGAGTGTGAGTGAGTGTGTGAGTGAGTGTGTGTGTGAGTGAGTGAGAGTGTGAGAGTGTGTGAGTGTGTGAGAGTGTGAGAGTGTGTGAGTGTGTGAGTGTGTATGTGTGTGTGTGTGTGTGTATTTGGTAAAGGCCAGCATGAGACGTCTTTAGCATATAGATGTGATTATCCGCCGGCTGTGGAAAATGGACTTCAAACGTCTCCCGCCTCACCTCAGGAGTCACTTAGACATCGCTATCCTTGGAAAATCAAATTATAGAGCCATTAATTTGTCAAGGTAATCCGGGCTGTCAGCTGCACTGGAGAATCAATCTCGCAGGACTGCGTTCATCAAGTACGTGATGCTAGTAGAAGTGAAGCATTATCTAATTAGCATGAGCGGCGGGAGCCGTGGATTTACAAGCGAATGTTAATAATCACCACCAGTCCTTCATGAGTAAACAGAAAGCTCTGTTCTGTTCTTGCATATTTACACTGAAACGATATAGTTCTTCATTAATTTATTCATCATAAAATCCTGGAGTAAAATGAACCAATAAGCCACTCAAGGCCGTGTGTTTCAGTGATTTCACCACAGAGTGACCCTGCTAAAAATCACATTCACACATGGCCTCGAGTGGCATACTGCTGTTTTTTAAAGTAATTTATTTAAACTGCCCCTATTATGCTATTTAAAGGTTCTTACAACAGGTTCATAGCATCCAAGGTCAAAAACACTTTAATTCTCTCATAATCTCCACTGCAGCATCAGCTCTTTTCTCTCAGTGTCTGAAACGCTTCCATCAAAGATTCAGTCTCTCTATACCCCGCCTCTCTGAGAGCTGCTCTGCTCTGACTGGTCAAAACAGCGTCTTCTCCACATGAACAACACAAGCCAAACTCTTCCAGTCTCAGAGACAACAACAGTGTTTGAGGGCAGGGCAAAGAGACGCTGTTCAGCCAATCAGGAGCATAGACTGGCAGTAGGAAGCGAAAGCAAACACTGATCACCATAATGGCGATCAAACATTTTCAATAAAATATTAACATCTAAACCGCTCTTAATTCTCAAAAAAAAAAAAACTGTAGACGAATGACAGAAATAAAGTAATAAGGTTAGTAATAAGAGAGATTTCATGTCTTTTCAATGTTGGCAATAAAAAATAGAGATCTTAATTAATCTTTGAGGTCTGTCTGTTATATTTTTGTTTACATTTTACTTACATTTTACTCATTTTAAATGGTTGACTTTTAAGGAATTAATTTGATGAATTCTAACTCAATTCTTATTTGTTTAATTTTAATTTAATTTAATTAATAATATTGCTTGTAATCTGTTGCCACAATTTTATTGAGTAGATATGGCACATTACTTTTTGCAGTGAGGAATGGCATCTATTTCTGTTTTCTTGGCTCCTTTTGCTTTGACTGTCAAAATATGACACTTTTACACCAAATTGAATTTATTTGAGGAATTCTTGCTTAAAGGGATCAGAACACACACACCGTTTCTGCCAGTCTCATGCTAGTAGTGTTGATCCTTCATATTTTAGAAGAGTCTTTAGTTTTATCATATTTATAAAAGACAGATGCTGTACCGATTCTTTCTGAAAACAGCCGAGCTCATGGAGGCGTGCAGTGGGCGGAGCTAAAGAGTCACACACACACACACTATACGTTGGTGTTGTTCACATTATATGCACTTACGTGCCGATTGCCAACAAAACACACACATTTGATGCAGTTTCACTCACCGCCTGCGGTTTCCACACACTTGCAGAACTCCGGAAACACAAACTGCATCCAATGTTCCCTTAACACTGGGTTATTTTGACAGATATACACTATTTGCACCTCATTATTGTTGTACATTAACAGGATGCATTAATAACAGAGTGTAAATAAATATATTTATTAAAATTATTAAATGGATGCGCCTTAATGGGACAATAAAAGCCCTCCCTACACCGACCCCTAACCCTATCCAATAAATACTCTTATTATTATTAAACATTTCGTTAGGCACTTTATTTCCACTTTTAGAAAATCCGATGTGATATGTGATGGGAAAAGGGAGAAGAGCAAGCTCGGCAAAAGGTGGATTCGAACCCGTGTCAATCGCGTCAAAACCAAAAGTCCTTGAGCGTAATGCTTTACTGACTACACCAGTGAAGACGTTGAAGCGTGTCTTTTTTATCTTGTTTGGCCCAACCAGGCATTGTTAGGTGGAGTTAGTGTGAATAGCACGCCCGATCACACGAAAATGCGTATCAATAATAGGAGTGTGCAATGTCGTGGAATGTATATGCCAAAATGAGTTTTGGCGTGCATATGATACGCACTTTATGGCGTATTATACGCACAAACCCCTCACCCCCCATCCTACCCAAGAGCGTGTCATATACACGCCATAAAGTGCGAAAAACTCATTTTGGTGTATACATTCCACGACATTGCATACTCGTACTATTGATATGCATGTGATCGTGTTGGAATAGCACTTACCAACAAGGCACGCTATTTGCACTTGGTGTAAATAGACCCCCCCGAAAAACAAAATGGCAGCACTGTTGACAGCTCCTGTAACCTGAACGAATGTCGTTGATGGATGTACACTGTTTTAAAGTAACAGTAAGCCGGATATTGCACAGCGTTTCGTACTCTAGCGTTCTGTTCTGTTTATTGTTCTGTTAGCGAGCCACTCCACATGAAAGCATGAAATTGAACGCAGTTTATTTAAGCCAAATGCTAAATGATTCTCATTTCGTCTCGTCTGAGCGAATGTGTTCTGGAACAGACACAAACACGCTGATGTTTATTAGAAATGATACTCATATGGAGGTAAAAGCAATATTGTTGTGCGTCATATGCCACAGGCTGCTCATTTGCATGATGTAAATATACATTATGATGAGTAATTAAAGCAGATGAAATCAGAATAAATTCAGGAACAAATCTCACAGAAACATATGAAAATGTGCTAAATTGCCATGACAATAATGTCTTGAAGCAACAACTAAAAATAGGCTTAATTTTCTGACAGATTTATTGGTTGTGGAGATGATCTGAACATGAGATTCAAAGTGTCAGGATGGTCTTGAGTCGTTCATTTTCTTCTTGGCTGGTTTTACGCTAATGAGCAGGTAAAAGCTTAATTAGCCGTTGATAATGAATCGGTTTATTTTTAAAAAGTTTTCAGGTTGCTGAGGGGCGTCTTTCGCCATCTGTCACGCTCTCGTCCAATCACATCATGAGACAGCGTGACCTCTCTGATCTGGCTTTTACTGCATCTTTAAAATGATTATGATATTTTTTTATTTCAGTTTTAGTTTAGTTTTATTTGATTTCAGTCCTTCGACCTAACTTATTTATTTCAGTTATTTGTCAAGGCAACATTTCTAATTTTCTCTTTAAGTTTAAGTTTGTCCTCTAATATTTGTATTTTATTTTATTTCAGCTCTACTTTAAGTACTGGAAAACAGTTTAATAGTTTAGTTTTAAGCAATAATAACACTGAGTACAACAACAGAAAGATTAGGTTTTAGTAATTATAGTACTTCCACTTACAGAGAATGATGGGAAAGTCAGTTTTGAGTGTGTGTGTGAGAGAGTGTGAGTGAGAGTGTGTGAGTGTGTGTGAGAGTGTGTGAATGTTTGTGAGTGAGTGTGTGTGTGAGTGTGAGTATGAGAGAGTGTGAGAGTGTGTGAGTGTGTGTGTGTGAGAGTGCATGTGTGTGTGAGTGAGTGTGTGTATGAGTGTTTGTATGAGCGTGAGTGCATGTGTATGTGAGTGTGTATGAGTGTCTGTATGAGTGTGAGTGTGTGTGAGTGCGTGTGTGTGTATGAGTGTCTGTATGAGCGTGAGTGCATGTGTATGTGAGTGTGTATGAGTGTCTGTATGAGTGTGAGTGTGTGTGTGTGTGTGTGTGTGTGTGAGTGCGTGTGTGTGTGTATGAGTGTCTGTATGAGCATGAGTGCGTGTGTGTGTGAGTGTGTGTGTTTAGTGTAAGGGTGTGACAGCCTCTCCGTTTATCAGCTCCACCATCGATCGGTTAAGCGTGTTCTGGCCTCTATTGGCATCTCATCAGACGCAGGGGAAACGCAGGAGTGCAAGTGGTGCAATTAGCGCGTCCCTGGAGCACCAGAGACTGACAGCCAATTGGCTGCAAGGACTGCTGTCATTACATGGTGAAGTCATAATACCCCATCCATCCACCGTCCAATCAGATCCCACCTGACTTAATTGGCCATTCTTTCAGGTATGTGAGTGCTGGTGTTGATAGAGCACTCGCTGTAGTGACCAGCCGTGAAGTTACGCATGAAATGGATTTGAGCGCTGAAGCAGAAAGCTGTGAGTGTGAGTGTTAAACACAGTATTATTATTGATCATACTTGTGATTAGTACTAAACGTCACTGTGTAACTCAGCATTTTAATTTGGCCTCATAGTCTCTAGAACATCCTGACAAGACCCTAGCAACCACCCAGAACACCATAGCAATGCCCTGGCAACCACTCATAACACCTTAGTAACACCATAGCAACCCCTCATAACACCTTAGCAACGCCATAGCAACTACCCATAATACCTTAGCAACAACCTATCATTCATTCATAACACCATAGCAACGCCCTAGAAACCACTCATGATATCTTAACGATGCCGTAACAATCACCCAGGACACCTTGGTAATGGCCTAGCAACCACTCACAACACCTTAGCAACACCCTAACAATGCCATAGAATACCTTAGCAACACCCTAGCATCCACTCATAACACCTTAGCAATGCCCTAGAAACTACTCATAATATCTTAGTAATGCCCTAAAAACCACACAGAACACCTTAGTAATGGCCTAGCAACGATGCATAACACCTTAACAATGCCACGCATAATATCTTAGCAATGCCCTAGAAACCACACAGAACACCTTAGCAATGTTATGGCAACCACTCATAACACCATAACAATGCCCTAGCACCCCTTCATTACACCTTAGTAATGCCCTAGAACACCTTAGCAACACCATAGCATCCACTCATAACACCTTAGCACTGCCCCAGCAACCACCCAGAACATCCTAGCAATGCTCTAGCAACCACCCAGAACACCTTAGCAATGCCCTAGAAACCACTCATAATATCTTAGTAATGCCCTAGCACCCACCCAGAACACGTTAGAAATGCTATGGCAACCACTCAAAATACCTTAACAACCACCCATAACACCTTAGCAACGCCCTAGCATCCACTCATAACACCTTAGCAATGCCCTAGAACATCTTAGCATCTTAGGATCCACCCAGAACACCCTAGCAATGCCCTAGCAACCACTCAGATTGCCCTAGCAACCACTAATAACACCCTATTATTGTGGCAGTGAGTTTTGCGGGACAAACACTCCTTGTTTCTTTCAAAAATGTAAAAAGCTAGTTGGTTCAGATCGTCTTTTGTGGATCATGCAGATGTTTATCATAGATCATTTTTCTTAAAAGTAAGTTTCCTGAATGTTGTGTGAGTAAACAGACAGTTGTGTTTCCTCAGAAGCCTGTAGTAAACAGGATTTGAGAGTTGATGTCAGTCTGTAGCTCTTCTTGATTCTCCTTGAAATGCAGCTTGAAAGCGTGTTTGGTTATTGTGTGAGCGCGAGCGAATGAAATCAATCCAGCAGACTAAAGGGAATGACACTGTCAGGATGGATTTGCATGTCTGCTTGGCACTCGAAACGGATGAACAGAGAGCCGCAAAACGGTGTCACTTGAAGAATGGGATAAACTGTGTCTCCCTCCTTCACGGCTAAAAATAGATCTTAAAGGCAAAGGGTGCAGTGTTTTAGATGCTCAGGATCAGATACTGTCTGTGTTTAGTGTTTGAGTTAGAGTTTGACTTCCTGTACTGGCCGTTTCCTGTGGGACGTTTCAGATCCGTAACCGTACAGAATGTATGTGCACTAGTAATAGGGATGCCTGTCTTGGTTCACTAAATGTAAAATGCCTCATTCAGCCAATTACAGATTTCTTGTTCAGCACATTTTCACATACCACATTAACGTAAAACGTTAATACATTAGCTCATCCATGAACATGACACACAACACGACAAAAAAACAACACCACAAGAAAAAAAAAAAAAACACAACAAAAAAACAACACAACACAACACAACACAAAAACATTTCATCAAAAGTCAGCAAAACAATAATCCTATAACAGCATGATTTATTCACGCCGCATTGTGTGCTGGGATCTCACAAACCCTTAGCGTTTCAGCAGTAGTGTTCAGTTGAAATAGCTTTGTTCAGACAGATGTGTTTGACTAGTTGGGAAAACATTCGGGCAAATTCTGTTGGTTTTTATGTAGTTTTTGTGACTCAAAAGGTAAACTTGAAAATATGTATATTTTACAGCGCATTAACATGAAGTGTTGTAGATTTACTGCATCAAATCTTCTTATTCAAGAGTCAATTAGGAGTTGCATTCTACTAATTAGTTGAGTTAATTGGTCGGTGTAGAGGTGAAAACTGGCTGGAATGAGGAAGTCTTGTCAATGTCCGTCTCGTTGGGAGCATCTTTCTTGTCGATATGCGTCCGGCTGACTCAGGCTCTGGCGTCTCTACAGGCTTATTGATTTTCAACATCAAAATCAGCAGCTTCTGAAAGTTTCATGTGTTGAGGCGCAAATAGAACTTTCTTCCGTGTGGACGATGAACACTGCCGTGGTGAGGCTGCTTTAAATTTTCAGCGGTTTTAGATCTCTTTTGGTTCTCTTGAAGAATCATTATTCATATAATATAATGTGTAAATAAAAACAGATGCAGTTCAAAAGGGGTTGACTAAAAATTGGTGCGGTCAGACCTTTCTGTTTCACTGATCGGCCTGTGGCTGTAATTTGACTGACAGGCAGAGGACTGACAGCTAATTACGCCACTAGCAGATTCTAAGCGTCGCTATTTCCACAACTGTAGGAAGTGACATCACCGGGGGCTGGTAAACTACTTAGACTGCTTCCAAAATTAGCCATCCTAAAGTGTGACCACACATCTGATGGCAGCTTCATAACACATCAGCTCTCGATATCGGCACGGACAGACAGGAACTGCAGAATCTCTGGGTGATTGCTAGGGTGTCGCTAAGGTGTTATGAGTGGTTGCTAGGGTGTTGATATGGTGTTATGAGTGGCTGCTAGGGCATTGCTCGGGTGTTCTGAAGCAATGCTAAGGTGTTCTAGATTGATAAGGTATTCTGGGGTATTGCTAGGGTGTTGCTGAGGTGTTATGAGTGGTTGCTATAGTGTTGCTTAGGTGTTCTAGCTAGAGTATTGATAAGGTATTCTGGGTGATTGCTAAGGTGTCACTAAGGTGTTATGGGTGGCTGCTAGGGACGTTGCTAAGGTGTTCTAGAGCATTGCTAAGGTGTTCCGGGTGGTTGCTAAGGTGTTATGAATGGTTTTGCTATGGTGTTGCCTAGGAGTTCTAGAGCACTGATAAGATATTCTATGTGATTGCTAGGGTGTTGTTAAGGTGTTATGAGTGGCTGCTGTAGTGTTGCTTAGGTGTTCGAGAGCATTGATAAGATATTCTGGGTGATTGCTAGGGTGTTACTAAGGTGTTAGGAGTGGCTGCTGTAGTGTTGCTTAGGTGTTCGAGAGCATTGATAAGATATTCTGGGTGATTGCTAGGGTGTTACTAAGGTGTTAGGAGTGGCTGCTGTAGTGTTGCTTAGGTGTTCGAGAGCATTAATAAGATATTCTGGGTGATTGTTAGGGTGTTACTAAGGTGTTAGGAGTGGCTGATGTAGTGTTGCTTAGGTGTTCGAGAGCATTGATAAGATATTCTGGGTGATTGCTAGGGTGTTGCTACGGTGTTATGAGCGGTTGCTGTAGTGTTGCTTAGGTGTTCGAGAGCATTGATAAGATATTCTGGGTGATTGCTAGGGTGTTACTAAGGTGTTAGGAGTGGCTGCTGTAGTGTTGCTTAGGTGATCGAGAGCATTGATAAGATATTCTGGGTGATTGCTAGGGTGTTGCTAAGGTGTTATGAGTGGTTGCTAGGGCATTGCTATAGTGTTCTAAAGCATTGCTAAGGTGTTATGAGTGGTTGCTCTGGAATTGCTTAGGTGTTCTGAGTGGTTGCTAGGGCGTTGATAAGGTGTTCTAGAGTACTGATAAGGTATTCATGGTGACTGATAGGGTGTTGCTAAGGTGTTCTAGAGCATTGCTAAGGTGTTATGAGTGGTTACTCTGGCATTGCTTAGGTATTCCGGGTGGTTGCTAGGGCGTTGATAAGGTGTTCTAGATCATTAATAAGGTATTTGTGGTGATTGCCAAGGTTTCGATGAGGTGTTATGATTTGCTGCTAGGGCATTGCTAAGGTGTTCTAGAGCATTGCTGAGGTGTTCTGGGTGGTTGCTAGGGCATTTCTTAGGTGTTATGAGTGGTTGCTAGGGTGTTGGGAAGGTGTTATGGGTGGTTGCCTTACTGGGCATAAGAGACTTTTTTTAAAGTTTTTTTAAATTTTTTTTACCAACCTCAAACTTTTTAACAGGGGTGTATATTTGTCTGTCTCACATTAATAATATGCTTCTTGGATGGATTTCTTTTACAGAGCTTTTTCCCATGCATTCTGGGATTGACTAAATAGGATGCTGCCTATGTTTTAGAACAGAGCTGGAGAAACATGAGCCATGGACCCTCGAAAGTGGCATATTTTCTTTATAAGGTGGCTTTGTTTCTGCAGCGCTTTATACAATACAGATTGTTTCAAAGCAGCTTCACAGTCATAAACAGGAAAATAATTAATTATTTAGCCAAAATATTTATTAATCAAATGCACAGCCATTTGAATTTTGTGGGAATCCTTGGGTTTGAGCCTGAATTGTCAGGAAGGATTCAAATTATCTGGCAGTTTCCAGCCAGAAGATAATTCACACATTTTAATAAACATAAGCAGCTTCAAAGCAGGATCTGGACCACATGCAAAGCCGTTCCACATGCAATCATATACAGATCTGTGTTTACTCACACACATGCGAGGTTCACACGCGCTGACATATGTGCATTATTGATGCTCTCCGCTCATAGGCCTGAAACACAGAAATGATCTAATGAATAAATGATCGGGATTCAGACTGAGCTGATGATTAACTGCAGTTCTACTCTAAATAACTACAAGGCATCACAAATACGCATGAAGCCTGTTTTGAAATGTATGCAACCTGAGCACATTTAAAGTGTTCTTCATGGAGACACATGTGATGTGATCATAATTAAGGTTTGAAACAGAAGTGCATCAGTGATGTCTGCTTTTGGTTTTTCTCTTGAGCTTCAGATGCATGTCTTTGTGAGCATTAGTAGGTTCTGTGACGGATCAGGTTCATTATTTTGTTCATTCTCAGCTCTGCCCCGCAGCAAAATGATCACCTGGTTCACCCCCAGAAACTTGCTCTGAAGGGCGGACGTGGATGTTAAGCAACTTCGTAAAACAAAGGTGGAAAGTGATGCTTCTGTCGACGTCAATGCAAATGAAATGCAGCAGCTGGGAGGAAGCGTTCTGCCGTAATGACTCTTTAATTGAGCTGCTTTTCCTTTACCTGATGGATCCGTGATAAAGCTCGTCATTAGGTTTCTCATCAGTCTCTCACGGGTAGAGCAGATCATTTTAGACGCATTGTTTCCTGTTGATCTGAATAGAGCTGATGGTAACGTTTTGCATTCATACGCTTGTTGGACCGTAATTGCGCTAAATAAACCATTCATTCAATCAAAACCATCAAAATAATTGTTTTTGCACTTGTTCTCTTTTTATGTTTCTGTATGTGTTGAATACAACAAGAGGAAGGGATGAAGTGTTCCTGTTTTTACCATAAAATCAAGGCCTTTTTTAAGGACAATTACCATTTTTTTTGCATTGTGGTAAGAAATGTGTAATCACTAAAAAAACCTTTAAAAATAACCTCACACTGCAAAAAAATAAAAAAAACCTTAATTGTCCTAGATTAACAATGCAGTAATTACTAAAGAAAATGTATTCTTATTACTGTGATACAATTGTTTTATACAAACTGCAAATTAAAATGCAGTACAGCAAATGCTAACATGATTTGGAATTTACAAAGATTTATTTGTTTGTTTGTTTGTGCATTACACAAACATTACATAGAAATTGTAATTGCTTTATTTTCTTTAATAACATATAACAATTTTAATTAAAAATATATATATTTCTCTTGATTTTGGGGGTAAAATCACTGCTGGCCACTGCTGTGATTGGCTGCTGTGAGACTTCGGTGTAAACGCCCACTGCTGTGATTGGCTGCTGTGAGACTTCAGTGTAAACGTCCACTGCTGTGATTGGCTGTTGTGAGACTTCGGTGTAAACTCCCACTGCTGTGATTGGCTGCTGTGAGACTTCAGTGTAAACGCCCACTGCTGTGATTGGCTGCTGTGAGACTTCGGTGTAAACTCCCATTGCTGTGATTGGCTGCTGTGATACTTCAGTGTAAACGGCCACTGCTGTGATTGGCTGCTGTGAGACTTCGGTGTAAACTCCCACTGCTGTGATTGGCTGCTGTGAGACTTCAGTGTAAACGCCTACTGCTGTGATTGGCTGCTGTGAAACTTCGGTGTAAACTCCCATTGCTGTGATTGGCTGCTGTGATACTTCAGTGTAAACGGCCACTGCTATGATTGGCTGCTGTGAAACTTCGGTGTAAACTCCCAGTGCTGTGATTGGCTGCTGTGAGACTTCGGTGTAAACTCCCATTGCTGTGATTGGCTGCTGTGAGACTTCGGTGTAAACTCCCACTGCTGTGATTGGCTGCTGTGAGACTTCGGTGTAAACTCCCATTGCTGTGATTGGCTGCTGTGAAACTTCGGTGTAAACTCCCACTGCTGTGATTGGCTGCTGTGAGACTTCGGTGTAAACTCCCACTGCTGTGATTGGCTGCTGTGAGACTTCGGTGTAAACTCCCACTGCTGTGATTGGCTGCTGTGAGACTTCAGTGTAAACGCCCACTGATTCAGACGTCAAAATTGCGTCTGATTTTCCAAAGAATCCACGGTGAAATGTAGCGAATACAAATAAATAATGCTCAACTGAGTCATTTACATTGTTGAAAATAAATAATTACTCGCATTAGGATCCTTTGGAAGGTAATGTTATTTTTAGTCCAATTGTCTCTCCTCGTCATCTCACTAACACTCCAGTGGGTGGGGCCAAAGCTGCAATAATGAAGTGGGCGTTGATCTTCTTCTGCAGAGGACATCTTTCACCATCTATTATAGGCTCATTCACAATGAGTCGTTCTCTGGGATTGGTTACAATAAAAGCTGATTTTGGACTGAGAAGGAAGTTTTCAGTTCTGAAACTTATAGTATGATGACCTCTTATATGTCGAAAAGCTCAAGGGAAATTTGATTCAGACAGCAGCACATCTTTAAAAGCGTCTCTCTGTCCAGTCTGTTCCAGTCGGTTCTTTTGTTATTATTCCAGAGCAGTTCCACGAGCGCCGGCTCTTTTCTGGTGTCCTGCGTCTCGACACATCTAGATAATGCATGAGTTCTGTGACTCTCGCCAACCTGCTAAAGCAACACAGTAAGAAGCTGTGAGACAGTGCTAATGCACTCATGCATTTAATTTATTTTTATTTCTCCCTTGCACTTGAAAACTCGCTGCATTGTTTTGTATTCATTCTGTGATCTAACAGTACACATACCATAGTAAAGGGCACATAAAGAGCTGTTTTTCCATGTTTCGCATGGTTTGACGCCACTGATACAGACAGGCTTTTATCCTCCCGTGTACGTGATTGTAGGAGATTATGAGCGACATTAATTACTTTCCATCTTAATGGCTCTCTTTATAATAGGACAATTTCTGTAAAATGGAACATGTTCTTTCACTGAATGAAAAGCATGTGTACATCAGTCGCCTAGCCTTGCTTGTGTCCTGATTTTATTCCAGAACAGCAGCTCAAACCGCATGACGTGATTCAGGAGTCATTCAGAAGCAGAACTGATGTCCCTGTGCTCGTCTGAACACTGAATCAAACTCTTTCAGATCTTTCTCCTCGGATCGGATGAGAATTAATTGGCATGTTATATATCATAACTGATTTACGTGCTGTTTAATTTCTGAAGGTGACAGTCTGAGCAGATATTACACACACTGAAGAATGTTCCAGAACTGACGAATGTGAAGCTGTGGAGACTCATCTGATTATCTATTCATTACCACACACACACACACGCACGCATGCACACACACACGCATGCACACACACACGCATGCACACACACACACATGTTGGTGCACCTATCATTATGAGGACATTCCATAGACGTAATGGTTTTTGTACTGTACAAACTGTACATTTTATCCCCCTACACTACCCCTACCCCTAAACCTACTCATCACACACACACACACACTCACTTGCACAGTGCTGAGTGTTTGGGCTGTGATTATGCAGCGTTCGGCTGATCTCTCCTGAGACTCACTCGTCACTGGTGTCCTGCGGTGTGGGATCAGGAAGGATCTGTGCTTTCACAGAGCGGCCCCGGTGCAGGAGGGACCAGGAGACGATACGCCGCTCCTCTGAGGACCGATTGCGTCCACGAAAACCTGGAGAGGCAACCGTACTAGTTAAGAAACTCTTCAGCCAAAAATAAAAACTGTCTATTTACACCAAGTCCAAACAGCCTGTCTTGTTAACAGAGGCTATTTACACTGACTCCGCCCACCGTCATCTGATTGGGCCAGACTAAATCACAAAAGAAACCTGTCTGATAACAGGATCAATCTCATTCTTCTGCTTTTCCCCATCGCATATCAGCTCAGAGTAGCATTTATTTTAAATAAAAATCAAGAAAATAATCAAAAAACTGAAATAAAGTGCCTAACAGGTATTTAATAATGTGAATGTGAATAATAATCTGAATGTGTCGTTATTATTGCATACTGTTTTATAATGCAATACATTGAGGAGTAAATAATATCTGCCACTATTAGCAAATAACATCTAACTTTTATTTACACTGCTGCCAAATTAAAATGTTGTTTTCAGTCTGAAACTGTACAAACAAGTAGACTGAAACAATTTTCACTCAGAATTTGCTAGTAGATTTCACAAATAATTGCAATCGGCAAGTAACTCATTGAATTAAATATGAAGTTTTGACGTAGTAAGACTGAAATAGTATAAATCCCATGATATTTTTTTATATAATCCCATAATCTGTTTTATTTACAATTTAAAAAAATCTTCTTTTAAATTGTATGAATGCAAACGCTTCTAAAGCAAATAGTTTTTACTCAGAAACTGCTAGTAAGTTTCAGTATATGAATGCTGACGCTTCCAATGCATGATCAATTATGATATTATTTTTGGGCGAAACCATTGTTTTTTCATGCACTGGTAAATTCTGAGATTTTGGTGTATTTCCATAACATGTCTTCTTTCAGAATAGTGGACAGAAAACACCCAAAACACACATTTGAGTGTTTACCTTATTAGCATCTTTAAAGGTGGTGAGTTTGAGTCAGAAATCACTTCAGCAGCTTCACACATACCAAAACTTACCGTTTTATTCATATCTATATTCTGAAGGTTTGTTCATACATAATTCATCCTGATATACAGAACATTTTATTCCTGAAAACATGGTGAAAAGGCTTTTTTTTTTCTGATTTATGATAAAATCCCTTCTGTAAAAACCTTTGATATGTCATCAAAATCAAAAGAATTATGACTTTATCCAATGTTCAGATTTCTGTTCTGGAAATGTATGCAAATGAATGCATATTTATTTAGAAAATGCCTCATTTGCATATTTAAACATACCATTTCAGAAAGCTTGTAATATAAAATTGTGATAATGTACTGTGATTAATCAGTATGGTGATATATACACCGATCAGGCATAACATAACATCCTAATATTGTGTTGGTCCCCCTTTTGCTGACCCATCTCTGATGGACTCCACTAGACCCCTGAAGGTGTGCTGTGGTATCTGGCATCAAGATGTTAGCAGCAGATCCTTTAAGTCCTGTAAGTTGCGAGGTGGGGCCTCCATGGATCAGACTTGTTTGTTCAGCACATCCCACAGATGCTCGATTGGATTGAGATCTGGGGAATTTGGAGGCCAAGTCAACACCTCAAACTCGTTGTTGTGCTCCTCAAACTATTCCTGAACCATTTGTGCTTTGTGTCAGGAGCATTATCCTGCTGGAAGAGCCACAGCCACCAGGGAATACCGTTTCCATGAAAGGCTGTACATGGTCTCAACAATGCTTAGGTAGGTGGTACATGTCAAAGTAACATCCACATGGATGGCAGGACCCAAGGTTTCCCAGCAGAACATTGCCCAAAGCATCACACTGCCTCCGCCGGCTTGCCCTCTTCCCATAGTGCATCCTGGAGCCATGTGTTCCCCAGGTAAGCCACGCACACGCACCCGGCCATCCACGTAATGTAAAAAAACACGTGATTCCTCAGACCAGGCCACCTTCTTCCATTGCTCCGTGGTCCAGTTCTGATGCTCACGTGCCACTGTTGGTGCTTTCGGCGGTGGACAGGGGTCAGCATGGGCACCCTGACTGGTCAGCGGCTATGCAGCCCATACGCAACAAACTGAGATGCACTGTGTATTCTGACACCTTTCTATCAGAACCAGCATTAACTTCTGGAGCAATTTGAGCTCCAGTAGCTCGTCTGTTTGATCGGACCACACGGGTCATCCTTCGCTCCCCACGTGCATCAATGAGCCTTGGCCGCCCATGACCCTGTCTCCGGTTCTCCACTGTTCCTTCCTTGGAGCACTTTTGATAGATCCTGACCACTGCAGACCGGGAACACCCCACAAGAGCTGCAGTTTTGGAGATGCTCTGATCCAGTCGTCTAGCCATCACAATTTGGCCCTTGTCAAACTCGCTCAAATCCTTACGCTTGCCCATTTTTCCTGCTTCTAACACATCAACTTTGAGGACAAAATGTTCACTTGCTGCCTAATATATCCCACCCACTAACAGGAGCCATGATGGAGAGATCATCAGTGTTATTCACTTCATAATGTTATTTCTGATTGGTGTATATGGGTTTGAAACAACATGAGGGTAAGTAAAAAGACTTTTTATTTGTGCGTGAACTTCTGGCTTCTAGCAGCTCTCAGTGATTTAATAGCTTTCAGAGTCAGCACACTTGCTTGCTTGGTTTGCTATTTCTACAGAGGCCAAAAGGACACACAAGAGACCACCGGCTTTATAAAGACCAGCATTTCACCTTCAGACGCTTCTATACACTTACTGACCACTTTATCTGAGCCCCATCATGCATCCCTGAGATCTGGCCACTGAAACACACTGTAGATGAACAATAAGAGCAGACCTTTGGCCTCATTTCATCAGGTCTTCCTCTCTTTAGAGTAACAGACGGCATTACACGGCACTGCAGCGCTGCATCATTAATCTCTCGCCGTAATGAGTTCCTGGCAGTGTTTACTGTCGGCCAGCTAATGAAATCAAGAGTCGCCAGGTAAACACTAAATGAACGCTAACTCCACATCGCAAACAAGATTGTGTTCACCTAGAATTAGATACAGTGTTGAGGCAAAATCAAATCAAACTTCCTATCTCTGTGTGTGTGTATATGTGTGTGTGTGTGTGTGTGGCCTGGTAAACCCTACGTTATGGGGACAAAATGTCCCCACAAAGATGGCAATATCCGAAATCCTTGTGGGGACATTTTTTGGTCCCCATGAGGAAAACAGCTTATAATTTATACTAAGTGATGTTTTTTGAAAATGTAAAAATGCAGAATGTTTCATGTGATGGGTAGGTTTAGGGGTAGGGGTAGTGTGTGTGTGTGTGTGTGTGTGTGTGATGGGTAGGTTTAGGGGTAGTGTGTGTGTGTGTGTGTGTGTGTGTGTGTGTGTGTGTGATGGGTAGGTTTAGGGGTAGGGGTAGTGTGTGTGTGTGTGTGTGTGTGTGTGTGTGATGGGTAGGTTTAGGGGTAGGGGTAGTGTGTGTGTGTGTGTGTGTGTGTGATGGGTAGGTTTAGGGGTAGGGGTAGTCTGTGTGTGTGTGTGTGTGTGATGGGTAGGTTTAGGGGTAGGGATAGTGTGTGTGTGTGTGTGTGATGGGTAGGTTTAGGGGTAGTGTGTGTGTGTGTGTGTGTGTGTGATGGGTAGGTTTAGGGCTAGGGGTAGTGTGTGTGTGTTTGTGATGGGTAGGTTTAGGGGTAGTGTGTGTGTGTGTGTGTGTGTGTGTGTGTGTGTGTGTGATGGGTAGGTTTAGGGGTAAGGGTAGTGTGTGTGTGTTTGTGATGGGTAGGTTTAGGGGTAGGGGTAGTGTGCGTGTGTGAGTGTGTGTGTGATGGGTAGGTTTAGGGGTAGGGGTAATGTGTGTGTGTGTGTGTGATGGGTAGGTTTAGGGGTAGTGTGTGTGTGTGTGTGTGTGTGTGTGTGTGTGTGTGATGGGTAGGTTTAGGGGTAGGGGTAGTGTGTGTGTGTGAGTGTGAGTGTGTGTGTGATGGGTAGGTTTAGGGGTAGTGTGTGTGTGAGTATGTGATGGGTAGGTTTAGGGGTAGTGTAAGGGGATAAAATATACAATTTATACAGTATAAAAACCATTATGTCTATGGAAAGTCCCCATAAAACATGAAAACCCAACATGTGTGTGTTTGTGTGTGTGTGTGTGTGTTTCTTGAGAAGCAGCACAACTCTTTTCAGCTCTAATAATCATAAATGTTTGTTGAGCATCAAATCCTCATATTGAATGATTTCTGAAGGGTCATGTGACACTGAAGACTGGAGTAATGATGATAAATTCAGCTTTGATCACAGGAATAAATTACACTTTACTATATATTCACATAGAGAACAGCTGATTTACACTGGAGTCATATTTCACTGCTTTACTGTATTTATGATCAGATAAATGAAGCTTTGATGAGCAGAAGAGACTCTTTCAAAAACCCCAAAAATCTTACACTGTAAAAAGTAATTTTCATAATTGATCAACTCTTCTTTTGTCAAATCAACTTAGATAATATGGTTCAGATAACATGAGTTTCTGTTGTATTAACTCAATAAACTGAACATTTTAAGGCACCCAGCCAACAATATTTTTTCCAGTGTATTGACACCAAACTTTGGAATGGCGGTGTAGCCTATATTATATATTATTACAATTTAAATGAACTTGCAAGTTAGTTATAGCAAATGGTTTAAATACACAGGCTGTTGGAAGGCAATGCATTGGCTAAGCATTCGTGTGAAGTACATGTGTGTTCATGAAATGTTTGACTTTGCTAATCACATGTTGCACACCAAGCCAGCAAGCAACGCCTGTAATGGGCTTACCAATAGCCAAGTCATTTCAGTTATCATATAGTGTCAATGCGGGCAGATCAGTAATATAGGTGAATATTTAGTGTCCCCTGTAAAGTAATAAAGTACTAGTGGGAAGTTTCTGTGTGCATATCAAAGGTGCATCCAGAGTAGATTATTAAACATGATCCATGCATGTCTTACCGCGGCCCTGGAAGATGCAACATCAAAGCGAGTTCCTGATGAGCGTGATTAGTGGGAGAAATGCTCGGTGTGTCATGCCTTTACAGACTCTGCCTTCGTTTGCATGCTCAGATCAAGGTTGTGAGGTTTTTATTGCATTAATGCATGTGTATAATTGAGTTTCCAAATGCATTTCACGAAGGAAGCCAGTTTCAATGTCTCTCATCTGCATAAAATGATTGCTTGAGTGCGCTTCCTTTAGTGAAAAATTAAGAGGGGATAAAAAGAGGTTTGGTTAGACTTATTCAACCTGATTCTGGGCCGTGCAAAACAGGAGGGCAATTTTCTATGCGCCGTAAACATGGGTAATAAACTGTTTCTTTTCAAGAGAGCTTTTCAAGATAATTTAGACCCGGCGGAGAGCATAAAAACACACATCTTGAGGAATATTCAGCTTCTCGTGCTGTTGCAGTCGTCATAATAGATAAAACTCCGTCCGTGCAAGTTTATTCCGGAGACAACAGCCGAACGGCTCAACAGGGATGTGAAGAATGAGACAGAGCTGTCACTTCAAATAGCGACTGAAGAAATGGCTTCAATACTACTTTAGCCTTTGTAAATATGTCTGAATGTCATTTCTTTTTTACTAGTATGATGAAATGTCAGTCATATGTCAGGAAGACGCTACACTCGTCCCGAGATTCCTTCATCACAGAGCGGCTAATACGACGTGACGGTAAATGCAATTTAGCTGTTTTTCATTAGATCTGCATGAGCATTGATAAACATCAACGTGGAGATCGGTCAGTGTCAACAGCAAAGATGATCAAATACAAAAGGATACAATGAAACTGATCTGAGATGAGGAGGCCGAACATGTTTTAACTTGATTCAAAGAACCCAAAGACAGAATTGCGCAAAACTATCCCAAAAACATAATTCTGCTGTCCTGTTGTTTCAGTCATTTTTTAAGTTGACACAACTTGCAGTTTCTGAATTTGTTCATTCAACTTAACATGTTAAGTTTTTACTGTCTTAAGTAGTTTATAAACTGATTTAACGAGAGTATTTGCCGACTCCTTTGTCCAAATATCTGCCAATGGGATCAGAAAGATAATATTGTTTTCCCTTTAAATTAAGTAAAAACTTTATATCTTCAGTCATGTTGCTTCTCCAGTAAATGTATCTTGATTTAAGAATCTTTAGATATTTGTGTTGGAAAACAAGACAGAAACACTGAGGAAGATTTTTTTTTTTCCATTGTTGGTTGCAATTGCTAATGTAAGTTAGGAAAACATGCCACAGTCAGTTATATGAACTTCAATTTTAGTACAGACAACTTCAAAAAAATAAGTTCACTTTACTTTTATAATGATATTTCAACAAAAATTTGTAAGTCTATTACATAAGATTTGTAAATCTGAAAATACTTAATATTTAACAAAAACTTAAATTGAGTGAATATTTTGTTCAATATTGTTTTTAGTCAAATTAAAACTAATATTTCTCAGACCATATGATTCAAAAGTTTTAGTTAAAAAAGTATGAGAATCTATGAACTGTTCCAGAGAGTTTGAGATAATAAGCACAAATTCATATAATTGTGCTCTATAAATGTGCAAAGGTTCATAGCCTTTTACCTTACGGTTCTATGGACTGCTACTTAAACCAAAGGAAACTGAATGGTTTTATTGGTGCTATTACTATCTTTCATACTAGCAACCTCCCAAAACACCCTATAAACTGCCTAGCAACCCCCAGAACACCCTAGCAACGCCCAAGCAACCACCCTGAACACCACAGCAACTGCCTAACAACAACATAGTGCCGAGTTTTGCCACGGCAAGCACCACTCAGATTTTCTTGAGAAAATGTATGTGTTATGATTATAATAAAACTTTAAGCACATAAAGTGACCTGAATCCTGATGCTGATGGTGTCTTTTTAAAAACTTTGCCACTTCATCTGTTCTGAGAGTGGCCTTCTTGTTTAAATGTGGTAATGAAACACATCTCAAAGGATTTTAGGGCCTGAATCTATTATTATCTCTCATACTAGCAACCTCCCAAAACACCCTATAAACTGCCTAACAACACCTTAGCAACCTCCCAAAACACCCTATAAACTGCCTAACAACACCTTAGCAACCTCCCAAAACACCCTATAAACTGCCTAACAACACCTTAGCAACCTCCCAAAACACCCTATAAACTGCCTAGCAACACCCTAGCAACCCCAGAACATCCTAGCAACGCCCAAGCAACCACCCTGCACACCACAGCAACTGCCTAAGAACAACATGGTGCCGAGTTTTGCCACGGCAAGCACCACTCAGATTTTCTTGAGAAAATGTATGTGTTATGATTATAATAAAACTTTAAGCACATAAAGTGACCTGAATCCAGTAACTGATGCTGATGGTGCATTTTTAAAAACTTTGCCACTTCATCTGTTCTGAGAGTGGCCTTCTTGTTTAAATGTGGTAATGAAACACATCTCAAAGGATTTTAGGGCCTGAATCTATTATTATCTCTCATACTAGCAACCTCCCAAAACACCCTATAAACTGCCTAACAACACCTTAGCAACCTCCCAAAACACCCTATAAACTGCCTAGCAACACCTTAGCAACCTCCCAAAACACCCTATAAACTGCCTAGCAACACCCTAGCAACCTCCCAAAACACCCTATAAACTGCCTAGCAACACCCTAGCAACCCCCAGAACATCCTAGCAACGCCCAAGCAACCACCCTGCACACCACAGCAACTGCCTAAGAACAACATAGTGCCGAGTTTTGCCACGGCAAGCACCACTCAGATTTTCTTGAGAAAATTTACGTGTTATGATTATAATAAAACTTTAAACACATAAAGTGACCTGAATCCAGTAACTGATGCTGATGGTGCATTTTTAAACACTTTGCCACTTCATCTGTTCTGAGAGTGGCCTTCTTGTTTAAATGTGGTAATGAAACACATCTCAAAGGATTTTAGGGACTGAATCTTGTTTCATAGTGAAAGTATGCAAAGTGAAACATGCCATAAAGTAAATCTAATCTCAGCAGCGCTGCGGATGAAAACAATAATTTGGCACTCAATCTGCAATACTTACTATTCATGAAAAATAAATATGCTTGTACAAAGCGTGTCAAAAATAACAGCATTTCTCTGCGTGTGTGCATGCATGTGTGGCCATATTTAGCAAATGCGAGCGGCGACTTTGACTTGATTCATATTTCAGCTGGTTAAACGTACTTCATTGCGTGGTTTTATTGCTCATGGACTCCTGCGTCATCCAGAAGATCTTATTTTCTCCATCGTTCATTTGTGCGTAATCAAACACACTGTCTGTGGCAGGAG
Source organism: Rhinogobio ventralis (assembly GCA_039654625.1). Taxonomy (NCBI): domain Eukaryota; kingdom Metazoa; phylum Chordata; class Actinopteri; order Cypriniformes; family Gobionidae; genus Rhinogobio; species Rhinogobio ventralis. Next base: position 38,238,821 of record CM077210.1, on the reverse strand, counting down.
AAAAAAATGATTACAATGCAAATGAATTTGGACGGTTTAAGCATTTTTCTGAAAGAGATGTTGATTAACTGTGTCAAATCACGCATTCATATGGTTATGAGTTTGACTGCGCCAGAGCTGAACAAACACCATGAAGCTGTTGCATTATTGGTTATTATATCCAATACAATACAATTCAGATTACATCATGTGGGAAGAGATAATAATAATTAAAAATAAATAAATATATATATATATACACCGATCAGGCATAACATTATGATAGGTGATGTGAATAACACTGATTATCTTTTCATCACCTGTTAGTGGGTGGGATATATTAGGCAGGAAGTGAACATTTTGTCCTCAAAGTTGATGTGTTAGAAGCAGGAAAAATGGGCAAGCGTAAGGATTTGAGCGAGGAAGGGCCAAATTGTGATGGCTAGACGACTGGGTCAGAGCATCTCCAAAACTGCAGCTCTTGTGGGGTGTTCCCGGTCTGCAGTGGTCAGGATCTATCAAAAGTGCTGCAAGGAAGGAACAGTGGAGAACCGGAGACAGGGTCATGGGCGGCCAAGGCTCATTGATGCACGTGGGGAGCGAAGGCTGGCCCGTGTGGTCCGATCAAACAGACGAGCTACTGGAGCTCAAATTGCTCCAGAAGTTAATGCTGGTTCTGATAGAAAGGTGTCAGAATACACAGTGCATCTCAGTTTGTTGCGTATGGGGCTGCATAGGCGCTGACCAGTCAGGGTGCCCATGCTGACCCCTGTCCACCGCCGAAAGCACCAACAGTGGCACGTGAGCATCAGAACTGGACCACGGAGCAATGGAAGAAGGTGGCCTGGTCTGAGGAATCACGTGTTCTTTTACATCACGTGGATGGCCGGATGCGTGTGCGTGGCTTACCTGGGGAACACATGGCACCAGGATGCACTATGGGAAGAAGGCAAGCCGGCGGAGGCAGTGTGATGCTTTGGGCAATGTTCTGCTGGGAAATCTTGGGTCCTGCCATCCATGTGGATGTTACTTTGACACGTACCACCTACCTAAGCATTGTTGCAGACCATGTACAGCCTTTCATGGAAACGGTATTCCCTGGTGGCTGTGGCTCTTCCAGCAGGATAATGCTCCTGCCACAAAGCACAAATGCTTCAGGAATGGTTTGAGGAGCACAGCAACGAGTTTGAGGTGTTGACTTGGCCTCCAAATTCCCCAGATATCAATCCAATCGAGCATCTGTGGGATGTGCTGAACAAGCGCAAGCGGTCAAACAGTAAACATATAGCATGGCAGATAATAACTGAACAAGTATTGAAATAACAGAAAGGGGAACCAATCAGTTCCAAAACAATGTGAATATATGAGTTTTAAATTCTGTCCTAAAGGTCTGTAGTGATAAGACAGCACAGAGTTTCAGCTTATAATACTGAACGCCCAACCACAGACAGTAGACCGTCTGAACTTAAAACAAGCAGGTTTTATGAACAAGATCTAAGAGTACAGCCAGGAGTGTAAGGTTGAATTAAGCCTGCTAGATATGAAGGTGCTAAACAATGACAGGCCTTACAAATTAAGACAAGTAGTTTGAACTGAACAGCAGCAGCAGCAGCAATAGCAGTAGTAGTAGACTAGAGTAGTAGTAGTAGTAGTAGTAGAAGCAGAAGTAGAAGTATAGGGAATAGTAGAGTAGTAGTAGCAGAAGTAGAAGAGGGAGTAGTAGTAGTAGTAGTAGTAGAGTATAAGTAGTAGTAGTAGTAGTAGTAGTATCAGCAGCAGGAGCAGTAGCAGTAGAATAGAAGTAGAAGTAGTTGTAGTAGTTGTAGTAGTAGTAGTTGTTGTTGTAGTAGTAGTAGTAGTAGTAGTAGTAGTAGTAATGGTGGTAGTAGTACTAGTAATGGTGGTAGTAGAAGTAGTAGTAGTAGTAGTAGTAGTAGTAGCAGTAGCAGTAGAAACGTAGTAGTAGTAGTAGCAGCAGCAGCAGCAGCAGTAGCAGCAGTAGAATTGTAGTAGTAGTAGTAGAAGAGGGAGTAGTAGAGTAGTAGTAGTAGAGTATAAGTAGTAGTAGTAGTAGTAGCAGCAGCAGCAGCAGTAGTAGTAGTAGCAGCAGCAGCAGTAGAATAGTAGTAGTAGTAGTAGTAGTAGCAGCAGCAGCAGCAGCAGCAGCAGTAGTAGTTGTAGCAGCAGCAGTAGCAGTAGAATAGTAGTAGTAGAAGTAGTTGTAGTAGTAGTAGTAGTAGCAGCAGCAGCAGCAGCAGTAGTAGTAGTAGTAGCAGCAGCAGCAGCAGTAGCAGTAGAATAGTAGTAGTAGAAGTAGTTGTTGTTGTAGTAGAGTAGAGTAGAAGTATGTAACCACCCACAGTTTGGTTACTATGTTTTTGTGTGTGTAATGCCACTACTATGCACTAGGGGGCTCTAGGTAGCATTCTCCCTTGTATATAGCCAGGTATAGGGGGAGAAGAAGTCAGGATTGTTTGGTGAAGGGGAATCATCCCATGGTTCACACAAACTACTCAGAGTTCAGATTGAGAAACTTTGTTTTCAAGCTCAATCAAGTAAGTGTTTCTTTTTGTCTTGTTTATGTTAAGGGTAGTTATTTCTGGGTAAGCTGTATTTTGTTTTTCATTTATGGATGCTGTTTGGTTTATAGTGCTAATTTGTATGTTTTGTTGGTAGAAGGACTCTTTATACATCATCTTTTTTCATCATGGTGATTCTATGCTGATGTTTTAAGGAACATGCGAGTTCTGTAGCCTGAGGACAGTGGTATCAAGGCCGGACTTCATTTCGGTGTTGGAATTCTGTTTGGATTACCTGTTGCGTTTTATCACCTCATTCACTGGACATTTCTTCAACTAATCTTCCTTGATGCCAATGGTATAACTGACTTTAAGCTTCAAATCATTGAGTTTGTTCTATGGACAAAAAGTCAATGATTGGCTAAGGTTTTTCCCTTTTAGCTTCATTGCCAAACAACCATGACAGAATGACTCTTTCTGGGGTGATTGTGATTTCAATATTTGGTGGATTTTGTTGATGTGGATATATTCTTGTGGGTCTTTTCATAAATATAAAAAAGAACATCTCTATTTGTGTTTTGGGGTTTATGTCGAATGGTTTATTTGCTCTTTATCTTTGAATGTAAGATTGGTCAGTGGGTCCCTCCCTCAAATTTATCTTGTAGTTGTCTTCCCTAGGTTGTTCCTAGGGAGACTGTTACAGAATGGCGCCCGAACAGGGACCATCAGGCCAATGAGATCTTTAACCTGAGTGTTTTCTCAGTTTTCTGTCATTTATAGCAACACAACCGAATGCGATAGGCAGCCAGTGTAGTTGATGAAGGATCGGAGTGATGTGAGAAGTTTTTTTGTTAAATGTCAGGGCGAGAGCATGGATGAATCGAGAAATGAATCTAGTGGTTATGAAAGCATCAATAACAAACTGGCTGATATGTGGTTCAAAAATCAGACAGCACTCCTAGATTGCAAACAATTGGTGAAGGCCTAACCAGGACTCTATTGATATAAATGGAGATGTCATGTTTGGAGGAGCCAAGCGATTAGAAATATCTTTTGAATTTATTTATTTTAAATATACGTATATGTATATATACATATATATTTATATTTTACAGTAGAATTGTAATTTAGAAGGCTAAACGATTTCTGTCTTCATTTTTGTAATTATAACGTAGTAGTAGTAGTAGTAGTAGTAGTAGACTAGAGTAGTAGAGTAGTAGTAGTAGTAGTAGTAGAAGCAGAAGTAGAAGTATAGGGAGTAGTAGAGTAGTAGTAGCAGAAGTAAAAGAGGGAGTAGTAGAGTAGTAGTAGAGTATAAGTAGTAGTAGCAGTATCATCAGTAGCAGTAGAATAGTAGAAGTAGTAGTAGTAGTAGTAGTAGTAGTAGTATCATCAGCAGCAGCAGCAGTAGCAGTAGCAGTAGAATAGTAGTAGTAGTAGTAGTAGTGATAGTATCATATAATAGTAGAAGTAGTAGTAGAAGAAGTAGTTGTTGTTGTTGTAGTAGTAGTAGTAGTAGCAGCAGCAGCAGCAGTAGCAGTTGAATTGTAGTTGTAGTAGTAGTAGTAGTAGTAGTAGAAGAGGGAGTAGTATAGTAGGGCAAGTTTCTTGTGTTGAATTTCACAAACAATGTAAAAAGATAGAAGATAGGATGTCATATCATGTTCAGCGTGAGTGTGAGAGGATAAAACAACAGTTGGAAATGGCAGTCAAGGACTTGGGTCAGTCAATGGTAGATTGTTTGAGAAGAAGAGATTCAAAATCCTCGCCGTACTCTCAGCTGTACTAAAAGGAACTGCCAAAGATTGGTGGATGGCAGAGAGGAGAAGTGTGGCCAACTGGAAGCAGTTTAAGGAGAGATTCCTGCATTCATTCTTAAGTGAGGACTACAAGGATGTAGCAGCCAGGAAACTGATGGAACGGAAACAAGGTGCCAAAGAACGTTTAAGAGACTTTGCATATCAGTATTGTGCATTGTGTTTGCGGTGGAAAAAGGATATGTCTGAGAAGGAGGTGATTCAGGCAATCTTGAGGAACTGCAACCCGCGACTTGCCAGTTTGCTGCGAGGAACTGTCAAAGACGTGGAAGAGTTAGTCAGAATTGGGACACAAATTGAAAGAGATTTTGATGAGTCCAAAAGGTATTGGAGTCAGGTGAATGGGGAGGAAAAGAAGAAGAAAACCTCCACTGTTCAAGAACCTCAACGCAAGTTACCACATGCTGGCAACCGAGTATTGCTACTTGATCAGAGTCCAGACTGTCAGGCTTGTAAGAACATCACCCTTTCCATAGTTCTCAGAGACAGCTATGTCATTGCCATTGTTGACACTAGAAGCACCTTCTCACTAATCTAAGAATCTTTATGGAAACGGTTAAGTCATCATGAAGAATGTCAACCTAGTGGAGGCCAATCATTCCTGTTGGCCAATGGACAGAGACAACACTCCCAAGGCAAAGATGTTCAAAGGTTCCTGGGTTTAGCGGGTTGGTATCACTGTTTCATACCCCAGTTCTCTGAAAAGGCAGCCTCATTGCATGCAATGAAACAGAAGAAGGCCACATGAGAATGGACTGAACAATGTCAACAGGCATTCAACTCTATAAAACAAGATCTTGTTAGAGCTCCAGTTTTGATTCCCCCTGATTTCTCTAAACCTTTTCGAGTAAAAACCAATGCCAGTGATATTGGTTAAGGAGCTGTTCTTACCCAAGAGTCAGACGGTGACGAGTATGTTATTGCCTATACATCCCGGCTGTTGAGAGGAGCAGAGAAAGCTTATTCTGTGCCAGAAAAGGAGTGTTTGCCGGTAGTTTGGGCTGTAGAAAAATGGAGGCAGTATCTGGAGGGCCAGACATTTGAGGTAGTAACAGATCATGCCGCTTTGACATGGGCATTCCTACACCCAAAACCTTCTTCACGTCTCATACAATGGACCATAAGACTACAAGGTTTTCACTTCACTGTGAGGTATCGGAAGGGTCAGTGCAATGTTGTGCCAGATGTCTTATCAAGAAGTCACAGTGCTCCACAGGACACGTTACTCATCGCTACTGCTGCTAAAACCATTTCTCCACCATGCAATCTACCAGTTGACCTTTCACAAATTGCTACGGCACAAAATAACGACACTGAAATTCAAGAACTAGTAATTAAAACTGGAAAACAGACGACACTGCCAGAGTTCATTATATTGTTGAAAATGGTTTTCTATTTCACAGTGTTCCTGATGGTCGAAAAGGTCAAAAACTCCAATTGATCATTCCTTCTGCTATGCGACAATCATTCCTGCAATATGCTCACGACAATCCTCTGAGTGGACACTTGGGGAAGCTCAAAACTCTACTCCGGCTACTCGAAATAGTGTACTGGCCTAGCATCAGGGCTAGTATGGAAATATTGTAAGGAGTGTTAAACATGTCAAAAACGATGTCAGGTCTTCTGCAAAATACTCCAGTAGTCGAGCCTGGGCACATGTTAGGAGTAGACCTCATGGGGCCCTTTCCTAAAAGTGTCAAGCAGCATGAGTATCTTCTGGTGGTTGTGGACTACTTTACCAAATGGGTGGAGTTGTATCTCTTGAGAACAGCAAAAGCATCTCACAATGCAAAAATCCTAATAGATGAGATCTTCATGAGATGGGGAACACCAGCCTATCTTGTGTCAGATGGAGGATCAATTCACTTCTCATCTCATCGACCTTTTGTGCAAACAGTGGGAGTAATTCAAAAATTAACCACTGCCTATCATCCTCAGACAAATTTGACAGAGCGAGTCAACAGAAACTTAAAAACCATTATTGCGTCGTAAGTGGTTGGCAGAGTTCCGGTTTGCCATTAATTCTGCCTGGCATGAAAGCACAGGGTTCACACCAGCAGAAGTAGCCTTGGGACGGAAGTTGAAAGGACAAATGGAAAGAGCCCTACAACTGCCTGATCCTAACAGCCCAGCTTACCCTATACTAGAAAGACAAAAGGAACTAGTCAGCTTGGTAAGGGAGAAAGTAGAGTGAGCCCAAAGTAAGCAGAAAAGATACTATGACCAGCGTCACAAACCAACTCAGTTTCAGGTTGGAGATGTAGTTTGGGTACGAACTCATCCCTTATCCAAAGCAGATGACAGTTTTATGGCAAAGCTATTCCCAAAGTGGAAAGGGCCCGCCAAAATTGTAAGGATATTGGGTCCGGTTAATTATCAAGTCTCCCTTGTGTCTGGTCCAGATACTGTTGATGCCTATCATGTTCAAAATCTTAAGCTTTGTCATGGGTATGTCAAATCTGTCAATGAAGGGGGAGGTATGTAACCACCCACAGTTTGGTTACTATGTTTTTGTGTGTGTAATGCCACTACTATGCACTAGGGGGCTCTAGGTAGCATTCTCCCTTGTATATAGCCAGGTATAGGGGGAGAAGAAGTCAGGAATGTTTGGTGAAGGGGAATCATCCCATGGTTCACACAAACTACTCAGAGTTCAGATTGAGAAACTTTGTTTTCAAGCTCAATCAAGTAAGTGTTTCTTTTTGTCTTGTTTATGTTACGGGTAGTTATTTCTGGGTAAGCTGTATTTTGTTTTTCATTTATGGATGCTGTTTGGTTTATAGTGCTAATTTGTATGTTTTGTTGGTAGAAGGACTCTTTATACATCATCTTTTTTCATCATGGTGATTCTATGCTGATGTTTTAAGGAACATGCGAGTTCTGTAGCCTGAGGACAGTGGTATCAAGGCCGGACTTCATTTCGGTGTTGGAATTCTGTTTGGATTACCTGTTGCATTTTATCACCTCATTCACTGGACATTTCTTCAACTAATCTTCCTTGATGCCAATGGTATAACTGACTTTAAGCTTCAAATCATTGAGTTTGTTCTATGGACAAAAAGTCAATGATTGGCTAAGGTTTTTTTTACAAAGGCAAATAAACCATTAGTTGTAGAAGATGATGGTTTGACAATGTAAGAGAAAAGAGTCCATGGTTTACACTTTGCTTCATTAATAACACACGGTGCTTCTTCATATTGCAGTACGTAGTCTGAATAAGCAATAGCATGAACATGAAGGTGAGTTTTCTTCTAAAGTCGTTCAAGACGCCCACCCTTAGCTTTCATTCGTCTCGAGTTCAGGGGTGAACCATGGGGAGGGATGATCTGAGCGGACAGTTCTAGTTTTTAATGGGGAAAGTGGATATAGTGTCATTATATATTTATCAGAAACATCTGAGATAAAGCTGATAATTAAATGCAACAGACTTCCGGAGCAATGAGAGAACTCTCTCAACGGTGCGTATGCTATAGCATATGTGAGTGGATTCAGGGTCTTGATGCCCTGTGATGTGGCCTTAAACCCCAGAGGGATCGTGTCGGCTGATCTTGACAGGGATGATGCAGCTTCATCAGGATGGAGCCCACGGGCCCCTGCTGTAAATGTGCAGTGGAGTGTGTCAGACGCTGGATCAGATCAAGCCTGTATCTGAATATACCACTGAATTATCAAACGCTCGCACTGCTGGTTGCCAGGGGGTTGCTATGTGGTTGCTATGGTGTTCTGTGTGGTTGCTAAGTGTTTTCTTCCTGCCTCACAAACAGCTCCGGTCCCTCCTTCAAAGTGCGTCTATGGGATTTTTTTTTTACACGTTTTATCGTCCAGCATATGCAGCAATTTCAGGCGTCAATATATGACTTGCCAGGCATATTATATTGACTTGAAGCCCAATATTTACATGTTCACAATTCTCTGATGTCGATTAATGATCACATGACATGGAAGTAAATAGATCAAATATTGAATCTATTTTGATTTTACAGCTGGACTTTAAAGTGCCTCACTTCGCATTACATTCACACTGCTGTTTTAGGAACACAATCAACTTTAACAACAACAACAACAACTAGTACTACTACTACTACTACTACTACTACTAAGATACTATTATTTCTACTACTATTATTACTACTACTACTACTACTACTATTCTATGATACTATTACCACCACCACTACTACTACTACTACTACTACTACTACTACTACTACTCCTACTACTCCTCCTCCTACTACTACTACTACCACCACCACCACCACCACTATTACTACTACTACTATTACTACTACTACTACTACTACTACTCCTACTATTCTATGATACTATTACCACCACCACCACCACCACCACCACCACTACTACTACTACTACTACTACTACTACTCCTGCTGCTACTACTCTACTATACTACTACTACTACTACTACTATTACTACTACTACTACTACTACTACTACTACTACCACCACCACCATTATTATTATTACTACTACTACTACTACTACTACTACTACTACTACTACTACTCTATGATACTATTACCACCACCACCACTACTACTACTACTACTACTACTACTACTACTACTACTCTATGATACTATTACCACCACCACCACCACCACCACCACTACTACTACTACTATTACTCTTCTACTACTATTACTACTACTACTACTACTACTACTACTATTCTATGATACTACTACTACTACTACTACTACTACTACTCTATACTACTACTACTACTACTACTACTACTCTATTATACTGTTACTACTACTACTACTACTACTACTACTACTACTACTACTACTATTAATCTACTACTACTACTATTAATCTACTACTACTACTACTACTACTACTACTACTACTACTACCATTACTACTACTACTGTTCTATGATACTATTACTACTATTTCTACTACTACTACTACTACTACTACTACTACTACTACTACTGTTCCTGCTGCTACTACTAATACTCTACTCTACTATTACTACTACTACTACTGTACGATAATATTACTACTACTATTACTCTACTACTATTACTACTCTACTCTACTATTAATACTGCTGCTACTACTACTACTACTACTACTCAACTATACTACTACTACAACAACTACTACTACTACTACTCTTTTACTACTACTACTGCTGCTAATATTACTCTACTACTACTACATTTTAATTACAAAAAGTCGTTTAGCCTACTGTTGTAAATTACAGTTCTACTGTAAAATATAAAATTAATATTTAATAATGATAATAGTTTTACACTACAAGTTACAATCATAATATGTATAATATAAAATATATATTATATGTATTATATTAGTCTACTGTTGTAAATTACAATTATACTGTAAAATAAATATCTAACAAATATAAATATATTAATATAATATATATATATATATTAAAAAGTATTATATATCTTACTCTTTTTAAATAAAATAAAATATAAGCAATTTAGCAAGCTAAATTTCATTTTTCATTTAGTTAAATAAACTAAAACTGGAATCAAAATTAATAAAAACAATATAGACATATTTTATTTTATACTAAACTAACTCATAAAATGAAAACAGAGAATATAAAAGTAAAATGTAATTCAGAATAGGTGATAGATACTAAAATAACACGGCATCATTTACAGAATGTTGCTGTAATGGAGTAATAAGCGTTCTCTGTGTTTCTGTGGTGTCTTCTTAAAGCAGTGGCACAGCAGCGCGGCCGCGGCCTGTTTTCAGCTTTACCGCGGGTCTCCTGGGCGCCTTTAGCTTGATTAAAATCTATCACCTCATTCCCTGGTTCAGTGAGCTCATTTACGCTTTCTTCACGGGACTTCGGCGGGACATCGCTCCCTAACCACTCACTTTTCTTTGGCTGTCATATTCTCAGCCAAAAGCCATATCCCTTCACCATGATATAGTGCCGTACCTGTTTTCACCTGTACAGCATTACAATATTCCTAGTGAAGCCCGAGGCCTGAATTTCTGATGCATTAAAGCACAGTTCAGTTTGAGGAGAGAGTACGAGTATGAGTATATGCCTGGTCATGAACCTCTTCTTTGTTTTTAAATGAAACCCAACAGGATCGTTTGTCTCGTCTCGAACCTTCTCGCTCTGCAGTCTCCCGTCACTGATCCTCTGGTGTTGCACTAATTGTGACAGATTTCATTGGAAATGGTTTCTAATTGTTGAAATGTAAAATGTTTACAGATCATCCCTAAATTTCGCATATTCTTTTTTTTGCCATTTTAAGTTAACTGTCCCTGCATAGATCATCTGAACCTCAATGGCTGCACTGCAAAAGTCTCAGTATTTCTTCAGTCTTTTTTTCCAGTACAAATATCTAAACATTCTTAAATCAAGAATGAGGAGCCAAATGACTTGAGATATTAAGTCTTCGTTACTAAAGAAAATGGGTAACACTTTACACTAAGGTTTCATTAGTTCACATTAGTTAATGTATTAACTAACATGAACTAACCTTGAGCAGTACATTCGTTACTGTATTTGTTAATCTTTGGTAATGTTAGTTAATAAAAATACAGCTGTTCATGGTTTGTTCATGTTAGTTCACAGTGCATTAACTAATGTTAGCAAGATTTTAATAAAGTATTAGTAAATGTTGAAATTAACAAAGATAAATAAATGCTTTATAAGTGCAGTTCATTATTAGTTCATGTTAACTAATGAACCTTATTGTAAAGTGTTACCAGAAAATAAAGTGAGTTTTTGCTCAAAATAACAAAAAAAATCTGCTAATGTGGTCAGAAAATTACTAAGTGGTTTAGTATTTTTAATAAGCATTACTTATTTTATAGAAAATATATATTTTACAAAATATTTTGCACTCTAAAATTGCTATAAAATCAAAGCCACGTCTGTCTAAGTTATGTTCTGAATTTGAAGTTGATATCACAAAAACCTACTACTACTCTAATACTCTACTACTACTCTAATGCTACTACTACTACTACTACTACTATTACTGTACAACAAAAACAACAACAGCAGCAGCAACAACTACTACTACAACTACTACTATTACTCCACAACAAAAACAACAGCAACAGCAACAACTACTACTACTACTACTACTACTATTACTCCACAACAACAACAACAACTACTACTCTACTACAACTACAACAACAACAACTACTACTACTCTAATGCTACTACTACTACTACTATTACTGTACAACAAAAACAACAACAGCAGCAGCAACAACTACTACTCTACTACAACAACAACAACAACAACAACAACAACAACTACTACTACTACTACTACTACTACTACTACTACTACTACTACTCCACAACAACAACAACAACTACTACTCTACTACAACAACAACAACAACAACTACTACTACTCTAATGCTACTACTACTACTACTATTACTGTACAACAAAAACAACAACAGCAGCAGCAACAACTACTACTCTACTACAACAACAACAACAACAACAACAACAACAACAACAACAACAACTACTACTACTACTACTACTACTACTACTACTACTACTACTACTATTACTCCACAACAAAAACAACAGCAACAGCAACAACTACTACTCTACAACAACAACTACTACTACTACTACTACTACTACTACACTACCATTACTCGAATACTCAAATACTCTTATACTACTACTACTACTACTACTACTACTACTACTACTCTAATCCACTACTACGATCACCACTTCTACTACTCTACAGCAACAACAACAAAACTACTCTACTACAACAACAACAACAACAACAACAACTACTACTACTATTCCACAACAAAAACAACAACAGCAGCAACAACTACTACTCTACAACAACAACAACAACAACAACAACAACAACAACTACTACTACTACTACTACTACTCCACAAAAACAACAACAACAACAACAACAGCAACAACAACAACAACAACAACAGCAACAGCAGCAGCAACAACTACTACTCTACAACAACAACAACAACAACAACTACTACTACTACTACTACTACTACTACTACTACTCCACAAAAACAACAACAACAACAACAACAACAACAGCAGCAGCAACAACTACTACTCTACAACAACAACTATTACTACTACTACTACACTACCATTACTCAAATACTCAAATACTCTTCTACTACTACTACTACTACTACTCAAATACTCTACTACTACTACTACTACTACTACTACTCTAATCCACTACTACGATCACCACTTCTACTACTCTACTACAACAACAACAACAACTACTCTACTACAACAACAACAACAACAACAACAACAACTACTACTACTACTACTACTACTACTACTACTACTCTTACTCCACAACAAAAACAGCAGCAGCAACAACTACTACTCTACTACAACAACAACAACAACAACAACAACAACTACTACTACTACTACTATTACTCCACAACAAAAACAACAGCAACAGCAACAGCAACAACTACTACGACTACTACTATTACTCCACAACAAAAACAACAACAGCAGCAACAATTACTACTCTACTACAACAACAACAACAACAACAACAACAACTACTACTACTACTACTACTACTACTACTATTACTCCACAACAAAAACAACAGCAACAGCAACAGCAACAACTACTACTACTACTACTACTACACTACCATTACTCAAATACTCTTATACTACTACTACTACTACTACTACTACTATTACTCCACAACAAAAACAACAGCAACAGCAACAGCAACAACTACTACTACTACTACTACTACTATTACTCCACAACAAAAACAACAATGGCAGCAACAACTACTACTCTACAGCAACAACAACAACAACAACAACAACAACTACTACTACTACTACTACTACTACTACTCTAATACTTAATATGCTGGAAAGGTAACAACACACAGTATTAACCCTCATCCTTCACACTTTGTAACAAATCCTTCCCTCACGGGTCAAAATGACTCGAAGTCCTAAAAACGAAATGTTTTCTTTGTCCAGAAAGCTTATTTCATTTCATTTTGATAATGTTTTTTCTATTTTTAATGCATTTGGAGATTTTTGTGTTATTTTTTTATTTTATTTACCTTTAAATTACTAGATTTTATTAATAAATAATAAATAAATAGTAATTTAAGCACATTCTTCACAATCTTTCAACTTAAATTCAAAATAACTTGCAATTTCTTGCATAACCCTTTTAATTCAGCTCAGAATATCTCACATTGTGTGTCTCTGCCGACCTCTTGTGGAAAGATAATAATATAAGATGATATTTCATGACTCTTGATGGCCTTATAGCTCTATATGGAGCGGACGAGCTGTTCCGCTGGGTCCTAAAGTCAATTCTCTTCAGTGTGCATTCAGATACACATGTAGACATTATAAGATCATTTTTTTGGGTAAAGTTTTAGCATTTTTTAGGTTGAAATTTGAGAATTTTTAGGTTTTTCTCCGTGTACTGACGCATTCCTCACTTTCCATTCTTTCCTAAAGGGGGTCAGATTGACCCGCGAGGGAAGGATTTGTTACTTTTTTAATTTTCAACCACAAAACTCCTCGAATCCAGTCAATTTTTTTTGTGTGTATGTACAGAAGTATTCTTTTGACTGTATGTAATGCATGAGACATTTGCAACTATTGTTATTTTCAGTTTCAGCTTATGCATTTGGCAGATGCTTTTATCGTTAAGCATTTCTTTTGAACGTCTCGTTTGTGTTAAGACAGACGCTCGTGCAGGTTTGTGGTTGATCGCGGGTGCATTGAAGCTCAAATGAAGGACGTGGAGCAGATGCAGGCCAAGAATAAACACAAACCTCCAGCTTTGTCCTGGAATCGTGAGGAGTCCACAGAGCAGCAGAGATGTGTTGGGTAATTGCGGAGGGTTGGGACTGTGAAAGTGTGTCAGTCGGATCTGAGAGATGAACAAAGACTCTGTTGTTGAACACAGAAGTTCAAAGGCAGCGTTCGGCTCGAATGCCTCATTTGAGCAGTGATGATGATGATGATGATGACAGCAGCTCTTATTAATCTTACTGCATTAGACAAAACACTCTTCACGAGAAGCTGATCATTTTTGCCTTATAAACATAAAGCTATATTTGATCTGTCTCTCTCAACACAATCCAGTTATTATAGTGTATATAAGATGCAAATTATGGGCTGGAGGCGTCTGACCTATTAATTAAACCCTGAAACCTTTAACAGATGTAGGTCTTAAAAAGTGCATATACTAAAAAATTCAATTTCTACATATTAATGAACATTTTCGTTTGCATTTCCAATCATTCAAGCATCGCCCAAAAATGTTTTTTAAAAACTGCAATAAATGTTGAACCTTTTGGCATTTCACGCTGAATATGAATATGAATGAATCTATGCATTTATGCACTTTTTCCCCCAGAAAAACGCTCAAAATAAAACTTTAAAAAAAAGAAAAATATTTTAAGACCAATAAGATGCTTTACAATAATTCTTAATATAATATATACTTTTTTAAAAATGTTTTATTAATTGAAATAAAATGTATTATTCTCAATAGTAATTATGGTAAGTACTTTATGTATAATGCATTATCAAATATTTGTAATGCATTAATTATGCACCTTACAGTGCATTTTATGATCTCATAAATAATGACATAATTATAATATTCATTGTTACACCTTTAGAAAGTATAATGCATTAAAACACATGTAACAATATCTGCAAATATTATAATTCATTTTAATTTTGGTTTTTATGAAAAGCATTATTGTACATTTTTATAATGCATTTTACATATTATGATCATTAGATACTCATTACTGTATTTTTGTATCACAGTAAAACTAAAATGCTTTTAAATCTGCATAAATGACAGGTTATATATTTGTATTCTAGTTCTGAGAGTGTCACAGCGCAGCTTCATTTGTTCAGTGTAATATATCATTTTTCTGTCTTTTTTCTCTTTTGATTATGTTGAGCTGAAGTCCTGTTTTTGTGAGGTTCTCCTGTATTATATATCGTTTACTTGAGTTTGCTCTAATGTTTGATTGCATGTGGGTTTATAATTTTGGTTGTTTTCCCACAAGTGAAATAGAAATCTAGTTGATCTCCAAGACACATGAACTGAAAGTGTGTGTGAGTGTGATTTCACGGGCTCTTTAAACAGGTTGTGTGTGTGATGGACAGATGGAGGTTTGTGTCTGAAAGGACAAACACGAGCATCAGACAGATGGAGTTCAGCGTATAAACAGGCTCTGTCTCTCACTCTCTCTCAGACGTAATGAATCATTTCCAAAGACGAGTCTGTGAAACGGGAAAACTGCACAGTTTAATAATAGTGGACCAAGCAACACATTAGACTGTTCTAGGGTCTGTTTATTAAAATATAGGTACAATATTTCAGAGCTCAGCCTGTGTTTCCTGTCGACAGGGGGCGCTGCTTCAACAGCCTCGTCACTGCATCTCCTTCTGTCCTTACAGGTGAACTGAGAGGAAATACTGAAACAAGGGAAATAATTCAATATGCTTTTGGGACAAAATTACCCTCAGAAGTGAGCTAAATCTGATTCTCATTCATCCAAGCTGGTTTTGTTTCTTAAAGGGACAGTTCACCCAAAAATGAAAATTCTGCCATCATTTACTTACCGTCAAGTTGTTCCAAACCGGTGTGAATTTTTTTTCTTCTGCTGAAGATATTTTGAAGAATGTCGGAAACCAAACAGTTGATGGACCCCCATATTTTTTTTTCCTTCTATAAAAGTCTATCGCCTATATGATTCGTCTGATTTCTTCAAGTGGTCGTATTTACCATGTTTACTATAGTATTGGTTGGCGCGCATAATCTTTTGCATGGCGTATGAATATTTATCTATTTTACTCAGATAAACTCCGCCTTTGTTTGTAACCACTCCTCAAGCCCGAGCCGGCCCACTTTGGATCAAGGTATTCGGTGGGCTAGTGAACCCTGGGCGTTGGCCCCGAGGAAGCCCCGACGAGGCCCGATCAAGCCCTGGAAGTGACGGTGGAAACGCGGCTGGCCCTGGCACGCACTAGCACGCCCGCTTTTGGCTTTTGGAAACGTGGCTAATGTTCTTCAAAATATCTTTTGTGTTCAGCCGAAGAAAGAAATTCATACAGGTTTGGAACAACTTGACGGTGAATAAATGATGACAGAATTTTCATTTTTGGGTGAACTGTCCCTTTAAGGCCCGTTCACAACATGAACGATAACTATAACGAAACTAAGCGCCACACCATATCGTTCAGTTTATTCTAAGCACGTCTGTCGCTTTAAATGCTCGAGCTCTTTAGAGCAGGATGGATTCAGATTGGCTGAGAACGTTTTAATCGGGATCGTTCTGAAAGTGATTTGTTTCATTAATACAGTGTATGCTTTTTTCTTGATTTACCCTGAAGAAGTGAAATGTGCCAACACTGTAACGTGACCAAATGACAGACAGACTAAAGTATTTTGTCAATAAAATACAATTATTAACTATTTAAAATAAAATAATGGCATTTTTTAATCATTAAAAATAGTGTTTGAGAACAAACACTGCAAAACACAGCTATACATCATAGTTCAAAACATAATAATAATCATTTCTGAACACTGACTCTCAGGCTTTATCTCACGGTTTCTCAATAGAAGTCATAAAAGTATAGAATATAATAGTTGCAAAAGAACTCGCTCAACTGTTACATAACAGATATAAGATTACAACAATATCAGATTTGTCTTATTTTAAATAAACAGAGATGAAAAATTAAGAAATGTACTTTTGCTGTGGTTAAATACATGTTCAGTGATTATCTTCCAAAGATTTTTTAATTTTGGCGTAATTTTTTTTCTAAATAATGTTGATATGGCAATTAGTAAACACACTAAGTTTCGTCCTCCTGGCATGTGTGTAAAGTTGTAAGCGTTAGGTTGCTATATCGTTCCTCTGTGCCGTTATCGTTATCGTCACAACTCCCCCTGGTGACGTCAGTGCATGTATGTTTTTAATGATGCATCATATGCAAAACATTTTAGTAATAATAAAAGAATTACCAATCTAATGTTTTTCGTTCTAAAAATGCAAACACTCTTTTGACTCTAGTCATTATTATTAGCTTTACATGTGTGTTTGTGTGTGTGTGTGTGTGTGTAGTCTTTCATACAGATGAGTCTCTCTCTCTCTCTCTCTCTCCTCACAGCGCGCGTTATTGCGCAACGCGACGGACGTTTCGCCCCATTCGCCCTCGCCGATACATGCAGACTGGACCCGGTTCGGTTGAGTTCGGCTCCGACAAACCCGCTAAAGTGTTCTTATGTTCCACGCGCGCTCGTCGAGATGACGGACAGCCAGGTGCACGCGCATTGCTCGTCCACGACGCCGCTGGTCCTGATGCTGCGGGCGCACGAGCATCAGCAGCATCTCTGAGGAGACGGTCAGAAGCTCCGGATCGGATGGACTCGAGCTTCGGGTGAAGCGATGACTGATGTGTCCGAACCTCGACCGAGCCCGTGAGTGAACAGCTGTCCCACAGATCATCAGGAAACCGCGCGGATTCGTCACATCTGCGCTGCTTTTCATCCACATCTATTCCTTCCTGGAGAGACTCCGGCTCTTTAATCTGGATATGTTCAAAGGCACGTAATGATGGATGGGATTATCAGTGTTTTGGGGGTCCTGACGCTCATTTTGGAGGGCATCTCGTGCCAGGGAGTGTATGGTAAGTGCCAGCAGCTCATACACACATGCATTTATATGCCAGTCAACATGCCGTGTGTGCGCGTGAACAGGTGCCATTTCATAAACCATCCAGCATGAGATCTTCCCAACAGCCAATCCACAGGTTTTTAGAGGCCAGAATTATGCATTATAATGCTTCCCCCTCCCCAGTGATTCATTTACAATAACATTTAATGACATTTTAGAATTTAGAATGCATAAAACAAAAGTTTCTTTTAGCTGTAATATTTGGGTTTGGCTTACTCATCAGCATGATATGTGAATGGTCAATATTCCCAATTAATCCTCAGGATTTTAGAGGGAAAATTATGCATTGCAAAGACCAAATTTGTCAGTGCTATATATATATATATGCATGCATGATTCAAAATCGTTGGAAATAACAATTTAAGAATGTAAAATGGATAAAAACAGAAGCATTTTAATTGCAAAAGTTCATGAAGTTGACATTTTCCCAATCCACAGGTTTTAAATGGGAAATGAATGCATATCTATTATTGCAATGTATTGCATGCTAAACAGTTTCTCTCACTCACATTCAGGTTTGTCTTGGTTTGTAGTCATATAAGTTCAATTTTTAAAGAGAAAAAAATAATGCTTTGCACCCATTGCAATTTATTGCATGCATTGGGTTTTTCTCAGCTGCATTGAGAGGCATTTGCACATGTTGATTTGCATTGAACAAACGCTGTGGGAACGCTGTTTGAATGTTGTCATTGGGTTGCAAATGTCACAGCAAGCGTCTAAAATCTGCATATGTAGGAGCTTTTGCTCACAGCCTCTCCTTATTCTGCATTCTCATCGTGTGCTGTTCAACTAGTGGTGTTCTGCTGGTGTAGTGTGGGTTAACCAGAGCTCTGCATGACCGGCCGTGAGTCATAATGTGCAAATGTCATCAGGGAAAACATCTAAGCGCTGTTTACTCCGGGCTGCTGTTGCACAGGGCCGATCTGACTGGTGGGTCACGCTTTGAGATGGTGGGCGTAATATCAACGAGATGGCTTTTGTTTGCGGAGTCGGTTCACATGCAGGATAGTGTACGTGTGTCTCAGGGGCTAATAGGATAATAGAGTTTGGGCAGAGCCGGTCCATGAGAATGCACTTTAAAATCAATGCCGATGGAGGAATGGAAATGCCAACATGCTCTGAGACGCTTCCTCATTAGTGATAATTATAGGTGTAGTAGTGTTCACTGCGCCCTACACACTCAGCAGGGGACACTTCACTCAAACAAGATTTACACATTTGAATTGCATGTAAAACTTCCATGCATTTACAGTGTTTTAACATAAATGTGATGCATAAGTCATGCATAAATGAAACGGGGTCAGATCTTTGTAAAAAAAATGTCTTTCTACTTCAAAATTTCTGAGTGAAAATAGTTTCTGCGTCATTTATTTGTAACGCACTGAATGTTCTTAAATACACAATAACTCGTTTATCACCAATAAAGCCAATTTGTTTTATAACTGGATATTGCTTGTTCCACAACTAGCCTTATTTTAACTCAAGAAATCGAATTGTTTACAGATATGTTGATATGAAAAATTATGAAATTTTAAATAATCAAATAAATGCAAATGGTTAATAATAAATGCATTGATATCTTGAGTGCAGATTTATATGATGCGTGTGTGTGTGCATTTAGAGCAGTTTCTAATGTGTCTAATGTTATATTTTAAGCAAACTTGTGTGGTGGTGATGGGTAATTTCCCCTGTCCACTAGTGAAGTGATATCGAACACACTTGTTCCCTGTTTCACTCGCTGTATACGCTCCCTATGATTTGGAGCCCATTTAAGTCCACTTCACAGTGTGCAGGTGTGTGATTGGAAGGTGGAAATCTGTCAATCAAATCCCAGCATGCACAGTGTTTGACCAGATGGTGTAATGTGTGTGTGAAGGATCCCTAAACATGATTATGACTTGATGTGGCCTGATACTGTATTTACAGTTGTTGGCTTTTATTTTAGTGAACTCTTGTT